>CM035226.1:43410238-44010238 GCA_020226215.1 Sindora glabra
GCCACCTATTTTGTTTGCATTATCCATAGATAAGAATTCCAATGGCACCTTATGTGCTTGCACCCAAACTTCTATTTCATTAAAATCAACCTCCTCAACTGCTAACGAAACTTCCCAGCGCTTTAATACCAGTAACCTTCCTAGAATATTCCACGGACCTTCATTCATAATTCGTTCAACAAATTCTTCATGCTGTACTGATATTAACAACTTATTTGGTCCTAGATGAGATATTTCAATTTCTCCACAAAAAGTCCAAGCTCTCTGTAGAGACAGCCTGATTGTATTCCTGTTATGTATTTTGCTCCCCATGATCCATCCTACCATACTACCTTTTGCTGTACTCGAAACTGAACTAGTAATTTCCAGGGAGACTTCATCATCGTCATCTCCCGGTGATTCCCAGTTCTCCTCCGTCGGTTCCGACAGCCAGATGTTGGAATTGAACTCTTTCCCCACCGGAACTCTGCAAATTCACTCAATAACCGCTTGACGCCTCTCACTTCTTGAGAGAAAAACTTAGATTTAGTTACTGGTAGTTACAGATATAATATAATATTATATACTATGTGTAGTTTCCTGGTTGCCAAGAAACAACTAGAAGGAGATGAAACGCATACAAAATTAAAATTAGAATCTTAAATATTGTATACTATGTGCATCTATCTGCTATTTCCAACTAGCCATTTGTTTTTTCTGCCGGCCATTTCAAGTGAATTATTTACGCTTTGGACCTTAAATCCTGACAAATAAAATTAATATTTTAGTCAAAATGCTGATTTTCAGTGTCAGCTTTCATTGTAGATTTCCCCTCAAATCCAATTGTTTCACAGCATCACAGTTGCGTATGAAAATCAATCTATGTTTTTTATAAAATAAGAAACTTTGCTCGTAGACCTCAATGAAGAGTTTTAAAAATATTAAAATTTTCATTAAATTATTAAGTATGACGTGAATAAATCTTAATTATAAAATATTTCACATTATTAGTGAATACAAAAAATATTAAAAAATAATAATAATTAAGAATTTTTAATGATAGTAAAAGAATTTTAATAATTTTTTTATTAGCATAGCAATACATAAACCTGTAAAATAAAGTTAATTTATAACTGTAAATCAAATTTAAAGTTATAAACCTATTCAAACTGATAGACTTTATATTTGACCAAGAATTCATTACCCAATAAAAAATTAACGACACAGCTGCATATGAATCATATTTATACCAGCAAACATGATTGTATATATCACCTGAAATTTGCAGGGTCTCTTCTTCACCTTCTATTCTTCTCATTCTAACAACTGGCCTCTCAGCCTTGTAGAGTCTTCATGTTGATTTTTAAAATCATGATTTATTATCTTTGGTTTGTTTTCCGTACAAGCATTAGTTCAAGCTATGCTCAGCAGCATTATGACCCTTCAAACTGTTCTACTTCAGACATGAACAACCCAGGGTCAAGATACACTTGCAATTCCTCCCAGAAAGATTCATGGTGCAGTACATATTTGGTCTTCAGAGCCAATCAAAATTTCCAAACCATCTCAGATATCTCATATCTCTTCCAGATGAACTCTGATGAGATACTCCAGGCAAACAACCTCAAATCTTCTTCCCCAAGACTCAGACCAGGTAAAGAGGTCCTTCTTCCTGTTAACTGTTCCTGCAATGGCCAGTTTTTTCATGTCAATTTCAGCTACTTTGTCCCCGAAAGCACCACAATCTCAGACATTGCTTGTGGGGTTTTTGAAGGGCTGCTGAAAGCTCGCGCCCTCTCCGAGGAAAACTCTCTTCCAGAAAATGAGCTGAGTGCTGGTTCCGAGCTTCGTGTGCCTCTGAGATGTGCATGTCCTCACAATTCTACTGCCATTAACTATCCCAAGTACCTTGTAACATACCCTATATTTTTAGGAGATGATGCAGATATAGTAAGTCAGAAATTTAACATCTCAGATCAAGATATCTATGCAGCCAATCTCATGGATAGTTTGACAACTCTTTTTCCAGACACTGCTATTTTGATTCCATTAAAGGATAATCCAAGAATTCTAGATATTCAAGATTCTCCGCCGCCAGCTCAATTTGTCCCCACGAATCCACTGACAGACCCGCCAGAAGAAGTCACAAAAGCAGACAATCTGTACATTGCAGGATCTATAATTGGACTCTCTGTGCTACTAATCGCGATGCTTACAATTGGTATGTACAAGAAAACCATAATGGTGTCAAGAACTATCCAATCTTTCACTGTTACAGGCACCTCCACATCCTCTTCAGCATTGGGAAGCTATCCTGGAGACCATATTGGTATAAGCCCTACACCTTCATGTCTATCTCCAGATTTTCTTGTGGATATAAAGTATTGTTTGCAAATTTATAGCTTGAAAGAGCTTGAAAAGGCCACCAGAGATTTCAGTGAAGAAACCAAGATTGGTGGCTCTGCCTACAAGGGGTTATTGGCCAATAATGCCGAGGTTATGATCAAGAAGATGAGGTATGAGGACATGCGCCGGGCCATTGATTTACATTCTAGAATAAACCACATTAACATTGTGAATCTTCATGGTGTTTGTTACATGGAGAATGATTTTTCCTGGTCTTATTTAGTTTTCGACTTGCCTAAATTCGGATGCCTGAGGAATTGTTTATCGGATTCGTGTAATCCACTTCATTGGAACAGAAGGACACAAATAGCCTTTGATGTTGCAACAGGTCTTCACTATTTGCATTGCTGTTCATTTCCCTCATATGCTCACATGAACTTAAGCAGCAGAAATATCTTCATAACATCAGACTGGAGAGCAAAATTGGCAGATATAGGAATGACTCCTTCTGCTAAAGGAAATGATGGTGTAAAATTTCAGAAAGGATGGGTTGCGCGAGAATATATTCTGGATGGCCCAATTTCTGAAAAGGTGGACATTTTTGCATATGGGGTTTTGTTGCTTGAACTGATATCTGCAAAAGAAGAGATTGATGGGAAATCATTCAAGGATTTAATTGGATTTTTGGGAGGGGAAGCCATTGAAGGTGGATGTTTTGAAGGATTGAGAAGTTTCATAGATCCTAATCTGAAGGACTATAATCTTGCAGAGGCCTTGTGTCTGGCTGTTTTAGGGAAGGCTTGTTTGGCGGATGATCCCCAGCATAGACCAACAATGGATGACATTATGAAAGTCCTTGCAAGAATGGTGTAGCCCAAACACAACATATGAATTTTACCAATTTTTGTGTATGAGCAGACATTAAAGATCAGCTGCTCCTTTTTTTTTTGGTCTTAATCCTCAGTTTGTATGGACGGTTTCTTGATGCACTCTAAACTTATTGCTTGATTTTTCAGGCATACTAACTTGAAATTCATAGGTTTCAAGCAGTGATTTTTTCCTCCATTTCCTTGTTAATATTCACAGAGTAATGAACTGCACAAATCCCTGTTTCCGTACAGCATCCCCACATCAAAAGGTTAGGAGAAATGCTTGATACTCTCCTAAACAATAAAATCCATAGAATCGTAAATTTTACGGTATGTGAGGAGAGTTAAACTAGAAATGAATGTAAATAAGTAGGACTAGTGTTACTCAAAAGTTAGCTAGTCTCTTAAACGTGATGGATGTGCTCAGAATTGTACATTTAAATTTGAAGATTATTAATCACTTCGATTTTTTTTATAAAAATCTATACATGACATAACTTAAATAAACTTAAACTCATTATTTCTTATTTTAAATTCATCTGTACGAACCAATCGCCAAAGAAATTGTGAATAGATAAATGGTTTCTAAACATGCCATAGAAATTGAGAATAGATAGACCTTTTTCAAGATCCAAAATTATTACTTTTTTTCAAAACTTGAAAAGTTATACATTTGGCCTATATTTGCATCACCAAGTTTGTCTTACAGCTTAGATGAAATGAGCAGAAGGCTTTTAGCATTTGGACGGATATCAGGAAAGCAGATTCCATTTACTCTAATGACTGAAAGTAGCTGGTCATAACAAGACATAACATCTACGTGTGCCTTGCGAAGCTTTAGCTGCTAATTTGTTGTTCTTCCCTTCATGTTTTTCTTTCATGTCCTCATTGATAGACGTTGGACGGCATTAAACAAATCCTAAAAATGCTCCAGTTGTAGCTGAAAACAAGTGACGGCTCATCCATTTTAAATTAACTCCGAAGTCCGAACCGTATATCAACTCGGTCTCTGAGCTTCATTGGAGTTTATGCAGATTCCTTTTATGGATCATGTTCTCGCAATTGCTTTGCTTACTTTGTAGTATAATCCATGCTAGCATGGTGGTTTATTTTGGCGGAAAACCCAAAAATTTAGTTATAAAATATTTAAATAGTGAAAAATATTTTGCATGTTTAATGTTAAATAAAGAGAGTTTGGTAGAATATATTTTTTTCTTTTTTAAAAGAGAAAGTTATTTTTTCTATTAACATATTTTTACTTTTAGATATCAATTTTTAATTATAAAATATAAAAATAATATATCATTTTTTCATTTATATATAACCAAATAAATAAAACAATATTTTTTAAAAAACAAACTAAATATACATATACATATATATATATATATATATATATATATATATATATATATATATATATATATATATATATATATATATATATATATGTGGTAGATGAGGAGGTTTGAAGTATAACCTTCAACGGCACTACCCAAACCCATCCCCACCTAGTAATTTACGAACTTTTTTTTGGTAAGTAAAGGAAATTACTAACAAACCAAACAGAGGCGAC
Organism: Sindora glabra; assembly: GCA_020226215.1. Classification (NCBI taxonomy): domain Eukaryota; kingdom Viridiplantae; phylum Streptophyta; class Magnoliopsida; order Fabales; family Fabaceae; genus Sindora; species Sindora glabra. The sequence goes on from CM035226.1 coordinate 43,415,009, forward strand.
AGAGTTCTAGGCAACTTAGTGCCCCTTGCATCACAATCAAGGAGTATTGAAATTCCAATAGGAGGATACATCAAAATATTAATTCTATTACTAGTATTTACAGTAACTTTAGCAACAAAATCTATCACCCTGTTAGCTTCCCTATAAGCATGCTGCACTGATGGCTTGCGTAATTGTTGCAAAAGGTCCCTATATTCTTCAAGAAGACTATTAACATGAATAGATATATTAGTGTTAGGATTAGAAATAGCAAGGATAACAGACATGGCATCTAGTTCGACTATAAGGGGGAGCAATCCTTGATTTCTTGCTAACATCAAACCATCCCACAAACCTATAACTCCTGTTACAAAATTCGAGCAGATTCCCAGTCTCCTGGAGCACACAATCATCCAGTTTCCATTGCAATCTCTGATAACAACAGCACACCCAGCTAAGCCTAAGTTGCCTTTAGAGGCACCATCAGAGTTTAATTTATAGAAACTTATCGAAAGAGGCTCCTATCCGCATTGCAATACTTGTTTGCTAAGTAGACAATCTGGTTTTGCCATGATAGCCCAGTACTCATAAGATTTACTTAGAATTCTAGCTAATATATTCTCATTTCCATGGCTAGTATTAAAGACTTTCTTATTTTGATAGAGCCATAAATTCCATAAGGTAAATGCAAAAAATATTTTCCATGGGACTAAACTGCAATAACTTATTTCAGTAGAAGTTAGAATCTTCTTCAACCAAACCTTAAAATCCAAGTGGAAACATGAATTCCAAGAAACCAGGAGAGGAAAGGAGTTCCAAACAAACATGGTTACAGGGCATTCTTGGAATATATAGGCTATACTATCTAACCCTCTATTACAAAACAAATAATGAAGGGGGATATTCATGTCTTTGGCTATCAAAAGATCCCTTGTTAGGAGTCTATGTAAGACAATCAACCAGATACAAAATTGAATTTTTGGATAAACATTTATCTTTCAAACCCAGGAAAGATCTTGATTAATAGACTGTAATTTTGGGCATTTCAAAAACATATAAATACTTTTTATAGTATAAAGGCCAGACTTAGAGAAACCCAAACCATTTTATCTCTTTGATCATGGATACAAAAGAGGATACCTAATATCAATGAGGTTATTTCATTTGGCATCTTAATAGGAATCCGATTAAGGTTCTAATATCCATCACTTAAATAATCTTTCACAATTTGATTTGCATGATAAAGTGGAAAAAGTCCAGCAATTAGATTTTGTAAAGGGCCTAAGTCTAACCATTTATCTATCCAGAAATTAATCTTTTTTCTATTACCTATGATCCATTTAATCCCCTAATGAAGAATATCCTTAGTAGTTTTTAGGGCTTTCGAGTTATGTGATATATTCCTCCTAATGAAAACCTAACCTTAAGTGTCTACCCTCAAATATTTTGATTTTAGAACTTTTATCCACAAAAGGTTTTTCTCTTGGATGAAAAACCAAGCTAACTTAGTTAGGTAGGCTAGGTTCATGGGGGCAATATCTTTAATCCTAAGACCCCCAATGGACCTTAGAAGGGTCACAGTATCCTAACCTACTAAATGAAGTTTCCTAGCATCTTAAGTGCCTCTTTATAAAAAGTTCCTGATGACTTTTGTTAATTGGCTATGAACTGATTTAAGGATACTAAAACAACTCATATGGTAAAGAGGAAAGGCAAACAAAGTAGAATTTATGAGAATGACTTTTCCAGCAATAAATAAGCTTCCAGATTTCCAACAATCAATTCTTTTCCTCAGCTTATCTATAATAAACATGAAATCTGAACCCTTGTCGTTACCCTTAATTTTCATACCTAAATACTTTCCTAGACTTCCTCTATGAGGTATGCTTAACACATCACTAAGATGACCATACAAGGCAAGGGTTATGTTCTTTGAAAAATAAACTCTAGACTTGGTTTTGTAGATTTTTAAACCAAATACCTAAGCAAAATGCTCCAAAACTTGGTTAATGGTTTGGTAGTTTTTAAGATATGCTTTTGCGCACAAAACCACTTCATTTGCATATGGGAAATTTGAAAACCATGCTTACTAGTCTTAATATAAAACCAATCTTTTTTGGCACAATGTTGGTTAACTAAAACATGAAAATATTCCATGCAAAGTATAACTAAATAAAGAGATAGAGGGTCTCCTTGTCTAAGACCTCTAGAAGGATACACAGTATCTAACTTTCCTTTATTAACCAAAATTAGATAAGAGACTCTAGAAACCAAGTTTATAATTAAATTGATAAAGTTTTCAGGAAAATCAAAGAAAAACAAAACATCTATAATAAAGCTCCATTCCAAAGAATCATAAACTTTCTCCATATCTAACTTCAAAATCATCTAACCCTCTTTTGCTTTTAACTTATCTATTGTGTAAACTAACTCTTTTAAAACTATAATATTATCAATTGGTTTTCTTAAAGCCACAAAAGCAACTTGAAAAAGGGAGTTTTATTCTAGCAACAATAACTTTCGAAATGATTTTTAGGAAAGTGGGGCAAAGGCTTATAAGTCAATAGCCATTTTATGAACTTTTACTACTACTATCTTTATCCATTATCTTTACATTCACACATGTGTTGTTGGATCTTATATTTTCTATCAATAGGTGTTAACATCACAATTTTTTCCATCACTTTTTATAAATGAAATCAAAATAAGTTTTAACTATTATATGTATTTCAAAATTACCATTCACAATAATTGGCATGAGAAGACTTGAATAAAACATAAAAATTATGAGTATATGAAAATAATTTCTTAACAAGGAAATAATTTCTCCTAAAATTTGAATATTATAGGAAGGAAGAATTCTTATCTTTAACACTAAAGCATTATGTGATTTACCAATAGATTATACAATTAACAAGAAACTTCCTTAATTAACAAAGTATTTCAAAATACTAGTAAGAGTAGTTTTTTTTAGGAGGGAACATGCCCCTGAATAGCATGATAATAAATAATATATATATTTCATTATCTTTTTTTTAAGCTTAAGCATAATTTATCAATTTTCCCTTTACTTTAAAAAATCTTATTAACCTTCTTTAGAAATCACTAATGTTGACTTCTATTTTTGTTATACCAATTCTGCCATTTATATTATAATACTTACAATCTTTATGAAAATACTAGCTTGTCACCCATAGGTTGCATGGACTAATATTTATTTTAATAATATAATATTATAATTATATATTAATATTTATATATAAAATTAGATTAAATTTTGATTAACATATAGCTAATAATTTTAAGAAAAAATTAATTTTCAATTAATTTTACTCAATATTTGAGTAAATAATTAATTTTAAATTTAAATATCATATTAATTGGATATTATTTTTTAATATAATTATTATCATTAATATTAATATTTAATAACATGATTTATGATAAAAATATTTATTTTGCAATGGCAATTTATTTTTGATTTGCCACATTACAACATAAGATAAATTTTTTAAAGTAATAATTTCATATTATGAAGAAATATTTATTATAATAATATAATATTATAATTACAAATTAATTATTTATAAAAATAATTAGATGAAAATTTAATTAATATATAACCAATAACTATAAAAACTCATTTCTCTAGTTCTAAGATATTTGGAAGAAAAGGTATCTAATAAAAAAATTAAACAAATTAAGAGAGAAAAAAGTCATCTCTTCACTCATTTTGCTTAAGATTCAAGTTGGTAATTAATTTTTAATTTATTTTATCAAAAAATAATTTTGAATTCAAACGTTGCATTAAATAGATATTATTTTTAAGATAATAATGATTATTATTATTAATATTTAATAACATGATCTATGATAAAAATAATTTTTTTAATGACAATATATTTTTTTATTTTTCACGTTACAACATAAAATAAATTTTTTAAAGTAATAAATTAAAATTCACAAATTACAATATACATATTGATTAAAATTTAATATTTTAATATCAAGTATTTTATATATTTTTAATTCATATGGCAGAGAGAAATAGTTTTTAGTTGAAAAATACTAATGACCAACTCATATTTAATATTTTCTAAAAATTACATTATAATAAAGTTCTTTTCCTATAATATAATAAAAAAATATAAAATAGTAAGCAAATAAAAAAGTATATAATAGATAATAAATCTTTAGAAAGAGATTTGATTTACTCCTTGATCGAAATTTAAGAAAAATATGTTAAGGACACATAGGAGCAAAAAAGGTGAGAGAAATAATATAATTATTTAAGAATATAATAATAAAAATAAAATAATTAATTAAATTATAAAATAGAAAATAAATTTACAATTGTCATAATAAGAATCCACCAAATGAAGATGAACTATTAAGGTATATAGTGATAAATATCATTCGACAAATAAGTGCAAGTGGGATAGTTTATTTATTTATAGAAGCAAAAAGTGATTGTTTTCAAATGACGATAAAGAGAAAATGCATTATAGATGAAAATTTATAAATTTTAAATTGAATGCAAAATGAGATGAAAATAAAAATAATTTTTTTAATCAAATCAAATGAACATAAAAAATAAAAAAATTATAAAAAAAATAAAATGAAGATAGAGATAAAATCATTTTCAAATTTCAAAATAGAAAATATTGCATTTGTCAATCTCAATGTTTTCATATAAATCTAATGTAATAAAAAATGATCTATACATATATATTATCAACTATGAATTTTAAAATAGAAAATATTGTATTTATTAATCTCAATATTTTCATATAACTCTAAGGCAATAAAAAATTATCTTCACATGTATATTATCAATTATAAATTTATAAATTTCATAACTAATAATTTATAAGTTCAGATGAAGATAAAGATAAAATATAAAAAATAATTTTCAAATGAAATCAAATAATTTTTAAATTTCAAAATAGAAAATATTGCATTTGTCAATCTCAATATTTTCATATAAATCAATGTAATAAAAAATAATCTATACATATATATTGTCAACTATGAATTTCAAAATAAAAAATATTATATTTATTAATCTCAATATTTTCATACAACTCTAAGGTAATAAAAAATGATCTTTACATTTATATTATCAACTATAAATTTATAAATTTCAAAACTAATAGTTTATAAGTTTAGATGGCAATTCTCCTCATTTCATAATTTTCTTGAATGAAATAATCAAAAAATTTATCTAATGAAATAAAATATATAAACTATATAAAAAATGTATGCTTTCCAATTTGATACGTAAAAAATCCATAAAACTAATCAGACTCGATTAAGCTATAAATTATTTCTTAAAATGTAAAAATTCAATAAAATAAAAGACTCATAAAAAAAAGAATCATCAAACTTTAATAACAATAGTATAAAAAAAGTAAAAAAATCATAAAAATAAATTTATATGATAAGAACCTTGGATTGAGTAATTGCAACAAATTGAAAGTAATGATAAATAATACTTATAAATATTGAAAATAAAGATGAAAATTTTCATTTCAAAGAAAATGATTGCTTCAAAGTGATTAAAGGTGAGGAGAGAAAATAAATAAAATTCAAATATAATTTGGCCACCTTTTTATAAGAATAAAATAATTTTTATGAGAGTGAAATAATTAAATAATTGTGATAAACTCTCATCTTAAATAAAATGATGGTTTTGAAATGACTAAAGGTGGAAAGAAAAAAATAAAATATAAATATAATTTAAGAATATTTTTATAAAATTGAAATAAATAGATAGTTGTAAATTCTAGTTATAAATAGATATTCAAATTTAAATTTTTATTAAAAATTAATTTAATATTAAAAGGATAAATAAAAGGAATAATCAATGATTTTACATTTATTACTTATTGTTGGCGACTAATAAATGCAAAAAAATTATTTTTATTTTATAATTTATCTTTTAGGTGGATAAAAAATGAAAAATTAACTTTTTATCAAAAAAATGGCAAATCAACATGTGGTGAATTGTAAGAATGACACTTATCATAATAGGAGATAAGAAATATCATCATTAATATATAATCTAAAGATTATTTAAATTAATAAAATTACTTAAAAATGATAATTATTTAATGATGATTTGTAAGATAATATCTATTTTGAAAATAATTTAAGTTTACTTAAATATTTTATCAAATATAATTTTGTAATTTTTTATATGCTTTGTATGTTACAAATAAAAATTTTTTTAATAAAAATTGTACAATAATATTTTTTAATTTTTAATGAAAAATTTATCTTATAGTCAAGAAAATATGAATATTTTCATAAAATTTAATTTTATATTTTTAATATTTTAAATTATTAAATTATGTTGTTAACATAAATTGTACTGAAATTTATTCTTTTAATATTTTAACCCATCAAATTATTTTATTAACTATTTTAAGCAATAAATAAATTACTTATTATTATTTTGAAAATTTGATGTATCAATTATTTTTATTATTAATTAACTCTTTAGCCTATTTTATAACTAAATCTACATATTATTAAATATCGTTAAAGCTTTTTGTATTTGTTAAAGTTTTTGGCTATATTTATTAAATGAATTAAAATATAGAAAATATAATTTTTATGTTATCTATGTTAATTACATAATTTAATAGAATAAACATAATATTTAGTCTCTCATTTATAAAAGTGATTATTATTATTGAAATTTCATAACTAGCAACTAATCCCTTATTTTTATTTTTGTTATAAGTATTCATCTATGTCTTGACTTGTAATAATAAAATAAATAGTGAAAAAAAAGAATATAACTTAAAAGTGAGCATATATTTTACAATGCTAAGGTAAGATTTAATAATGTATTTCAATATTTTTTATTTATTTTATCATTATAGGTGAATGGAAAGATGAATAGTTATAAAAAAATTAAAAATAAAGGATTGATAATTTTAGTTATAAAATTTAAAAAATACTATTGTCTTTGTAAATGAGAGACTATTTGTTGTGTTTAATCTAATTAATAGAATAAGTTAAAATATAGAAAATATAAACATAAAATTAATGGAATATTCATATTTAATTGAATATAAGATAATAATTAATGTTTTCATTAAAAAATTAAAAATTTATGTAAAACAATTTTTATCAATAAAGACTTTTTTTGGCATATGTAAATATATAAAGAGTTACAATATTTTATTTAATTAAATTTGAAATATTTCTAAACTATATGTCAAAGTATCATCTTATAAATCATCTTGAATGAATTATTATTTTAAAGTAACTTTATTAATTTAAATGTTACTTTTACAAATATTTTAAATATTATTATATCCAAAAGAAAAAATTGATATAATAAAAATGAAGACAAATCAATGAGTTTTCAAGAGATAGGTTAGAGCAATTTTTAAAATTAGAAAAGAGATTAATAAATTATGTGAGACTTTAAGGGTGGTAAATGAAATTTACCCTAAATAATATGAAAAAGATGGATGATTATAAGTAATATATAATTTAGTTTTACCTTTGGCCATAATATAAAAAAAAATGCACGAATAATGATGAATATAACACGTACTAATATAAATAATTTATGGAAGTCTTAGCCATAATCTTATTACCCATAACATGTTTCATTTGACACTTATGTTTATGAAATATAGTAGTAGTGGACTGCTGATGAGTGAAAACATTATTGTAGCATTAATATTCGATCGGTCTATGGAGTTGCATGCAGTGGTCTGGTATTGCCACCCGATTTCTACAAAATTTATTGGGGGTTTTATTAGAATTTATTTTATTTGATTTAAAATATATATTATATAAAAACTTATCATTTTTTAATATTATATCTATTATGATATTATTAAAATTTACTTTTTAATTGATTTTATTTATTTTCAATATATTCTAAATAAAAAATTAATTTATAAATAAATTAAAATTATTTCTATTAAAATAAAATTAATTTGAAAAAAAATTGATCTCGAACAAACTATTAAAGAAAAACCAATAAGCTAACTACCTGAAACAAAGGGAGTTTAATTGATTCTAATTAGTAGGTGTGAGACTTCATTTATGATGTAAGAAAATGTGTGAACAAACAAGCATTTGTGTACCCTAAACCACGACACACAATTGAGGGATCCCACCAATATATATAATTGAAATGAATAAATAGAAAGGAAACAAAATGTACAGAAACTCATCATCTTTTCAATCCATATCTATATAGAATAAAATTTTGATTCACATAGAAAAATAATCAATGTCTCTCTAAGGAAATGATATACGTGGAAACTAAGTAACGGTGCTGAGACTTAAAATGTAGTAACTGAAATTAATACATCAAAATGCTCATTTATTTGTAGTTTCAACTGCTTATTAATTAATTAATAAATCAATTAATTCAATGTCGGTCAATATCTTCCAATATCCATCATTTAAATAATCTTTCACGGTGTTATTTGCATGATGAAGTGGAAGAAGTCCAATAATTAGATTTCCGAAGGGGCCTAAGTCTAACCATTATTTGTCCAGAAATTAATCTTTTCTCCATTACCTACGATCCATAATGAAGAATATCCTTGGTAGTTTTTAAAGCTTTCCAGTTATGGGATATATTACTCCTAATGATAACTTAACCTTGAATGTCTACCCTTAGATATTTTGATTTTAGAACTTTTATCCGCAAAAGGTTTTTCTTTTGGATGAAAGACCAAGCTAACTTAGTCAGGTAGGCTAGGTTCATGGTTGCAGTATCTTTAATCCTAAGACCCCCAGTGGACTTTAGGAAGGTCACAATGTCCTAACCCACTAAATGAAGTTTCCTAGCATCTTAAGTGCCTCGCAAAAAAAATTTGTGATAACTTTTGTTAATTAGTTATGGACTGATTTAGGGATACTAGAATAACTCATATGGTAAAGAGGAAGGGCAAATAGAGTAGAATTTATGAGAACGACTCTTTTAGCAGTAAATAAGCTTCTAGATTTCCAATAGTTAATTTTTTTTGTTAGCTTATCTACAATAAACATGAAATATGAAGCATTGTAGTTGCCCTTAATTTCAATACCTAAATACTTTCTCAAACTTCCTTTGTAAGGTATGCCTAGCACATCACTAAGATGATCACACAAAGGAAAGGTTGTGTTCTTTGAAAAATAAACTCTAGACTTGGTTTTGTTGACTTTTAAACTAGACACCTGAGCAAAATGGTTCAAAATTTGGTTAATGATTTAATAGTTTTTAAGATCTGCTTTCATCCACAAAACCACATTATTAATATAGAAAAGATGGGAAATTTGAAAACCTTGCTAACTAGTCTTAATAAGAGACCAATCTTTTTGGGCACAATATTGGTCAATTGAAACATGAAAATATTCCATGCAAAGTATAAATAAATAAAGAGACCGGGGTCCCTTTGTCTAAAACCTCTAAAAAGATACACACTATCTAACTTTCTTTCATTAACCAAAATTTGATAGAAGACTCTAGAAACCAAGGTCATAATTAAATTGATAAATTATTTAGGAAAATCAAAGAAAAACAAAACATCTCTGATAAAGCTCCATTCTAAAGAATCATAAGCTTTCTCCATATCTAACTTTAAAATTATTTGATCTCTTTTACTTTTGACTTATCTATTGTATGAACTAACTCCCTTAAAACTATAATGTTATTAGTTGGCTTTCTTGAAGCCATAAAAGCAGCTTGAAAAGAGGAACACCTTTATTCTAGTAACAATAACTTTCGAAATGATTTTTAGAAAAGTGGGGTAAAGGCTTATAAGTCTACAGTCGTTTTATGAACTTTTACTACTACTATCTCTATCCATTATCTTTACATTCACACACATATTGTTGGATCTTATATTTTCTATCAATAGGTGTTGACATCATAATTTTTTCTATCACTTTTTATAAATAAAATTAAAACAAGTTTTAACTTTTATATGTATTTCAAAATTACCATTCATAGTAATTGGCATGGAAAGACCTAAATAAAACATAAAAATTATGAGCATATGAAAATAATTTCTTAACAAGGAAGTAACTTCTCCTAAAATTTGAATATTATAAGAAGTAAGAATTCTTATCTTCAGCACTAAAGCATTATGTGATTTACTAATAGATTATACAATTAACAAGAAACTTCCTTAATTAACAAAGTATTTCAAAATACTAGCAAGAGCAGCTTTTTTTTTTGGAAGGAGGACATGCCCCTGACAATAAATAATATGTATATTTCATTGTCTTTTTTTTAAGCTTAAGCATAATTTATCGATTTTCCCTTTACTTTTAAAAATCTTATTAACCTCCTTTAGAAGTCACTAGTGTTGACTTCTATTTTTGTTATATCAATTCTGCTATTTTATATTATAATACTTACAATCTTTATAAAAATACTAGCTTATCACCATAGGTTGCCCGGACTAATATTTATTTTAATAATATAATATTATAATTATATATTAATATTTATATAAAAAATTACATGAAATTTTAATTAATATATAGCTAATAATTTTAAGAAAAAAATTATTTTTCAACTAATTTTATTCAATATTAAAGTAAATAATTAATTATAAATTTAAATATCATATGAATTAGATATTATATTTTAATATAATAATTATTATTATTATTATTTAATAACATAATTTATGATAAAAATATTTATTTTGCAATGGCAATATATTTTTGATTTGCCACGTTACAACATAAAACAAATTTTTTAAAGTAATAATTTCATATTATGAACAAATATTTATTTTAATAATATAATATTATAATTAAAAATTATTTATTTATAAAAATAATTAAATAAAAATTTAATTAATATATAACCAAGAATTGTAAAAAAATTATTTCTTTGGTTCTAAGATATTTGGAAGAAAAGGTATCTAATAAAAAAATTAAGAGACAAAAAAGTTATCTCTCCACTCATTTTGCTTAATATTCAAGTTGGTAATTAATTTTTAATTTATTTTATCAATAAAATAATTTTGAATTCAAATGTTGCATTAATTAGATATTATTTTTTAAGATAATAATAATTATTAGTATTAATATTTAATAACATGATCCATGATAAAAATGAATTTTTTAATGATAATATATTTTTTATTTATCACGTTACAACATAAAATAAATTTTTAAAAGTAATAAATTAAAATTCAAAAATCATGATATACATATTGATTAAAATTTAATTTTTTAATATCAAATATTTTATATTTTTTTAATTCAAATGAAGAAGAGAAATAATTTTTAGTTGAAAAATATTAATGACTGACTCATATTTAATATTTTCTGAAAGTTGCATTATAATGAAGTTCTTTTCCTATAATATAATCAAAAAAATAAAATATTAAATAAATAAAAAGTGTATAATAGGTAATAAATCTTTAGAAAAAGAACTGATTTACTCCTTGATCAAAATTTAGGAAAAATATATTAAGGACACATAGGGAAAAAGTGAGACAAATAACATAATTATTTAAGTATATAATAATAAAAAATAAAAAATAATTAAATTAGAAAATAAAAAATTAATTTACAATTGTCATAATAAGAATCCATCAAATAAAGATGAACTATTAAGATATTTAATAACAAATATCATTCGACAAATAGGTATAAATGGGATAGTTCATTTGTTCTTAGAAGCAAAAAGTGATTGTTTTCAAATGAAAATAAAGAGAAAATGCATTATAGATAAAAGTTTGTAAATTTTAAATTGAATGCAAAATGAGATGAAAATAAGAATAAATTTTTTTAATCAAATCAAATGAAGATAAAAAATAAAAAATTATAAAAAAATTAGATGAAGATAGAGATAAAATAATTTTCAAATTTCAAAATAAAAAATATTGCATTTATTGATCTCAGCATTTTCATATAAATCTAATGTAATAAAAAAATCATTTATACATATATGTTGTCAACTATGAATTTCAAAATAGAAAATATTCTATTTATTAATCTTAATATTTTCATATAACTCTAAGATAATAAAAAATAATTTTTACATATATATTATCAATTGCAAATTTATAAATTTCATAACTAATAATTTATAAGTTCAGATGGCAATTCTCCTCATTTCATAATTTTCTTGAATGAAATAATTAAAAAATTTATCTAATGAAATAAAATATATATAAAAAATGTTTGTTTTTCTAACTTTATACATTAAAAATCCATCAAACTAATCAGAATTGATCAAAGTATAAATTATTTCTTGAAATGTAAAAATTCAATAAAATAAAAAACTCATAAAGAAAAAAGAATCATCAAGCTTTAATAACAATAGTATAAAAAAAGTAAAAAAAATCATAAAAAAGAATTTATATGATAAGAACCTTTGATTGAGTAATTACAAAAAATCAAAAGTAATGAGAAATAATACTTATAGATATTAAAAATAAAGATAAAAATTCTCATTTCGAAGAAAGTGATTGCTTTGAAGTAATTAAAGGTGAGAAGAGAAAATAAATAAAATTTAAATATAATTTGGCCAACGTTTTATAAGAACAAAATAATTTTTATGAGAGTGAAATAATTAAATAATTATGATAAACTCTCATCTTAAATAAAATAATGGTTTTGAAATGACTAAAGGTGGAAAAAAAATATAAATGTAATTTAAGAAAAATTTTATGAAAATAAAATAAATAGGTAGTTGTAAATTCTAGTTATAAATAGATATTCAAATTTAAATTTTTATTAAAAATTAATTTAATATTAAAAAGATAAATTAGAGGAGTAATTAATAATTTTACATTTATTACTTATTGTTAGTGATTAATAAATGTAAAAAAATTATTTTTTATTTTAAAATTTATCTTTTAAATGGATAAAAAATGAAAAATTAACTTTTTATTAAAAAAATGATAAATCAATATGTAGTAAATTATAAGAATGACACTTGTCATAATAAAAAGTAAAAAATATCATCAGTAATATATAATATAAAAGAGGTAGTTGCAGTTCCTTGCGAGGCAATTACATGCCACTGCAGTTCCCTTCGCCTTAGCAGGCTCCGAGTGGAGATACAAATTATTTAGGCCATAGGTTAAGGAATCATTACTCCATTAGGGATAGGGAGCCTTTGGAATAAGGATGGAAAGAAAACACAATACTAAAAAGGAAAGCCTTTAACTCACAACACGAGCTATATACGGGTATCGCAGAGGTGAAATCCTATAGAAATATAGTAAATCCTAGGGCTTAAGCTATAGTCTTTACTGGGACTTCTTTCTTATAGCTTCTTATTCACAGAAGGAAAGTAACCCCTCCCTCGAGGGGCAAGAATTATTTAAATTAATAAAATTACTTAAAAATGATAATTATTTAATGATGATTTGTAAGATAATATCTATTTTGAAAATAATTTAAGTTTACTTAAATATTTTATTAAATATAATTTTATCATTTTTTTATATGCTTTGTATGTTACAAATAAAAAATTTGTTAATAAAAATTGCATGATAATATTTTTTAAATTTTTAATGAAAATTTTATCTTATAGTCAAGAAAATATGAATATTTTCATAAAATTTAATTTTATGTTTTTAATATTTTAAATTACTAAATTATGTTGTTAACATAAATTGTATTGAAATTTAATCTTTTAATATTTATCCTATCAAATTATTTTATTAACTATTTTAAGCAATACATAAATTACTTATTATTGTTTTGAAAATTTGATGTATCAATTATTTTTATTATTAATTAACTATTTAGCCTATTTTATAACTAAATCTATATATTATTAAATATCACTAAAGCTTTATGTATTTGTTAAAGTTTTTGGCTATATTTATTAAATGATTTAAAATATAAAAAATATAATTTTTATGTCATCTATGTTAATTACATAATTTAACAGAATAAACACAATATTTAGTCTCTCATTAATAAAAGTGATTATTATTACTGAAATTTCATAACTAGCAACTAATCCCTTATTTTTATTTTCGTTATAAGCATTCATCTATTCCTTGACTTGTAATATTAAAATAAATAGTGAAAAAAGAATATGACCTAAAAGTGAGCATATATTTTACAATGCTAAGGTAATATTTAATAATATATTTCAATATTTTTTATTTATTTTATCATTATAGGTGAATGGAAAGATGAATAGTTATAAAAAAATTAAAAATAAAGGATTGATAATTTTAGTTTTAAAATATAAAAAATACTATTGTCTTTATAAATGAAAGACTATTTGTTGTGTTTAATCTAATTAATAGAATAAGTTAAAATATAGAAAATATAAACATAAAATTAATGGAATATTCATATTTAATTGAATATAAGATAATAATTAATGTTTTCATTAAAAAATTAAAAATTTATCTAATACAATTTTTATCAATATTTTATTTAATTAAATTTGAAATATTTCTAAACTATATGTCAAAGTATCATCTTGAATGAATTATTATTTTAAAGTAACTTTATTAATTTTTGTAAATATATTAAATATTATTATATCCAAAATAAAAAAATGATATAATAAAAATGAAGACAAATCCATGAGTTTTCAAGAGATAGGTTAAAGCAATTTCTAAAATTAGAAAAGAGATTAATAAATTATGTGAAACTTTAAGGGTCGTAAATGAAATTTATCCTAAATAATATGAAAAAGATGGATGATTATAAATAATATATAATTTAGTTTTACCTTTGGCCATAATATAAAAAAATGCACGAATAATGATGAATATAACACGTACTAATATAAATAATTTATGGAAGTCTTAGCCATAATCTTATTACCAATATCATTTTTCATTTGACACTTAATTGTTGTATTTTAAAATAAAATAATTAATTTTATTAGAAATATTATATGGATTAGCATTAATTAATTAATGGAATATTTATTTAAGTAATTAATTTTATATTTTAACATTAAACATAGAACAGATTGAGCCCTGGTCTAATGTGTATAATTCACGATAGGTTGAACCATGCATAAGCTCATATGGGTAGAGATCTCAACCTATAGCCCTTTAGTGATCAGTAGTTTCATATTACAAGCTTGACTTTAAATAGAGAAATCAAGGTTTTTATCTTGACGCTGCATAATAAGAATTCTCACTCCTAAAAAATTTTTTCTCCCTTTTCTCTATATCTGGATAACCTAAGGGGCGAAGTAGGTTGCAATTCTATTCATCATCATTCAGATCAGTTATGACCTCATCAAATTATGTTTCAAGTACACTTATAATTTTATTGTGATTAATTTTATATTTTAATATTTTAATTCATACTTCTAACAATTAGTATCAGAGCATGTTGGCAGTATAAATATTTAATTATGAGCAATCTAATTATCTTGACAGATTCATAAAATTTCTATTTTTTCCTTTTCGTGCATGAAAATTTTGGAATTGAGAATTTTAATTTTGCAATAATTTTGATCTATTTTTCTTTCAATTAAATATTGAATCCTAATCTCAAATACATCAGGAATATTATTATGTTATTTGATTGCATTAAATTCATTATTATTACGCACCAATTGGTTTTTGGATTCTAATAATTTGGATCTGTATTTCTTTTAATTTATTCATGAATTTTATCCTAATATACATATAGAATATTATATGGTTGTTAAATTATATTTTGGATTTCGTGATTATATGATATGAAGTCATGAAAATATTGAATTGTTTGAAATCCTGTAGCACATTTTAAATCCTTATTTTCTTCGGATTAATACATGGGTTAGTATAAAAAATTAGGCCAGATAAAAATTTATTTTTAAATGGCTCAAATTATTTTTATAGAGCATGAAAAACTTCATTAATGGCAAAAACGGATGCCATGGACGAAATCGGGAAGATAGAGTTGCTGGAAAAAAAAATAACTCCATAAAGTACTAGGAGCAAGGCCCACGCACGACAAAAGTGAGTGAGATGCACGTGCCAAGTTGACAGTTTCTGCAACTGCGAGTGGAGTGTATACGCCTAGTGGAGCATGGCAGGAGCTTTCTTTTGCCCTTTTGTGCAATTTTTCTGCTGTTTTTGTTTCCCACGCACGAACTAGATAGGGTGTAGGCACGTGCGATTTATGCGCTTTGTTTCTCGAGCCAAATTTTGGTATACTTACATAAAATTAAATTTCCTATCTATTGGGAATTTTTTTCAAAATTTTTTTAGGCCAGTAAATATTTATTTTAAATTTTGTAAAGTTTATATTATATAAAATTATATTTTACTTAAAGAATTTTGCCTAAAAAAATTCATAGACATTCTTTACATTTTTTCTGGGCTTGGTGAGTTGTCACTCTCCTTAGTTATGAGTATAACTATATTAGATAATTTTAAGCTCTTAATTATGTAATTTAGTACATATAAAATACCTAAAGCCATTTATTTCACACCAATGATAAATTAGGGATATAATAAGGCTATTGATTATGAAGATATTTAGGAGTACATTACATTTATGATGGATACACCCCATCGGTGTGACATTGTTAATGTAATTTTAGGGTTTAGACTCCTTAAAATAGACGTACAGTAATTATAATATTTCAATATTTGTTGTATCCTATCAATATGGTTATATTGATTATGAAGACTCTTGTATAAGCCAAGTGATATGGTACATATAATTTTGATACCACTTTTTTTTAAATAGTTATTTGACTGATTTATTTAATTAGGAATTTTATATTATAATTATGTTGTGCACACATAATTAATAATTTTTCAATCCTATTGCATCAGTCTCGATCTTTCAACAATTATCTGTGATGAGGACTCTTAATGGAATAAACTATGATGAATGGAGAAAATCCTTGAACATGTACCTAACAATCTCTAAGGAGGATTTAGCTCTTAAAGAATTAAAACCGACTGATCTCTTACCAGAGTCTAGTGCTGTAAATAAGACCTATTATAAACAATGGTATGAGTCAAATTGAATTTGTTTAGTAGTGATTAAGTTCACAATTGAAAAGAAAATTTGAGAGAGTATCCCACATAAGGACACTATTGTGGAGTACATGAAAGCTGTTAGTGAAAAATTCAAGAAGCTTGATAAAACTTAGAAAGTTTATTATCTTTCCGTGCTTAACAACACTCATTATGATGGAATTTCAGGTGTCAGAGAGCACATCATGAAGATGACTCATTACTATAATAAGCTGAGATCATATGGTGTTGATATAGGATATAGTACTTTAGTCTATAGAGTCCTTTAATTATTGCTAGCTGAATATAGTTACTTGAAAACTTCATATAATTCACAAAAGGGAGAGTGGACAGTAAACCAAATGATTTCTATAGTAACTCAAAAGGATGAAACTATGAAAAGTAATCCACAACCACATTCCATCAACTACATATCTTAGGACTCCTACAATAAGTCAAGTGGAAATGATAAAAGAGGAAAGAAACCAGAGACACAGATATCTGGAAAACCTGAGTTCAAGAAAAGTGGTAAAAAGGGCAAAGGACAACAAAAGAAATTTAAGGGCAAGTGCAATTATTGCAAGATCCATGGACCCAAAAAGTCTCAATGTTATAAGTTAAAGAACAAGCGTGAGTAAGAAGGGGCTCAGAAACAGGTGGATCCCAAGTGAGACGGGAGAGACTGTATTCGATGTAGTAAGAAATAGGGATAAAATTAAATACATAGGATCATCTTCTTTCTTTATATTTATCTTTTGGACACTTTTAATTTGAATTATGTCATTTAAGTACCTTTTTTAAGAAGAAATTTGATTTCTAGTTCTATTTTGAATAATTCTAGTTATTCCTTTTAACAAAGAAAATTTATTATAATTTTGCTATTTTTAGTATGCCACCTTACAAAATGATCCGTATCATTTGAATTTGAAAGATTATCCTGTTGTATCATCTGATATTCTCATCAATGTTATAATTAGGCATAAACAACCTAACATGAGTTAGAATTCTTCCATTTTATGGAATTAATTTTAGGCCATTTTTCTAAAGAGAGATTAGAAAGATTGGTAAAACAAAGGTGTGTTGTTAGACCTAGATTTCTTATATTTTGAAACCTTTTCGATTGTGGGATTGTAAAGTAAATGTGAGACCATATAATCCCTAATTGAAGAAGTTAGACTCTAGAACAATTAGTGGATTCTTCATTAGGTACTGAATTGGATTAAGAGGTTATAAATTTTACTATCCCACTCATAAGTACCAAGATCTTTAAGCTTGATCAGACATTTTATTTTAAGGATGACTTAGATAATGGGAGTGCAATGCATAGGACTATCAATTTATGTGACAAGGCCACAATTCTGCCTATACCTGTTTTGATTCCCTCACCACTAGAGGAAATAATATTGACAATTCAATTCAGATAAATAAAAATTCTTATGTTGAAGAATCACATCAGCTAGCCATTGAGTTTAAAGGATTTTAAAGGGTTTAGAGACTTGCAATACTAAATGACTATATTGTGTACTTGTAGGAATTTTAATAAATTTAATGGAGTAATTTTATCATCTTAGTACTTTATATTGATGACGTTTTGTTGGCTAGCAACTCGATCATTTTCTAGATGAGTCAAAACACATGTTGTCATGTTATTTTGATCTTGGTGAAACATCTTTTGTTCTTAAAATTTAGATCCATCGTGATAGAACTCATAGTATCTTGGGTTTGTACTAAGCCAATTTGATCGAAGGGATGCTTGAAAGATTTAAAATGGATACCTATGTGTCTAGTCCAATGCCTACTTAGAAAGACGATACGTTGTCTAAATCATATTGCCCTCAAGCTGATATTGAAAAGGTTGAAATGGACAAGATTCTTCACGCTTCCGCTATTAGTAATCTTATGAATGCACAGGTCTACATTCATTTAGATATAGCTTTCACTATTAGTGTGCTTGGAAAATGCTCAAGTGACCCTAAGATGAATCATAGGAAAGCGGCCAAGAAAGAAATGAAGTATCTTTAAGATACCAAGAATTATATGTTGACTTGTAGATGATCTTATTTACTTGAGGGTATTAATTATTCGGATTCTGATTATAGCTAATACATATATGATCATAAGTCAACATCTGGATACATCTTTATGATGTTTAGAGGAGTTGTTTTATTGAAAAGTGTTAAACAAACACTCATAACTACCTCAACTTCGGAAGTAGAGTTTATCACATATTATGCGGCCACTTGTTAGGCTCTATGGTTGAGGAAGTTGATATCTAGCATGTAATTGGTTAATTCTATATCATGACCTTTACCAAATTTTATTACAATAATTCTCCTGCTATGTGTTTCTCTCAAAATAATAGGAATTCTAGTCATATTGAACATTTTTTTATGTTGAACTTCGGTTCGTTAAAGAGAAAAGATTGCTAAATCTCGGACTCGCATTGAACACAACCCTAGTGGAAACATGCTAGGGATTCGTTAATTTAAGGCTTGCTTATAGGAGTGTTTTAAAATTCAGTAACTCATATGGGTCTTGTTAAATCTTTTGATAAAACCTTAGTTTAGTGGGAGTTTGAGATATGCCTATTTTATTTTATTGATATTTCTGACCAGTAATTGCTCATATTGAAACATTGGTGATATGTTTTATACATATATAAATCATTTGCTTCCTTATCGGATTCAATGATTTTGAGTTGTTTCTCTTATGAGTTGTGGTCAAAAGATTAACCTTATATATATCTTGTTCCTTTGAGATTATGAAACATTAATTTTATATCACTTGTCTTCCTATCGGATTCAGTGATTCTGTATGGTCTTATTCCACTAATGTAATCATTGCTCAGTTTGGATATTGAAACATTGGTAATATATTTTATACATATATATAAATCATTTGTTTCCCTATCGGATTCAATGATTTTAAGTTATTTCTCTTCTGAGCTGTAGTCGAAAGACTAAATTTTATTCTGTTCCTTTCAGATTATGAGACATTTTATCACTTGTCTCCCTATCAGATTTAATGATTCTATGTACTCTCATTCTTTAAATTAAGTTTATAGCTTAATGTATAATTGATTACTTAATTATTGATATTTTAATTATTTCATATAATTAATTAATATTATCCAAGTGGAAGATTGTTATATTTTAAAATAAAATAATTAATTTTATTAGAAATATTATATGGATTAGCATTAATTAATTAATAAAATATTTATTTAAGTAATTAATTTTGTATTTTAACATTAAGCATAGAACAAATCGAGCCCTAACCTAATGTGTATGATCCATAATATGTTAAATCATGCATAAGTCCATATGGGTAAAGGTCTCAACCTATAACCCTTTAGTGGTCAGTAGTTTTATATCACAAGTCTAACCTTGAATAGAGAAATCAATATTATTATTTTGACGCTGCGTAATAAGGATTCCCACTCCTAAAAAATTTTCTCTTCCTTTTCTCTCTATCTGGATAACCTAAGGGGCGAAGTAGGTTATAATTTTACTCATTATCATTCAGATCAGTCATGACCTTATCAAATTATACACCAGGTATGCTCATAATTTTATTATGATTAATTTTATATTTTAATATTTTAATTCATACTTTTAACATTACTTTTATGAAATATAGTAGAAGTGGACTGTTGATGAGTGAAAACATTATTGTAGCATTAATATTCGGTTGGTCTATGTAGTTGCATGCAGTGGTCTTGTATTGCCACCCAATTTCTACAAAATTTATTAGGGGTTTTATTAGAATTTATTTTATTTTATTTAAAATATATATTATATTAAAACTTATCATTTTTTAATATTATATCTATTATGATATTATTAAAATTTACTTTTTAATTGATTTTATTTATTTTCAATACTTGCTAAATAAAAAATTAATTTATAAACAAATTAAAATTATTTTTATTAAAATAAAATTAATTTTAAAAAAATTTGATCTCGAACAAGCCATTAAAGAAAAACCAATAAGCTAACTACCTGAAACAAAGGGAGTTAATTGATTCTAATTAGTAGGTGTGAGACTTCATTTATAATGTAAGAAAATGTGTGAACAAACAAGCCTTTGTGTACCCTAACCCACGACACACAATTGAGGGATCCCACCAATATATATAATTGAAATGAATAAATAGAAAGGAAACAAAATGTACAGAAACTCATCATCTTTTCAATCCATATCTATATAAAATAAAATTTTGATTCACATGGAAAAATAATCAATGTCTCTCCATGGAAATGATATACATGGAAACAAAGTAACGGTGCTGAGATTTAGAATGTAGTAACTGAAATTAATACATCAAAATGCTCATTTATTTGTAGTTTCCACTGCTTATTATTTAATTAATAAATCAATTAATTCAATGTCGGTCAATATCTTCGGGTCGGTAGAGTTGCACCATGCGATTGTTTAGTGGCTGTAATGGTCTTGCATTAGTATTTGATTCCTGCAAATTAAACAAAGGGCTTGATTTGTCAACGAAGATATATGGAGCAAAGGGTAACTCAAGCTCTATAATTTTATATATTGAGTGAATCATATTAATGTGTACCTCTAAAGTCTAATTTAATTATAAAAATAATTCCAATTATTAAAATTAAAAATTATTTTCTTTATTTTAATTTTGTATGATAATAAAAATAACAAATTACCCAATACATCATACATGCACATAATGTAAAGTGTTAGTAAGTACGAATTCAGATGAATGGATAAAATTTTTATATAAAAAAGTTTATGATATATTATTTATATAGTGGTATATCAATTCACCACTAAATCAAATTGTATATAAAAATTATTTTTTCAAAAATTAAATTTAACATATTATACAATAAGATATTAATATTCAAATTTTACAATATATAAAACACTATGTATAAAACCGTACATAAAAATAATATATAAAAAATATTTTTTCAAACAGTATTTAAATAATATATATTTTCTCAATACACCACTAAATTAAATCGTATATAAAAATTATTTTTTAAAAAATTAAATTTAATATATTATACAATAAGATATTAATATTCAAATTTTACAATATATATAACACTGTGTTCCATATCCCTCTCCAAAACTTTATATATAAAATCTTATATTTAAACTCAAAGACGTGAAGGGTGCAAAAATCTAAAGAGTTGTTACACCCAACTTACACCATGAACTCAAAGCCAAAAAAAAGAAAGAAAAATGGAAAAAAACTTACATCATGAGCAGCAACTCGAAGCAGATTGACTTGTTCCTTTGAAACAGTTCTCACCTGATGATGATCAGCGACACAAGGTTCGAATCCAATTAGGGGATGAATTACATCCTTAATAATTAATAAATACATCAAATATAAGTTGAAACACAAATTAGTTAATGAGCAGTTTTAGCAAACCTTTGAAAGGATGGACCACACAACATTCTCAGAGCAAGGAGGGGTTGTAAGAGAACCCATGTATCTGTAATATTTCCTGCTCCCAAATTTTATTTGCTTTGGATCAACTATTCCCACTACTTTTTCTGCATCCGTCTTGTCAGTGATCGCCCTCAAATGATTTTCTAACTGTAGAACCCAAAATATGAAAATTTGCATCAGATCTGGATATTTACTAAGAGTTTAAATTTATTCAAATTTCAGATTAATATAATACAATAATACTATATATATTAAAAATAAAATTTAAAATTAGTTTCAAACATAAACTAAAAATTATTATTAAAAATGAAATGATAGAATAAATTTATAAAATTTAATTTGATATATATAAAAAAATTTAAAATTTATTTTCAATTCCCATTCTCCTAAATAATAATATTTTTTAATGAAAATAGCTATTTCTTTAGGTTATTAATTACCGAGGACAAAAAGGAGTCGGGTCTTCCGATTGTATACAATATTGCAATCACAGCATTTTGTCCTGTCGGACTTTCATGCACCATGTGTAACTCTAGATCATACCTGCAATCACAAAAATAATTAAATAAACCATGATTCCCATTTATCAGGGGTTTCTTTTGTTTGCTCGTGCGTTACTTATCATGAAATTTAATTTGTGGCTGTGAATTGCCTTCGGAACAACAATTGCTGAGTTTTATAATTGTAAATTTATTTTATAACAATCCTTTTTTTCATTTGTTCACTATTTTGCATTGCAATTCAAGATCACAGTTTTAGTTAATTTGTTTTTATAGAGAGAGAAGAAAGAATAACCTTTTGCCATCGATGGTGTGTTCAGAGGGAGAATGCCAGTGGCATTGTTGGAGTACAAATCGGGTTCCGTTGATTGAAAAAAAGCCTGCATCGCCTGTCCAGTTTAACTGCGCTCACAAATTAATTATCAGAAAAACTAAGCCTTCAAATAAGATAAGACATGGCTTTGAATAGCCTAATTCATGGTTTAAGGGTTAATCAATGAATTTGGATCCAAATAATTAGGATTATGGATATATCTTAATTTGGGCTTCTACCATAATATCATGGCCTCTATTCTTGAGAGTGGCATCGGATGGGCGGTAGTTCCTCTTTAGCCTCCCCAAATGAGACACTATTTCCACCCTTTTGTTCAACATATCAATGGGGGATTGCATGGATTCATTTTTGCACTCGCTCCATTCGGGTCGGATATCTCCCCAGTGAGATGGTCCAGTCTTGCTGCTATTATCATAACTAAACTCGCTTTGGTCCTCTGCTCAATGAAAATTAATAATAATCTCAGCTCCTAATTCAAGATTCTAAATTACAATTACGATTTTCTTCTAATTAACAAAACTACAAATAAATATGAAAAAGGCAATTATTATAGTATAAAATTACAGAAAATTACAGATGCAACGTATAGTTCGCAACTGCAATTTGCGGTCCTCGACCCGCAGAGGCCAAGAAATAACTCATGGTTGCAAGATTGCAGCACAAGCGGAGCCAAGTAGGCAAAGTATATATGTGCTTACCAACTTCTTTAGCCAACGTTTCCGGGGACGATGTGATCAGAAGAAACGCTGAGAATAAACTGCAAACCAAGACTTTGGTGGCAAGTTGCTCCATTTTTCTGTATTTGGTTTGAGAAGGTAATCAGGAGATGGCTGGATTGGCTATTTATAAGCTAACACTTGCCGGTCGGCAAGTAAGAACATAAGAAAAGGCATTTTGACGATTCCGGGAAGAATGAGTTTACACTGGACTCCCATTTTCAAAATGAACACGTGGAAGCATTTAGAATCCATTTATGTCGGGCACTTACCGCGTTAAAATTAAAAATAATAATCATATGGTCTTTTATGTCCTTTGGTGTGTCGCGAATTCTGATTTCGATCGCGTTTGGAACGACGAACCTGGGGTTGAAATTTTGATATCTGTCCAATATATTCTTCGCATCTCACTTCATATTCACCTTTTCTGGCTGAATGTTTTGGTTACCGTGGAGTCAAATTGGGGAACCTTTTGGCAAACGGGCCGCGGCAAAATGAATTAGGTTCGCTGAGTATTCAAGTTTGTCTATATTCTAATTCTGATTTTCTAATAAATCAAAAAAAAAATTTCTAGATTTCATGTATCCTGACTTGTGTCACAAGCCGACGACTCTTCAACCGAAACCGTGCGGCACATACTTACCATTTTAAGCCAACATGCTAATCTTCCCATTTTATAACCCTCATTTAACATGTTTGACAAAGATAACAGGACATCGAAAACTTATTACATATACAACAAGTCTCATGTACAACATATTTACACACCAATATCATATGTCGCCGAAGCGTCCTCACATACCAAACCACATAATTCTCCCACATAAAAAGCTTTCGTATACTACAAGTCGGAAGGGACAATTGAATACGAAGAAGGACACTCCGTTCGTTTGATTTATACCTCATTCTATAACTTTGAGTATACAGGGGAATGACCACAAGCCAACATACTCCGTTCCTAACTCAATGTCCAGGTGCCTCACCAGGCTATTAGAGTACTCCAACCCCTTAAAAAATATTTTGAATAAAAGGCCTCCTGCAGGAAGATGACATATTTTTTCTGAGTCGTCATGAGCTTTTCGTGCCATGCTCCGGATGTTTGATTCACACAAAAATCAGCTGACACGAAAATAAAAATGTAAGGATCACAAATACAGGATTCTCAAACCCTGCGAGATTCTCGAACCCCGCAAGATTCTCGAACTTTTTAAAATAATCAAAACACCCCTAAATTTAGAAAAATCAGAAAAAATAATATGCAAGCCGAATTGATCCTAAATTTCAGTCATAGGACCAACATAACATACTGAATTTTTTCACCAGGTCTCGTCTTAATCTGAATATATTTGCCTATCGAACTGTCATAATTGCCAACTTATGATATTCTCCCCCACTTCAAATGTCAATGCCCTCATTGATGCCTCAATTTGACATAGCTATAATCTTCAGCCTACTCCTTTGAGTTATTCCCTCAACTATCTCAAAGTTTATCTCTTTAAGCACTATAAAATGTTTCCCCCATCTCAAATTCGAGCTATCCGTTGCCTCCACAACATAGGTACTCTTGGCAAAATGCATCCTCCGCAAGTTACTTGAAGGACTACCTCTATAGTCACCTTTCAAAGTGTCCCAACACTCTCTCTAGTACTGCTATCCCACATAACTCTCTCGAATTTGTTACCTCCATAACTTGTTCAATGGGTAGTTATCTCTGCAACTTGTGCTCACTACCTCCGCAAATTGCACGATCTGCCACCTCTGCGGCATAAGTGTGTGCCAGCTCTATGACTCATGACAAATGCTTAACACTTAAAATCACCTATTAATAGATATCTTGTACCAAGTGTCTCATTGCACTGATACAAGAGACAAGACTTATGCTAGATGTAGCAGAGAGGTCCCATTACCTCGTTCCCCAGTCGCTTGTTTGCTTTCGGCCCATTCATTGGACTAGACAATGTCAATTCATACCTGATTGGATCTTCTAATCCTCTCTAGATTAATGCCCTCTGGCATATCACCGACCATCACAGCCTACCTTCGAAGTTTGATGCTTGCTAGCATCGTGGTCCTCATAATTACTCCTTAGTGTGCATCCTCCGATGACTTCACAAGCGCATCCTCTGATGGCTCCCCCACTTTAACTCGTAGAAGGGGGTTGAGCATAGAGCATCTTCTACTCTAGCTCAAACAATCATGTGGGAAGATTACATGCACTATATCCAACTTATAAATTACACATAGCATTGATTTCTCTAAATCTTTGCCAAGCCCTCTAGCTATGATGCTCCCCTGAGCACTCGGATAATCCCTCCGGACCTTCTTGACATGATTTTAGAACACTCCTTTTGAAACTATTTGCTCATGCCCTCTAACTATGGTCACACACTCTAGCACGACCAATGGCTTCATCCTCCAGTTCTACTAATCCCTCAAGCAATCAAGCCCTCTGACAAGACCAAGGCTTCTCCCACCGGATTAGCCATCAATTCCCTCATCCCACTAGACAGTGGTTTGTATCCCTCAATGCCACTACTATGAATGAGTACATAATCAATATCCCATGCACACCGATAAACAAGATAGCCCACTTGGCATAAATGCTTAGGCCTGACATACCAATCCTCGATCACCCAATATGTACCAATCTCTTGCACCCTCTGGTCAAGTCTTTGGCAATAACACCATCGAGTTTGTGAGAATTATAGCTTCACACATATCGCATATTAAGGGACGAGCCGCATCTAACTAATTGTGCCTACCTAATCTTGGCCCTCTAGCATAAATTGAGCTCTGATACTATCTGTCATAGGTCGGCGGCTTTCCAGCCGAAACTGTGCAACACATGTTTGCCACTAAGGTTAACATGCTAACCTTCCCACTTTATAACCCTCGTTTGGAATGCTTGGTAAAGATAACAGGACATCAAAGACTTATTACTCATACAATAAATTCCATGTACAACATGTCTGCACACCAATATCATATGTTGCCGAAGCGCCCTTGCATACTGAACTACAAGATCCTTCCACATAGGAAGCCTCTATGCACTATGGACCGAAAAGGATAATTGAATAGGGAGAGGGACACTCTGTTCGTTTGATTTATACCTCATTCCATAGCTTTGAATATACAAGGGGATGGCCACAAGTTAACACACTCTGTCCCTAACTCAATATCCAGCGTCCCACCAAGCCCTTAGAGCACTCCACTTCTTTAAAGAACATTTTGAACAAAAAGCCACTCATAGTAAGATGGCATACTTTTTCGAGTCATCATAAGCCCTTTTTATCATGCTCCGGGTGTTCAATTCACATGAAAATCAGCTAATACAAAGATAAAAATGCAAGGATCACAAATATGATATTCTCAAACCCCGTCAAATTGTCAAACTTTTTAAAATGATCAAAATACTTCCAAAGTTAGGAAAATAAAAAAATAGTACGCAAGTCGAATTGATCCCAAATTTCAGCCACAAAACTCACATAACATGCTGGATTTTTTTACCAAGTCTCATCTTAATCCGAGTACGTTTGCCTGTCGAGCTGTCACTATTGCCAGCTTTTTACATTTAGTGCTCTTCTTTAAATAATTTGACATTTTGGTGTGGTGAGCAGGAGAGCACATCCCATTCCCGCTAGCAAGAGCCAGGGAGGCAAAAATATTTAATTTATATTCAACGAAATAAATTTTAGTATTTTTGGACCTTCATCAAGGAAAAGTAATTTGATTCATATTCCGTATGAATTCGTACAAGTGAAGTTAGAGAAGAAAATTGAAAGGATTAAAATATAATTTAGTAAGAATTTTTATAAAATTCTTTTAATATTTAGGCAATAAGTATGATTTTTCTTTAAAAAAATACAAAAGTTGTAAGGGAAATTTTGCAATAATTTAAATTGTGGGGTTGCTTTAGCAATCTAAAGTATAAAGAAGCTTCACTCCTTTGTGTCCGCAAATTTTACTTGCTCAGATGAAGATATAGGTCTTAAAAAATAAGCAGAATATAAATAAAAAAAATTTTGGAAGGATTTTATCAAGCAAAGGTAACGTATAGGATAATAATTTATATCTACATGTAAACTTAATTTGCATAATAATAAAAAATAAAATTAAATATTAAATTCAAATTATTCAATATAAAATCCAACTAAAATTAATTTTTTTCTTTATTGTATTAATATTGTTAATATTTTTTAGAAAATTATTATTGTTATTGTGACCATATGTAATATTTTTATTTTTATTTTTATTAAGAATTATTAAAATATGATATAAATAAATAAACATCATTTAAATAAAAATAAGTGTAAGAGTTAAAGAATTTAATAAAGATTTTAAAAAATTTACACATGTAAGTATACAAAAGGATCCATGAGTAAATTATTTTAGAATGAAAATTGATATATGAATTTTAGTCCTCTACCCATTTAGCCATTAAGATTCTTATCTTCAACTTTCTAATTATATTTTTTATGAAGGCTTCATTTCGTGCAATAAATAATAAGATATAAGATAACTTCTAAAGGTGTTTCTCACACTAATTTATAAGTTATCTAAAGTATTTTATAAATTTTAATTTAATAAGTTACCTAGAGTAGTTTATAACTTATAAGCTACTACTTTTTCAAATTCTTTCTAATTCTATCCTTATTCTTTTTATTAATTTATAACCTATATCCTTTATAATATAAATCTAATAATTTTTATAACTATAATTAATTTAATTTTAACATAGTTATATCCTAATTTTAAATTATAAATATATAGAAATATATATATGTAAATAAATAATATCATAAAATATAATTAATTATATTTTAAGTAATTATAATTTTATAATAAATAATAAAATTAAAATTAAAATTATCTAAGTAAATAGATATATAAGTTTATAAAATATAATTAATTAAATATTAAATATTTTTATTTTAAAATTTTAATTATGTTAATATAATTCAATTTTTAGATAAATATAAATTATTTTATTTATATATTTATTTCTATTAATATATCTTTTTATGTCATTTTGTAATTGCAATTAATTTAACAATTAATTTTATGAAATACTTTAACTAACTTATTAATTATCAGCTATCAGTTATAAATTATCGGCTATCAGTTATTAGTTAGCTTATTAACTACTTACACAAAACACAGCTAAGACTTAAATAAAAATGGTTACAAGCAAAAAAATCTTGCTTTGTAAGTGCTTTCTTGTAGTAGTAAATTTTGAAATTTCACCAATATTATTACAATAATTAGGTGACATACACACCTCAGACTATTCAAATATAGAACTTGGATCCATATTTCTTCTCAGAAAATAGGAGCATCACACGCACATGCCCCTCTCTCTCTTTCTCTTTATATATATATATATATATATATATATATATATATATATAAACTTGATTAATAAGATTTAGGTTTTACTGTACAATTTATTTTTCTTAAAAGAAAAGTATTAGGGGTAAGTCTAATTTATTTGAACAATTTGATTTAAAATTGCTAATGAATTGTCTTATTAGAACAATCTCTCTAGGTAATAAATTATTAACCGTTATTTATTAGTTAACTTATTAACTATTTATACAAAATAGAATTGAAACTTGAATAAATATGGTTACAAACAAAGAAATCTCGCTATATAAGTGCTTTCTTGTAGACGTAAATTTTGAAATTTCACCAACATTATTACAACAATAAAAGCTCTCTCTCTCTCTCTCTCTCTCTCTCTCTCTCTCTCTCTATATATATATATATATATATATATAAACTTGATCAATAAGATTTAGGTTTTTACAGTACAATTTATTTTTTTTAAAAGAAAAGTATTAGGGGCGAGTCTAATTTATTCAAACAATTTGATTTAAAATTACTGATGAGTCGTCTTATTAGAACAATCTCTCTAGACAATAAAATTTGTCTAAACTTTGGAGTTTGGATGTTCAACAAATTATTTTATCATATTCAGTTTTATATTTACAAAATTACCTACGTGTTGATCACACAATCCTTGGAGTGTCATATAATTTATGAAAAATATTATACATATCAAAAATAGATTTTAAAATTGAATTTTAAATCTTTCATATCAATTGAATTGAATTTTAAAAATTTATCTCAACACCTTATATTTAATAATAACTTTTAATTTTCATTCCAAATTCAAATTTATATTCTATTTTTAATATAAAAATTTGTCTTGTCATCTTATATTTTAAATATACATAGCATTATTAATGATTTATTTAGGCTCAAAAAAGGCTTATGTTTACTTTTATTTTTCGATCTCAGTAGTTTAATATATTGAAGAGTACGTAAAAAATGACAATAATAATAATAATATGCAATCCTTTGTCAAGTTATTTGCTTGCTAATAATAAATAAGGAAAAAAATGCATAAAACCCATTAAACATCCAGAAGGTTGTGTTTCATGTATTTTCATTAACTTTGAAAATTTTGAATTAATTTTTATTACTCGCTCATTTAACCATTTTACCTAACTATGTAAAATTTTCAAAGATGTTGAATTTTAATTTCTTCCCCTCCAATATTTTCCTTCTTGTCTTTCCTTAAACCTAGTGGGTGGGAAGGAAAGGAGTTGGCAAAATGGATACATAGAGGAAAGTTCTAAGTAAATTTTAGATTTTATTTTTAATATAAAATTTTTTCTTGTCATCTTATATTTTTAATATATATGGCATTATTAATGATTTATTTAGACTCAAAAAGGTCTTATGTTTACTTTTATTTTTCGGTCTCAGTGGTTTAATATATTGAAGAGTACGTAAAAAACGACAATAATAATAATATGCAATCCTTTATCAAATTATTGGCTTGCTAATAATAAATAACAAAAAAAATGCATAAAACCCATTAAACATCCAGAACGTTGTGTTTTATGTAATTTCATTAACTTTAAAAATTTTGAATTAATTTTCATTGTCCACTCATTTAACCATTTTACCTATGTAAAATTTTCAAAGATGTTGAATTTTAATTTCTTCTCCTCCAATATTTTCCTTCTTGGCCTTCCTTAATCCTTGTCCGTGGGAAGAAAAGGAGGTGGAGAAATGGATACATAGAGGAAAGTTTCAAGTCAAAGAAGATATGTCAAACCGTACGTAGGAATCCATAAATTATTGCAAGCAATTCCAAGAGGGAAGAGCCAATTCAAAGATGGTGTGTATTCTCAAAAGTCCAAAGTAAAACTGGCCATCGTGCTTTTGAATTAGTATTACGGCTGTTGTATTTACACCAAAATGATTATGAAAATGTGAATTTATGTAAATTTTATATTAACTTTTCATTATTCTGCACAGTAATTTTATATATGAAATGATTAAAATTCAAAATAAAATTAATCTTAAAAAAATCAAATTAATACAAATTTTTAGTAATGGATAAAATTGATATAAATTTAATTCTACAAAAATTAAAATAGGATTTTTGTTTTGAATTTATTTTCATTAACTATGATTTATAATGCAGTTGATGAATAGATATATTTGTGTGTTTATTAATATTATATGCATCAAAAATTAAATTTTAAATTAAATTTTAAATATATATTGAGGGTTATTATTAAATATATAATGATAAGACAAATTCATAAAATTTAATTTAATAAATATAAAAAATTTAAAACTCAAATTCAAATTCCAATTAATTTATCAATTGAAAAATATTAACAACAATCCTGAAATTATTGCTAAACATTAAATATATATTCTTGACTAATGAAATTAACAATTTTATTTCTGTTTTTAATAATATAATAAATAATACATTTAATAATAAAATTATATTTAATTATTTATTTTTAATTTAATAAAATATTTAATGTATTATTTATTATATTACTAAAAATAAAGAATAAAATATTTAATCTAATTAATTATGAATATATATTCAATACTTAATAATACTTCCAAACATTTACCTTATTATTTAATGAAATAGGTCTAATCCCTACGTCATCATTCCTTATGATTCAAACCAACCACTGAAGGGAATCGTCTCATTCACATCTATTTGGTTTGGAGCCTATTAATGATTATGATTTATGATGCGATAGCCAGCGTAATTATCATCATCAAATAAGGGTAACCTTCCCCCACACAACTCTTTTTCCTAAGAATCACAAAAAAAAATTGGAAATTTATCAAGTTTTGTGTTTTTGGGAATCTTTTTATTATAAAAAATTTTAGGTACGTAGACTTTACGTGTTACAACCATATAAATAGATGGAATTTTATACACTAAAATTATTTATGGCACAAATTTTATTTCTCGTAATTTTACAATATTTTTTCATATTTTTTAATGAATGCAATTGCAATTTTTTTAAAAGATTACAAGAAATTCGCGTTGTATGTGTTCGCAGGCGCTTATACATAGAAACAAATCCCAGAAATCAGTCCTATTCTTTTTTTTTTTTTTGGTAAACCAAATTAGTCCTATTTTAAAAGATTAGTTGCAACGTCTTTTAGGGGTCGTTTGGTTCATACGGGAACTAAGTTTCCATGGGAAATGGAACTTCACAGGAAGTTGATTTCCCGTATGAACTTCCTGGGATATCTCAAATTTTTGTTTGGTTGACATGGAGCAAGTTCCATTTCCCGCAAAAGAACTTCCTATGTTTTTTTTTTATTCAACTTTGTATTTCCTACGATATAACAATGAAATGACCACAATAACCTCCAAAATAAACATTAACAGATATTAATTGATTTCAATTTTTTTTATGTGAAAAATATTGTTCTCCGAGGCGGGAAAATGAAAGGACACGACATCGAAGTGATAAAACGCAACGGCCTGAATACGAAACGACGCACACGAAGGGCGTTTCGGCGGGCACAAAAAGGCCGAAACAGTAACAGTAACAACACTTCGCATTCCATCTCAAAGCTCACCAGTACCAGTGATCTCAAGACGCAAGAAGACACCGTGCAAATCATCGCCGAATACAGCAAGAGAAGATACCAAACGACCCTGAACAACCGGATAACATCATTTATCGACATCGGACGCTGAAAGCAAGATCAAACAGCAACTCCGCACAAATAGGTCGTCCACAGGTAAACCCACCTCCTCTTTAACATTGACTCTAATACAGGCATTATACTTTAGTTATAAGTGCAATGAAAATGCCACAGCTTCCTTGGACTTGGCTTCCTATGTGAGTTGAAGTGAAACCCTAGCAGTTAGTAGAACCACAACATGCCATGTATTTTGTTGCATGTTACTGTCACTCCACATAATATCTATTTGTATTAGGGAGTCATCTGATGCCCTAAAGTAAAGTGCTTTTCCATCGGGATTGCCGTTGATCATGTTTGATTTGTAGTTTAACACCACAATGTGGTGGGTGTTACTGTTGTCAGCGAAACATTAACATCTCGCTTCATTAGTCTTTGATAGGGTAAGCACGTTGGTTTTGTCAAGGTTATTCGTTTAGTCACGAATCATCTTATCTATATCCTGTGTTTTTTGTGCTGGCGTCTCTGTTTGCGGACCAAATACTACTATGTCACCACGGTAGGGGATCGTAAAACAGTTATGTCTCGGTTCTTGGCTCATGTTACTGTTTCTAGGTGAAACAGAAACACACCACTACCACGAGGTTTCGTTGTCACTTATACGGCATTTTGCCTGCTCGTGGTTGTTTTTAATCATTGTCAACACCGGATAGCTTTGTTAAACATGTATCTCTTATTTTTTATAATCATATTACTGTTTCTCGGTGAAACAACAACACAGCTCTACCACGAGGTTGCATTGTTAGTCAGACCTCACAGAAACTACTTGTGCATGTTTTGGTTCTTTTCCAATACAGTAGAGTGCTGTGAAACTCGCATAAGTTCCATTTTCTGGGTCATGTTACTGTTTCTTGGTGAAACAGTAACACATAATTTCTTCGAGGCTGCGCTGTTAATCATGCCTCATCTTGTCAAATTACATTCCCCGTGTTCGTTATCAAAGCAGTAGGGATTCGTAGAATGGTTATTTCTCAAATCTTGGCTTATGTTACTGTTTCTCGGTGAAACAGCAACACAGCTCTATCACGAGGTTACATTGTTAGTCAGACCTCATATTGTCCACTTGTACATGTTCTTGTTCTTTTTCAATGTAGTAGATTGATGGCAAACTCGCACATCTCGATTTTCTGGCTCATGTTGTTGTTTCTTGCTGAAACAGTAACACATGGTTCCTTGGAAGCTTCAATGTTGACCATGCCTCACCTTGTCAACTTATGTTCCTATTGCTCGTTATCAACACAGTAGAGATCCGTAAGACAGTTATATTTCGGTTATTGGCTCATGTTACTGTTTCTCGGTGAAACAGTAACATACCACTGCCACGATGTTGCATTGTTGTTCATACCTCACAGAGTGGCACTTACCCACGAGTTTTGTTAAACATGTATATCTCATTTTTTATCTCATGTTACTTTTTCTTGCTGAAACAGTAACATCACTAGGAAGAATTGGATGTTGCATTAGTAATCATACCTCGTTTTGTCTATTTATGCTTGAGCTAACTCTTGATTTGACGTTTACCTGAGCAGAAAGGCGCTAAAGCACTCACACAAGGAAACGATTCTAATGAAGAAACCTAGAAATTCCAGCAATATAGGTCCAATCTTTTGGCCTGCATTAGGCAGGTTGATCAGCTTCAGTTGGATGACAAGCACACGACGGTGCTACGACACAACCCATTTTGGGTCCTAATTAACGCAATAATAACAAAGGAACTGGATCGCAGCATGTGTCGAAAGAGCGATGTTGAAATTCAGTCCATAATTGCTACCTTCTCAGACAAGAATAATTATTTCAACATTGGGGGCGATCATCTCAGAATAACACCAACATCAGTGAAGCTGATCTTTGGAATAAGAGATGGAGACCAGCCTATCCAGACAACGTCTGGCAAGAGGACACTGTCAGACTTTGACATAAGATGTTTCCGTGGCAAAGCACGGATGAGCAAACCAATAATATTCAACGCTCTCGAAAGAGCAGTGCGGGGAACATCGGAGACTAATGTGCAGGATGTCTCCCGCCTCATGACATTAATGCTTCTAGTCACCCTTTTCGTACCAAACAGGGCCCACACATTGGCCTGGTCATATATCAAATACGTAGAGGATGTAGATGAAATAGCACAATATGGGTGGTCACAACACATTCACGACCAACTCATGAATTCTCTCAAAAAGGACAGCACCCCCAATGT
This sequence comes from Sindora glabra, assembly GCA_020226215.1. NCBI lineage: Eukaryota > Viridiplantae > Streptophyta > Magnoliopsida > Fabales > Fabaceae > Sindora > Sindora glabra. The sequence continues at coordinate 43,450,151 of CM035226.1, forward strand.
AACCGGGTGTGTCATGCTATTGCCAGTAAGTTAAAGATGTCAAAACTGCTCTTTACTTCATGTCCGAATCCTTTACATTTTCTTCATTCATCTCCATTCATTTGAGTGAATGTTCCTGTCTCCTTATTGTATGTTTGTCGCAAGTCTTGGCTCATGTTACTGTTTTAGACTAAAACAGTAACATGTCCCTGCTTTGTATCTGAATGGTTACCCAAAGTTTTATGACATTTTTATTGTTAATGTGATCTCATTTGACAGTTATTTGTGAGTTCTTCATCCTTATTGTATGTTTGTCGCAAGTCTTGGCTCATGTTACTGTTTTAGACTAAAACAGTAACATGTCCCTGCTTTGTCTCTGAATGGTTACCCAAAGTTTTATGGCATTTTTATTGTTAATGTAATCTCATTTGACAGTTATTTGTGAGTTCTTCATCCTTATTGTATGTTTGTCGCAAGTCTTGGCTCATGTTACTGTTTTAGACTAAAACAGTAACATGTCCCTGCTTTGTCTCTAAATGGTTACCCAAAGTTTTATGATATTTTTATTGTTAATGTGATCTCATTTGACAGTTATTTGTGAGTTTTTGGTTCATGTTAAAGACTGCGTACAAGAATAACTTGTTTACCTCCAGTTGTTCTTCATCTTTTTATTACTCCGTCTTGGATGCAACCTTCTAAGGAAATTAACGTGACAAATTGTACGTTTTATTGTCGACAGTATTGGCTGTGTGAGATTACCAGCGTGCTGGGCGGGCACCAAAGAGTTCCAAGGTGCCTCAAATGGGACCTGAAGCTCCTCACACGCCAACTGAGGGATCAACTTATCAGCCAGCTTCAGGTAATAGTATGAAAATATCAACTTATTATGATGCCCGATACATATCAGTGCAAGAAAGCATGTTACTGTATTGAAACCTGGAGAGAAGGACTTGTTACTGTTTCACGTATAAACAGTAACATCGAACAAGATGTTACTGTTTATACGTGAAACAGTAACAGGTCCTTCTCTCCAAGTTTCAATTGTTATTTTGATACCCATTCCAGCAATTTACTTTATTTTATGCATGGTGTTGTTGTTTCATAACAAACACAAGCATGCCGTAGTCACAATGCAACATGTTACTATATTCTCTGAAAATAGTAACATGTTGATTTCCCACACTAACAGTGGAAATAATGTTATGCTTCAGGTCGTAAACAGAGAGATTGAGCCCACTGTACATGAATACGACCTCCTCTACACAGATGAGACAAATCTACGGTTGATTAAATTCGCTGACAAAACAAAATCACATGACACACCCTCCCAATCGGAGGATTCGGAGGGCGATAATGAGACAGCATCGGCCCAGTACGTGATCCAACCCCGGCCAACAAAACTGGACCAATTTGCCGATATTGCGTTGTCCCAGAAGGAGCAACAGCAACAAAACAACGATGAAGTTCTACGGCTTAGAGATCAATTCACCAGTGCAAACACAGAGTTACTCAAACTGAAGGATGATTTGACGTCCCTCACTAAGAAACTTCATTCGTTAGAACAACAGAAAGAAGAAAGCACAGAGACAATATCCAAACTCAAACACGATAACGCACTGCTACAGGAGGAACTGTCCACAACAACAAGTGAGGCAGAAAACCTCAGGGCGGTCAACATTAGTTTGGAAAATCATAATAAACAGCTCAATGCACAGCTATCAGAACAGATTGTGAAGGTGGTTGAACAAGCTGAGGTAGAAACCACCAGAGCTGATGAGCAAGTTATAGACGAGGCAAAACAGCGATCGATGATAGCGAATATAAAGAAAAAACCAAGAAAAATAAAACGGGACGAGGAGTTCACGTACTCTGGTCCTTTGAAAAAATGAACGAGACAAGCATATGCACGTCAACAGATAACAACCACTGAGGAGATAACAACCGCTGAGGAGGTCTACGGGCAGACCAAAGAGGCCCCTGTTGTAATTGAGGATGAAACACCCACAGATAAAAACAATAAAAAGCAGACTCACAAGCCACCCCACAGTCTAAAGTTTCCAACTGCAAAATACCTGACCAAGGATGTCAGGAGTAAGATGATGCAATTAAAATTGGCAGGAGATCCACAATAAGTCATGTTCTATTTTCTTGTGGATGCTTTGCATTTATTAGGAAATTTTATCTATCGCCTCATCTAATCCCTTTGCCAAATCACCACATGCAGTATTTTTGTTTGGTCAATCCCCAAGCAGGATTTGTTCATCATATTTGAGGATTTGGTGGGAGTTATGAAGGAGGCATCAATCACGAACAATGTATGTATCATCTGGTCGTTTAAACGCATTGTTGTTTTGTCGTTAATCACACATTTATTCCTGTTACTGTTTCTTTCCTAAACAGTAATAGGAATATAGTCTAATCGGTCTCGAAGAGATTGTTATCTCAACTTTGTGAAGTCCAAACGATTAGATACAATTATTCTGTCTGTTTCAACTGGCGGATTCTTGTGTTACTGTTTGAAGTTTGCCACCCTTATCAATCATATAACAAGAACTAAACAATCAATGCAGATCATAGATGGCCATGCCTACACTCTGAGCCTGGCTTCCAAGAACAGTGAAAGGAAGGTATTTGCCTTCGACAGCTATTGTTGGGTAAGATTCTGAATCCATCTCGCTTATATGAATCACAGAAGGCATCATTGATTCTGACTTAGGTTAAAACTATGTTGACAGTCTTACATTGTGAGCGACCTCAAGTTTCTCCAGGAAGCCAGGCAATACAAATTCGATGCACATATGGAGGAAGCAATGGGTGCAAATGTTGTTATCTTCCCACTGAACTCCACGGGCGTCAATGACTTCAGCAACCCCAACCACTTCACTCTTCTCGTCCTAGATAATAAAGCGCGCAGGTGGACACACTATAACTCGATGCGGCCGAGAAGAGAGGGGACATCGGATCCATACTTTCGTGATGCCACGATGGTGGTGAGTGATATTAAATACCTTGTTATTTTATTGACGTTACTCTTTCCATCAGACACAGTAACATCACATAAACACAATAAGACAATAATGTATCTCTCGTATGTAGCTCATTTCATGGTCTTATGTTGGAGAAAACATGTCAAGTGTGATTCTATTACAAACATAAGCTATTATTCATTGATGTTTCTGTTTCTTGTAAGGACAGTCACTGTTTATTTTCTGGGAGTTCCAATTTATTCTTAAACATCATTGGGTTATTTGCATGGTGGATGTGTTTTTGTTGCTAATGTTACTGTTGCCATAACAAAAACTAATAACTCATAACAATACAAGATGTTACAGCCAGAAATGTAGACAGTTGCACGGATAGCAACTTGTCAAGTGACGTGAAGACGTTTCTTGGACATAATCCGGATAGCAACTTGTCAAGTGACGTGAATAACCACCCGCACCCGCCCTCCAGCCCACCATAACCTCCAGGGCTCAATACCCATCAGCCTCGATGATGTTACTATTTTCATCCAAAACAGTAACATCGCATAAACTGTATTTTCTTGCTTCTTATCCTGAAAGGAGCTTGTCAAGTGACATGCACAACCACTCAGACGCAGGACTGAGCAGCCTCGATGATGTTACTGTTTTCTCCCAAAATAGTAACATCACATATGAACACGTTTCTTGGACATAATGAGGATAGGAACTTGTCAAGTGACATGAATAACAACCTAGACCCGACCCCCAGCCAACCATAACCTCCAGGGCTCAATACCCAGCACCCTCGATGATGTTACTAACAGTAACATCACATATGAACATGTTTCTTGGACATAATGAGGATAGGAACTTGTCAAGTGACATGAATAACAGCCTAGACCCGGCCCCCAGCCAACCATAACCTCCAGGGCTCAATACCTAGCACCCTCGATGATGTTACTATTTTCTCCCAAAACAGTAACATCACATATGAACACGTTTCTTGGACATAATGAGGATAGGAAATTGTCAAGTGACATGAATAACAACCTAGACCCTCCCTCCAGCCAACCATAACCTCCAGGGATCAATACCCAGCACCCTCGATGATGTTACTGTTTTCGCCCAAAACAGTAACATCACATATGAACACGTTTCTTTGACATAATCAGGATAGGAACTTGTCAAGTGACGTGAATAACAACCTAGACCCGGCCCCCAGCCAACCATAACCTCCAGGGCTCAATACCCAGCACCCTCGTTGATGTTACTATTTTCGCCAAAAATAGTAACATCACATATGAACTAAGTTTCTTGGACACAATCAGTATAGGAACTTGTCAAGTGACATGAATAACCACCCAGACCCGCTCTCCAGCCAACCATAACCTCCAGGGCTCAATACCCAGCAGCGTCGATGATGTTACTGTTTTCGCCCAAAATAGTAACATCCCATACGAAGACGTTTCTTTGACATAATCAGGATAGGAACTTGTCAAGTGACGTGAATAACCACCCGCACCCGCCCTCCAGCCCATCATAACCTCCAGGACTTAATACACATCAACCTCGACGATGTTACTGTTTTCGTCCAAAACAGTAACATCTCATAGACTGTATTTTCTTGCTTCTTATCCTGAGAGGGACTTGTCAAGTGACATGCACAACCACTCAAACGCAGGACTGAGCAGCCTCGAGGATGTTACTATTTTCGCCCAAAACAGTAACATCCAAGATAATGTGTAACCAGTAGCGTTCGATGATGCGCGAAAAGGACTGAGCTGTACTACAGGAGTATTAATGGAATTGCCATGAGAAAAAAAAAAGGAATGTACTGTTATATTCAGCCACATCATCTAATACATTATGTGATCCGATGTCAGTGTCCAAAAAATAGGTGCACATACAGAAGTTCAACAACATAGTATGAATTTAGTGAGTGTCTTGGCTCCTATTGACTACTAGTTTTTCTAGAACTTCACTAATCTGGAAGTAACAAACCATGCATATAAGCAGATCTGTACTCTTCTAGAAGGCTAAAAAAGAAATTAACTTCTAAGGGGTTGAGAGCAATTTTCCTTGCCGCAGTCATAACTTGGGTAGGAGTTAACCCGTCAATCTTCATAATCTCACTCGTCACTTGCATCCTTCTCCCTGCAGAATCAGATTCATATTGGAAATAAGAAGCCAAGCGGCCTATATGTTTACTTGCATCCTCCATCACATCACTCATTCGTGCAAATCTAGAAGAGAATTCTCTCAGAACTTCTGAATTTTCTATCTTTGCCTTCTTTGACCTACGGTTTATTGGGGTGGTTGAGGAAGAAGTTCCCATCGGGGCACATGGAGGGACTAGGTAAGTGTCCTCTGCGGAAAAGGCAGTAACATTTTCTTCTTACTCTTCTTCTTCTCTGTCCCTTACTTCGTCTTCTATCCCCTCTAATGCATCTTGTGGATTTACAGCCTCGTCTCCAATGGCTCTATCCTTCCCAAATATTTTGGCTAAATCATTAAAAAATGGAAATGGCTCGTTTCTTAAACCCACGGCATTTTTGTGGCTCTAGCATAAAAGAAGGGAAAACATAATGAGAGAAGGTAAAACTTTAAAAGCTGTCACCAATAAATAGAAATATACACAATTATACTTATGTGCATAGAAGAAAAGGCATAATATAAAATATTACCTTCACCCATTCATCCCACACTGGCTTTGAGCAAGTTACGAACTTCTCTTCATCATTCCATCCAAATCCGCTGGCAGCTGGACCAAGCATCTCCATAATAGCATTATATTGATTCCTCAAATACTTGATATGGGACTCGATGTGTGGCTTAGCCTTCATACCACACCCAGGAATCTTCTGATCCATAAGTTGTTCCAACCTGTTATAAGCACCATTCTTGAACTGGCTATTATCCGTTTTCCAACCACCCAGCTCCACAAGATCCATCATTGCACTAATTAGTGCACGATCCTCAGCGCTTCCCCATCTTGTGCATCCTCTAGATGGGTTCGCACCCTCACCACCTTGGTTGGCATTTCTCTGAGCTTTTGGTTGACTCATCTGTGAAGAATGAAAGATGGAAAGACAGGAAACATAGGAATTCGTTAAAGCGGCATTCTACTCATGATTTAGTAATTTAGGATGATCATACTACCAGTTCAATAAAAAGCGAAGTCATTACTCCCATCTTATTACAAATTCAGATAAAAATAATACAAGAATACAGTGTATATTGTCTACCAATCCATAAATGCAATACAAGTGAAACATGCTACATAGTTTTAGCTAAACCCTATTCAATGACGTGGTGTCATGTAACTATGCATTGTACATCTCATTGGCAAGATCATGTCTAAAGGTAGTTCATGCAGCACTAGATTCCATAATCCCAATATTAAGTTCACCATTGTCTTCTTCCTCACCATCCACAAGCAAGGGCTCCATGAGATCCACACTCATGAATGTTCGAATGAAATTATGCATTAATGCACAAGCCAGGATAATTCTACCCACGGTTTTCCTAGGGTACCAAGTTGTACATCTTAGAATATCCCATCTCATTTTTAACAATCCAAAACACCTCTCGATAAAATTCCTTGCTTGCGAATGCTTCATATTAAAATATTTCTCAGCAGATACAGGTTGCGCACCACTCTTCCACACACTTAAATGATATCTCTGGCTTCTAAATGGTGTTAGAAAACCCTCACAATTCATGTATCCAGCATCACACAAATAGTAGTTGCCTATAATTAACCAACATAAGTGTTAGGTACTTTCATCTCAAATAAGCTCATTGGTTCAGATTGAGCAATGTCAAGGTACCTATGGTGTTACCTTGTGGAACTTGCAAAGCATTTTTTCTAGAAAGTGCATCTCGAAGCACTCTATTGTCATATGCGGACCCCTCCCAACCAGGCAATATATAAATAAATTATAAATCTCGCGTGTAAGCAGCTAACACATTAGTAATGAGTTCTCTTTTTCTATTCCTGAATCTAGCTTTATCTTTATCCCCAACACGAACCTTAATATGAGTTCCATCCAAAGCACCTAAGCAATTCTGCAATGTGTATATATATAACTTGTTAATAGATACTGTATATATTTATAAATATTTACACATTCATCTAATCTTCCTAGAAATTCTAACTTACCTTAAACCATTTCCACCTCTCATCTTGGCAATTCTCAGTCACTGGCTCAGGTTTCTTTAGTAGAATATCATGGCATCTAAGGACAGCGAGGAGAATTGAATTAAAGTACTTAGATATTGTCTCACCACTTCTCCTAAAGTACAATTGAGTTCTTCGATTTTTTGTGTCATGAGAAAGTGTGAATAGAAATAAAGCAACCATCTCCTCTAAACTAGTATTCCTATTTCCTTGTAACTTACCGACATCTCCAAGCATATCACATAACTTAGAAAAACAGGCTCTATTCATCCTAAGGTTGTCCAAGCATGCTAAGTCACTTTCTTGAATCATTGGCCTGAGATTTAAAAGCCCAGCATAATATCTTTCTTCAGCACAACTGTCAAATATATAGGACATAGGCTGAGGCAATCTAATGTCCAAAAAGGACAAAAGATACAAGAATTCAGAAATAGCCTCCAAAATCATGAGCATCATCTGTGTGCATAATGTAATACATGTAGTAGCAATCTTCTTCTTTTTACTCAACGATAAGCGAGCCATAACTATATGACATAGGCAAATTACATGCAAGAATGTTATAAATTAGAAGAGCAATAAAAATATGGTTAGCCACTTTGAGTAATTTGAATGCAACAAATACTATTCATCTTTTCCAAGATAGTCAACAGGCAAACAACAACGATATCATATCCAGAACCTCTTAGAAGCTCTGCCGTCGTGGTTGGATTAAACATACCAGTTTGCTAAACCATAAGCACACCCTTTTTTGTCAAATTCCACCATTATTTTATAACAGTTCCTATTCCAACGATTCAGCTCCAGAAAGTCGGGAAGGAAGTCTAAATTTCAAATATGGAGGCCATAATTTACTTAATACAAAAAGAGGAAATATAACGAGCAATGTCATCAAGGATTACCAGAAATCGCTAGTGCCGTTGCCCGGAACTGTTGCTAGGGTTTAGAGGAGATGGCAGAAGCTCGAGAACCAGAAATCATTACTACCGTTGCCGGAAACTGTTGCTAGGGTTGAGAGGCGACGGAAGATGCTCGACAAACAAAAAGGCATACAAGAAGAAGTGAATCCTGATATTCAAATTATAAGGGCAAAATTGGTATTAAGTAATTTTAGCAGGGTCATTCTTGTCTATAAATTAGTTAAAAACGCAGGCAATAAAACTTACCGAGGGGGTGGGTAAGTGACCTCCTGCGTTTTATGGGAAATACAAGTTCCCGGGAAGATACATTTCCTCCCATTTGGGCAACCAAACAACTCTGGGATCATTTATTTCCTGGGAAATCCAGTTTCCCACGTTATTGCTGCGAACCAAACGATCTCTTAGTATTAGGTACATCGAAATTTTAAAGTCCACGGTCCACCTGTACTTGAGCGGTTGTGTTGTACTACGTGACTTGTAAAAAAATAATAGTATCTGGAAAGTTTTGTCGATATTTCCGGATTCTAGAATTTTACATGCGCACCTAAATTCGGAGGGTTAACTATTTTTATTATAAAAAATAAGAAAAAAATTATAAAAATAGAAATTACATCAATTTTTTTAAATTTACTTTGTATTATATAAGTATATAAATTTTATTTTTTATATTAAATATATTCTTAAATATTATATCAAATTTCTTTATATTTATAATAAATTTAAATTCACCTATATATTATTATATTATTAAAAAATTATTATAATTTTTTTACTATCAGTAAAATTTATAGTTAATATTAATTTTTTTAATAAAATATCATCTTTTATTCAGTAATAATATAAAAGTTTTACACTAATACTAAATTAAATTTAAACTCAATTATAATTAGTTGATATAAAATAAACTTTCAAAAAATTGATATAATATCTATCTTTCAAAGATCAATTGGATAATCAACACTTTAATAATGCAACAATATACAATATTATCCTTTACTTTTCATAATATTTAAGATTTAAGTCTAAAATTTTACATCAATAATAGATTGTTATACTTAACGCTCCTAGAAGAAGATAAGTTTGATAATTTACTTACAGGAAGAAAAAAAAAAAAAGATTGAATCATCGTGCACATCATTGATTAAGTAATGCATTGGTGTATATCAAATATCAAATATATGTTTTTTCAAAAGTCAGATTTTATATATTATATAATTACATACCAAGAGCCACACCTGATAATATATTAATATATTATATATCCGTGATGTACCATAAAACCCTTTTTAACATATTATCCGAACCTTTCACAGCTAACTCACGCTTAATGCTTTGCGGAAACCTTTTGCTGATTTCTTCTGATTTTGGGAACCCGCCATCTGAGTTACCAGAATGTTACTGATAAAGAGAAATAAAACGTATTGAGAATTAAGAATTTCAGGAAACAGTAAAAAGCCACTAAGGCAAGAGTAAATATAATTCATTGAGCCCTCAAGTAGTGCAATTGAAGCAATCTTTCAAGCCAAATTCAATTGCAACATGGTCCCTATCATTTTCTGAAAGGATGTTATTCGAATCAAAAATTTGTCCACACATTTGAGTATCTATTAATTAATTGGCTAAGAAATTAAAAAATTTTTGTTATAATTAAGGAAAGAATAATGTTACGAAAAATTTTATCTAATAAAAGATTAAATATTTTATTGTCAAATTATCTTTTTTAAAACTTTAAAATAAATAAATTAAAAATATAAATATAAATTCTAATATATTAAATATAATTTAATAATAAAAATATTTAATTTCTAGTAAAATTGATTCTTCTAGATCTTAGGTCAGTGCCCAAACAAAGCAATCCAAACGTTACGACACTAGAAAGTCCCCCACATTAAATGGGTTAATGCCCATTTAAGAAGTTATTTAATTTACACGTGAAATAAGTTTTTATAAGAAATTAAAATTTTCATAAAAATAAATTTTTATGTAAATTTTTTGAAAAATACTTAAAATTATTTAGTTAATATCAAAAAATAATAGTTATTTGAAAGTATTTTTTTATAATTTGTTTAATTTAATTTTAAATTTTTCAATAAGTATCAACAAAATAAATTTTATATTTTTAACATTACAATAATATAAATTAATAAATTTATTCATAATTAATTAAATTTAATAAATATAATTTTATTTTTATATTCATAAAAAATACAAACAATAAAACCTGCTTACGAAGAATATGAATAAAAAAATTTTTATAATCTATGAAAAATGAACCTTCTTAAAATTTCATTTCTTCGAATTTATTAAATAATAACTAACTAAATAATTCATATTTTTCACAAAATAAAACTAGTAACCAAGTGTGTTTGTTTGTGTTTTCTATTTTTTGTTTTTAAAATTATTTTTGAAATAATGAGAAAAAGAAAATATTTGATAAATTATTCTGAAAACAATAATATCATTAATGAAGTGTATTTTGGAAATAAAAAAATAAAAACAAGTTAAAATTGTTCTTAAAATAAAACTAGTAAAATGTAATTAATAAACTTATTCATAATTAATTAAATTTAATAAATATATTTTTTTTTATATTCATAAAAAATACAAACCATAAAAACCTGCTTACGAAGAATATGAATAAAAAATTTTTTATAATCTATAAAAAATGAACCTTCTTAAAATATCATTTCTCCAAATTTATTAAATAATAATTAACTAAATAATTCATATTCTTCGCAAAATAAAACTAGTAACCAAATCAATCATAATCGGTCGGTCTGGGAGCAACCTCATCTACTGTATACAATGCACTGCAGAAAATTAACTCCCGAGTAAAATTCAAATTGCCTACCTACCCACCCCCCCCCCCCTTTAATTAGCATTCAATATGTGAAGACAGAAAAAATAAATAAATCGCTTTACAGAAAACACTTCCAGATCTCATTTATGCAATAATCGTTTTGGAAAGGTGCATCGTAATGCTAAAAATTTTAATAAATATTATCATCTATGTATTCTGAAAAGTCAAAAAAATAATCACATTAATTTTAATATTCATCTTATAGCAAAATATTTAATTGTCAAAATAAAAGATAACAATTTTGAAATTCTAATATTATAATAAAATTAGAAATATTCTCCCAGTAATTAGTATCTCCAAGTTTAATATGATAAAATACAAGTTTAATATGATAAAATGAAAATACTCATTTTTTAAGAAATCCTCAGGTCATCAAACGAGGAGATTTCCGTTCCTTAACAAAAGTGATAAAATGACTTTTCCATTATTTATAAAAATAACTTTTTAACCCTTTTATCCATTGTATTTTTCATATATTCCAATATTACTATTTGCTAATAAATAATAAAATAGTATCCTTAATATTTTTAATCAAATATTTTTGTGATTAAATTTTTAATAATAATATTTAAAATAAAACATTTTTACATTCTTTATAAAAGTTATTTAATATAAAAAATGATGAGTTAAATTTTTTATACTTTTATTATATAAAACTTTATGTTAATCATAATTTAATAATTAAATTTAAATGATGGTATAATCATATCATATATTTTTTATTTAACATATATTATTATTTTATTGTTTACTATATATGTTCAATTGCAAATTATATACATGTTTAGTTGTAAATAAATAAATAATAATATCATCATTTATATAAATATAGTTTCAATTTTAAACTTCATTTTTATTTTTAAGAATATTCTTGTCATTAACCCATTTTTTTATTTCATCCTTATTGAAGGAAATTCATACGATAAATTAAAATGCGGAATACTTACTTGATGATCGTAGGTGACGCTGACTTCCACTGTATGCACTCTGATTCACACGGTACACAAGAATTACACTAAACTCCTACTTGCTTTTTCACGATAACTTCACCACCCAAATGTTGGTTCTTACAGGGAACTCAAAGAGAGAGAGAAAAGCAGAAGAGGAGCTAACACTATTATGATTGAATGTCTAAAATTGATCTCAGCAGTTTTACTATTCTGATGCATGGCTTCGTAACTGCTCTAGCAATTTTCTCCCACTTTCAAAAATGGGGGAGGTAGTTTTGAGAATAACCACCTCCAAATCCAAATATAATCTTAAATATTTAATATATATAAGATGCAGGTCTTCCATTATAGATGTACCCCACATCTACACTTTACATCTCTCACTCACACATAATGGGATGAGCCACATCGTATAACCTCCATCTCTCTTTTGGGTTTTCGTACTTGGTGCATTATTGTGACCGCGTGAGCATGACGTCTTCTCGGGTGTTCTTGTACTAGAAATCCTGATAGGATCAGCACAAAACAACCCTATCTTCCATTTGTTTATATTATGCCGTGAATGCCCTAGATTATCCCATATACACTTTTCACTTGTAAATCTAATCCCTCGCGAGCTTTAATGTAAACTCATATTACTATTCACATATGCATAGTATCCATACTTATGAAGTTACCTAAATTAACTTCATAATGGACATGTCTCAGACACTAGAATAATTGTGTATATGTTGAAAAATCTTTCTTTCACCCGCATATCATTTTAATTTGAAAATAGTTGTTTTCCTAGTATTTATCTCTTAAACCGTTTATATCATGATCATAAGATGCATACTAAAGTAGTGAGCACTGTATCATCTCTCCATGATATCGTCAAAGTCGAAAGGTATCCATGAAAAGAATTTTCTTTTCTGGGACTCACACAGCAATGAACCAAGGATCTTTCACTTGCTTCCCATTTGTAGTTCTTTTACACATGTGGTATGAATCACATGCTACGGTGTTTTCCTTTTAGCATGAAGACGTATGTCATTTTTTTTATTAATGACACCGTACAGACTTTAGTTCAGGCACACACAGTACCTAACCTAAATTCTTCCACTTCACTCAACTCATTTTTTTTATGTCAAACTTTGAAGAATTTGTTGTCTGGTTAGAGGTATTATGGAAAGTGGGATAATCCACAAGTCGATCCATATTTTATTTCTCGGATCTTATCTCGACCTTTTTTTTGTCTCTTTGTTAAAGCGATATATTTTACTTTGTGTTAGTTCTCTATTAAAAAAAATAACATTTCTCACTATTATATTAGTGAACGCATGTCTCATCTCTGCCCACTCATCATGAGTGTCAGAAGCGATTGTTCATGTGAGAAAATCAACCTTATCAACCTATATGACATACATACAAGACATTTGTAATTAAATGAAATATACTTTGTTCATTTCAAATTTGGAAATGTTTAATTACATTCTATGCATACTAAGAGACTTTACATGTTCAATATACACATCTCTAGTATTGGCTCAGTAAATGGATCTGCTATCATCTTTTGCGTAGAAATGTGTTGAACGGTGATCTCCTTTTGTGCTATGGCATTTCTGATAAAATGATATTTTATATCAATATGCTTAGTCTTACTGTAGTACTTCGGATCTTTTGTATAGACGATGGCTGCCTGACTATCACAATATATCAGGATGGGATCTAAGTTTTCTCCACAAATTTCCAAATGTTCTAGAAATCTTTTTAGCCATATAGCCTCTTGTACCGCTGCAGAACATGCTATGAAGTCAGCTTCCATTATTGATAATGCAATGCATGTCTGCTTCTTGCTACACCATGATATGGCGCCATTGTTTAGCAAGAATGAGTATCCTGATGTGGACTTTCGCTCATCCAAATCTCCTACCCAATCCGTATCAGAATATCCGACTAAGCATAAATCTTTCCTTGGTAGCACAATGCGTAATCAACCGTGCCTTTTAAATATCTCAGTATTCGCTTGACTGCTTTCCAATATTTTTATCCGGGGTTTGACTGGCATCTACTTACAAGTCCAACCGCATGGTAAATATCCAATCTTGTACACATCATTGCATACATAAGACTACCAACTACACTGGAATAAGGAATTTTTTCCATTGCTTTCTTTTCAGATTCATTCTGAGGGCACATGTCTTGACTCAATGGCTCACTCTTATTTACAGGGATATCCATAGGCTTGCAATCTTTCATATTAAATTTTTCAAGAATTCTCCATAAATAAGTTTCTTAAGAAAGAGAAATTAATCTCTTGGAGCGATCCCTAATGATCTTAACTCCAAGGATATAATCTGTCTCACCCATGTCTTTCATCTTAAAATTCGAGGATAGCCATTCTTTAATAGCCATAATCGATTTCAAATTATTCCCAGCCAATAGTATGTCATCCACATAAAGGGATAATATCACTAGATTGCCTTCATACCGCTTAATGTAAACATAATGGTCTTCCACAATCATTTGAAAGTCAAATGAGGTTATTACTCGGTGAAACCTCAAATACCATTGTTTAGATGATTGTTTGAGTCCGTAAATGGACCTTTGAAGTTTACAAACTTTTTTTTCTTCTCCTTTTTGTATGAAACCTACTAATTGTTCCATGTAGATTTCTTCATCCAGTTCTCCATTGAGAAAAGCAATTTTTACATCCATTTAATGTAATTCTAAATCTAAATTTGCTATTATGGCTAGGAGAAATCTTATGGAATTGAAACGTACAATAGGTGAAAATGTATCCTCATAGTTTATTCCTTCCTGTTGTGTATACCTCTTTGCAACTAATCGAGTTTTATATCTTTTAATTGATCCATCTGCTTTCCTTTTAATTTTGAGAACCCACTTGTTCCTAATTGCCTTTCGGCCAGATGGTAGGTTAACTAGTTTCCAAACTTGATTAGTTGTTATTGAGTTTAATTCTTCCTCCATTACCTTCTTCCACTATTCCTTAGCAGGGCAACTTAGAGCCTCTTATATTATTTTAGGCTCTTCTTCATCTTAAGGAGTAACCATAAGTGCCAATCCTTCAATTAAAAAATATCTTTTAGGTACACTTCCTTTTTTACTTTTCCATAGTAGGGTTCCCTGTATTATGTTATCTCCAAAAATAGGGTTTTCTTTTACTCTTTCGGAGCTCCCACTCGGAATAGCAGGTACTCTTTGAGAGCTTCCACTCAGATAAGATGGATAAGACTTGCTATTATCCATTTGATCTTACTGTTCATAAAATGACACAGTATGATCAATTTCACCTCTGCTAGGAAATTCACTTTCTAGGAATGTGACATCTCTTGATTCAAGTTTCGTTACTGTTCCATCTTCATTTTCACCGATGACAACGTAACCCTTAAAAAGATCTGAATATCTTATCAAAATACATTTCTTCCCTCTTGGACCAAATTTTTCATATCTATAGAAAGTATCATGGACATACGCAGCAGACCCCCATGGTCTAAGTACACTCAAATTAGATTGACATTTTATCTAGAGTTCATAGGGTGTGGATGTAACAAACTTTAAGGGCACACAGTTAAGTATGTAAGTGGTTGTTAATAGAGCATCTCCCCAATATGAAAATAGTAGATTTGCTTGCGCCATCATTGACCTAACCATGTCTAGAAGAGTTCTATTTCTTCTTTCAGCTACTCCATTTTGTTGTGAAGTGTCAGGGATTGTTAATTGTCTTATTATTCCCTTTTCTTCACAGAGCTCTTTGAATTATTCTAATAAGTATTCACGTCCACGGTCAGTTCTGAGCGCTTTGATTTTTTTATTAATTTGATTTTCAACTTCGCTTAAATAGCATTTAAAGCATTCTAATGCTTCTAATTTGTGTGAAATCAAATAGATATGATCAAACTGTGAGTAATCATCAATAAAAGTGATGAAATACCAAGCTCCATGCCTCGCCCTCACCTCAAAGGACCACATATGTCGAAATGAATTAGTTGTAATGGAGTTTCTGCCCTAATCCCTTTTCTGAATGATTTTCTAGTTGCTTTACTAGCTAAACAATATTCACACAAGGACATTTCCAATTTTGAAATTAGTCCTAGCAAGCCTTCTTTTGCTAGTTTAATCATTCTATTTTGATTAATATGTCCTAGTCTAGCATGCCAAATATCCATATCATCATTTAGATTGGAAGTAAAAGCAGTAAAGCAATCGTAAGCAGAATTATCAACTATATCTAAAATGACAAATCCATTAGAAATTAAACCAAAACCATAATATATATTGTCTTTAAAAATATCTGTAACATTGTCAAGAAAATTAATTAAAAAACTGTATTGAAGTAGGGAACTAACAGAAATTAAATTCTATTGAATATCAGGTACATACAATACATCATTTAAAATTAAAGTCTTTCCTCCATGCAAATCCAATTTGCATGTCCCAATTCCTTTGACCTCAATCTTTGCATTGTTTCTAACGTATAGCCACTTACTCTGATTCGATAATCAACAGTAATCCACATAGGATCCTCTATCCTTACTCACATAGTCTATGGTGCCTGAATCCAAAATTCATAAAGGATGAGATTCTGTTAGAAAAATAGTACTGGAAACATATGAAAGATGTAAAATTTTAGTATCCAGTAATACCTTATTCTGCTCATTTTGCTGAGTGCAATCTTCAGCAAAATGACCCATTCTCTGGCATGCATAACACTTGATCTTCTTCAGATCAAAGTTCTTTGAGTCATTTCTTCCCTTATTCTTTTTGAAAGTTTTCTTGCCCTTGGAATGGGGTCCAGTTTTTCTCTTCTGGAACTTCTTGCCTTTCTTGTATTTAGGCTTTGAATGTGAGAGTCCTGATCCCTCTGCTAGATAGGCTGGTCCGAAGGATCGATAAGCCTCCAAATGTTCATCCTCAAGTTTCAGATGTCGCGCCACATCATCAAATGTAACAATGCTCTCATTGTGAGTCAAATTTACCTTCATGTGTTCCCAACTAGCAAGGAGTGATCTAATCACTACTTGCACTTGCTGCTCATCAAAAAGTGCATGCCTTGCTGTTTTTAGCTCACGGATCATGTTTGAAATTTCTCTCAAATGTTATTTCATCGACGTATTAGGCCGAAGTTTGTAAGTGTCAAACTTAATTGTGAGTCTTCTTAGTTTGATGGCTGAAGTACCACCAAATTTCTCTTTTAGGTCTATCTACATTCCCTAAGCAGTTAGATATTTTTTGTATTTACACATGAGGTCGTCTATCATTGCACTCAAGAGTGTGATGCGGGCAATGTTGTTCTTCCTGTTCCAAATAGTATAAGCTTCAACATCTCTCCTGTGCTGAGCAGAATTCCCGTATTCAGGCTTAATCATGACATGGTTTAGGGTTTCTAAAACATCTTGCTCTTCTAAAATATAAGAAATTTTTTGATGCCAAATGTCCCAGTTATCCCCATTTAACTTATCACCCTTGTTCAACTCAGCAATTATACTTTTGCTAGCCATTCTGTTGAATCATAATTCATGAACATTTCCTATGAGTATACAATGTCTTTTGTTTACATGGTTCTCGTATAAGACAATGATGATACTACTTAGTTCATGGTCGGGAGTTTACGTTTGTCATACCCCTATCGCATGTGTGTCTAAATACTATCGTTATTTCCTTTCGAGATCGTACTCATGCAAATGTTATATCGCTCTCAAGACAATGCAACCTAAAAGCTCCCACTCAAACATAGAATTTCATAAGATAGACAGGTTTGAAATGAAGATGATAAACATGTATTGATTGATAACTTAGTTCAAACAAAACAAAATAAGTTCAGGAAGCTAATTCAAATAATAGAAACAATAAAAAAAACTTGTAACAACAAAAAAAAATTACAAATTTAATACTTAAAGTTTTTAGATAAGCTTCCTACTCAAAACTTAGGTTCTTCATTTCTTCAAAAATGTTAAAAAGTTTGGGTGGAGTTCTGGAGTGCGCTGGTCCAAAATAATGTAAGTTCATGTCTTTGAGTGGACCTTTCAAATGCAATCCTTTTTCTAAAGTGTTGTGACCAACTCGTCGTGCACTTTTCATATTAGGGAATTGTGAAAGAAGGATCGACCTTCTCCAATTATTTTTAAATTGTCGGAGTTCTTGCATTCACAATTCCTCCATACACTTCTCAAGATCCATGCGTCTTGTGACTCCGATCTTGTTGTCCTTGCATAGCCAAATGATCTTCTTAATTGATTTTCAAAAATTATCATTCGGAATCTCAGTCAACATGTAACGAACCCAAAGGTAATTTGGGAACACTTTTCCTCTTCATTTGAAGTCTATTTTCAAGTTTCTTACTTCTTCTAAATAAGCATTAATAGGGTGCAAGGTATCAGTGTTTCTTTAGTATAGTTGGTGAAGCATGGCGCTAAGGTCTTTTGGTGTGTCTACTCAATCAGATTCTCTCGGTTCCTCTCTAAAGTTCTCCACAAACCCATACGAGTCATACTCTTCCAAGAACCATTGTTCCATGATTGAAAAAAAAAATTAGTTAAAAAAATCATCAATTTTACCACCTTTTCAACACAAACAATGTCATAAAAAATTTTAAAAAATCCAAAAAAATTACCACTGCATAAATCTCATTTTTTAAAAATTTTAGAAATAAACGACGGCCAAAAATGCCACCGTACGTGCTCTTATGCATCGTCACGCGTCATCATGGGCGTAAAATGAAACAAAAAATAAAAAATTAGCCAGAACCACACGCATAGCCGACGCGTGCAGTCCACGCGCCGTCGTGAGCGAAAGTTCCGACCACTAGAAAACACCATAATATTCAATTTTTTATTCTCTATGCGTTGGTGTGTGACATGTGGCAAAATGACGTGGCGGTGGACCCCACGCACCATTCCCAAGAGTGAGGAGAGGAGAGGATTTTTTTTAATATGAAACGACGTGTCGTTTACTTATTTTTCAAAACGACGTGTCGTTTACTTATTTTTCAAAACGACGTGTCGTTTTGTCCAATCGGGTTAACCTATTTAGTCAAAATGACATATCGTTTACCGATTGTCCAAAATGACGTGTCATTTACATCATCTTCAACCTCCAGCAGATCAGACCGGGTCAACCCGACCCGGTTCGCGAACCCAGTTAACCTAGAAACTTCAAATGGCCATAACTTTTAATCCGGAGGTCCAATTTGAGTGATTCAAAAACTTACGAACTCAGAATTCATCCTCTATCATTCTAGGGTAATTTGATGGCCTAAAAACACAAGAATCCTTGGTTCATATAATTTTCAAAATCTGTATGTAATATGGAGGTTTAGAAATTTTTGATGTTCTATAAGGGTGGGCTATGTTTTATTCAAGTTTTATGCAATCCTAGATGTTTTGATTGTTTTCTACCACTTAGGAAATAGTAGATATGACAGAAACAAAAATTCATGCTTTCTTACTAATTATGCCATACATGGAGTTTTGATTTTGCACATAAAGACAAATAGGCATTTCATTTTCAATAATCATCAAAGCATGTGAATTTTTTAGTACATTGTGCAGAAAGGAAAAATTCATACAGAACATACATTACATCATATATTTCAGTCACATCTTACAAAGAATGACAGCATCAGCCTAACCAGGCTCTGATACCAATGAAGGAAATTCATACAATAAATTAAAATGCAGAATACTTACTTGATGTTTGTAGGTGATGTTGACTTCAACTATATACACTCTGATTCACACGGTACACAAGAATTACAATGAACTCCTGCTTGCTTTTTCACGATAACTTCACCACTCAAATGTTAGTTCGTACAGAGAACTAAGAGAGAGAGAGAGAAAAGCAGAAGAGGGGCCAACACTATTCTGATTGAATGTCTAAAACTAATTTCAACAGTTTTACTATTCTGATGTATGGCTTCGTAACTGCTCTAACAGTTTTCTCCCATTTTCAAAAATGGGGGATGTGGTTATCAGAATAACCACCTCCAAATCTAAATATAATCTTAAATATTTAATATATATAAGATGTGGGTCTCCCATTATGGGTGTACCCCACATCTACACTTTACACTTATAATGCTTATTATATTAAACATAATTATGCATGAAAAAGTCATTCCATTCCATTCATTTCTTTTCCATTCCATTCTATTGTACAAATACAATTGAAAAAATAAAAAGTGAATTAGAAGTAGTAAAAGGATTGTTTGGTACAACAATGAAAATAATTGATTATTAATTGATTACGATATATAATAATTATATTTTTCTTTTACCAATAATATAACTTTTAATAATAATTACTTTTGATGTAAAAACTTTTTAATTAAATAAAAATCATGATTGCAAAATGATGATGATTATGATGCATTAATTACATTGGCAACTATTAATCTAAATTATTAAATTTCATTTATTTATACAATACTATGTAAGATGAATAAAATATATTAATTAGATTTGGTGATGCACCAGTACAACTGATGCACTAAAGTCTCTCCCTTAAAAAATAAATTACAAAAAATAACTTATTATTTAATCATGATTTTTCTTTCATTAAAAATATTTAAAATCAATTCTTTGTCACACATATTAATTATTATCAAGAATTGTGTTAAATACTCAAATATATCAGTAATCAATTATTTTTATTATTAATTTCTATTGCTACGAAAAATAATCCCAAGTCACATTATTTTATCTAAAAGTTGGTACAAAACCACCAACAAATCACTAGCATCCTTTGATTCTTCTGTTAAAAGATATTTTTTTAAAAAAAAGTCATTTGCTTTAATGCAAGTATAAATTTTTAAGTATCATTTAAGATAAATGCATAAAGATTAAGAAAGATAATAAATTACCTCAATTTTTAAGAAAAAATTGTAATTTATTAATATATTGTTTAATAAAAATCAATTGATAAGTAATGTTATTGGATATTTATTAAGATCACATGAAAAATATTTCAAAGAAAATAATAAATGTAATCTTAAATTCCTAAAATAATAAATAAATAAAAATAAATTATTTCTCTAAAATTGATCACCTTAAATTTGGTTCGATTGGCTTTTTGGTAGGGATCAATCAAACAATTAGTCTGCACAAAAGAATAAACGTCAGATATACTTGATAAAGGGGTAATTTGTCATGTACATTTCGATACCTAAATTAATATATATCTAAGTAAAGTAATAGTATAAAAGTAACTTGAGAAAAAAAAAAAAGCTCCTTATGTAAGTACTGTAACATTTGAAAAAGATATTGAGTGTGATCTAGAAAGCCAATCAAGAGTATAAATGTGGCATGGGTACTTTGAGAAAATCTTATTGCTGAGTTAATTGCTCAAATCTTTTTTATGTAATTTCAATATGATTTATGGTGTTGGAGTTGAGTTCCATCCCGTTTAGCTGATAGGCTAGACTTTCATGTGCAAGCGTTGACTATTTTGAATTGGTCGGCATATTGGATTGGGGTACTTAGCCCTTTGGTAGGTTAAATTACGAGATTAGGTTACAGATGTAACCAGGCTAAATATGTGAGTTGCTAAGTTGGGTTTGGCATTGGCCAACCTGAGATGGACCAATCTTCTTACATTGGGCTGCTCGGTCAAAATAAATATTATAAAAAATGATATTTAAAAAAGAATGAAAAGATATTTTATAATTAGCAAACTAATAGATAAAAACTTTCTTTTTATAAAAGTAGATGTTATTTTTCGCCACTCTTCTTATATATAATATTGAATAAATAAAATATTTTATTTTTTAAGACTATTTTATAATTATAAACATATATAAATAAAATTATTGTGGATATCTTTCATAAAAAATATTTTATATTTTGTGTTGTGATTAAATATCTGACACAATTGGATTATTAAGATCACGTTGCAGCATATAAGCATAATGCATCACAGTGCAAACCATAGTTGGCACTAGAACTAAATTGTGGCTTCTTGACTTTTGGTCAGATATCCAAATCCATCACTAGCTATAAGTTCGAGTTGAGAAATTCTCTTTGGAGTTTTCCTATTTATGGGCATGCCAATAAAACAACATCCCCATATAATCTTGATTGCCTTGAAAAACAATTTTTATATATATAATTGGGAGATTCCACCAAATATTGTCTCATTTGGTGGAGATCCAATATATCCATAAATTAATAATAGCCGTCAATCACACAAACCCTATCTAGGTTACTTCTCTATATAAGTAGCTCTACTTCCGCCACTTGCCTCCATAATCAAGTCATTGAAGTCAGCTAGAAGAGGAAGGTTAGTTGGAATTTGTTCCCTTTTCTTCATTCTTATGCTACTAACTGATATAATTTATGTTCTTTGATTCTCAGAACTTTGATTTTGTAGAAACTCTTGAAGCGGAGAGGAAGAATGAGGTTTGGGAGCCTTCTTCTAATGGTTATGATGGTGAGCATATGCATGGCTGCGGAGAAGAAGGTGATATGCAGAGATGAAATGAATAAGAATATGGAGAAAGAATGGCTTCCAAAGGAAGAAGATAGCAATCCAGTGTATGGGTACGGTGGAGGAAGCAGCAGTACTGCGAATAATCATCATTACATACCAAGGCAGGGCTTTAGCAATGGAGGAGAGGCAGCGGCTAATTAATTAATTAGCTTTCCGGTTATTTGGTAGAGCGGGCTCGATGTTTGTGTGTAATAATAATAATATAATCTAAAAGGTAATTAATATAACATTATGTACGGCACAAAATATGTATTTAGAAAAAATTTTATATGCTTCAATTATGTTACACGTCCTTAATTATAATTCATAAATAAAAGATAATTATTAATTTTGTAGAAAATATGTACATCAAATTTTTTTTAATTTTTAAAATGTTAAAAATTATAAAAATTAATAACCATCCTTCATTTATAACTAAAAATATATGGTATGGTCGGATAATTTTTCCCGCACTCCCCTCACTATTGTAATGAATAAAGATAGTTGTTTTTAAGTTTAAATTACTTCATACCATTAAAAACAATTGAGGGGTCAGCTAATTAGTTCTCCCGGGAAAAAAAACTGTTTTCTCTCTTTTTCTTGAATATAATATATAAGATAAAACTTAAGTAAAATTTGTTAATAATTATTTTATATAATTATTGGTAATAATTATAATAATTATTAATGTATTAATCATTTTCTTTAAATAAGATACTTATCTTACATATCATAATTTTATTAAAAAACCGTATGGCAAATATAAAATAATAAAAAATTACTTAAATTTTCTCTTAATATATATATATATATATATATATATATATATATATATATATATATATATATATATATATATATATATATATATATATGTATGTATGTATGTATATATATATCTGTGGTTCTTTATTATGTCAGAATGTTTTAATGTTATACATGCCTGCAAGATGCAACAATTCTTGACTCTCTCAAAAATTATGATGATGTATTCCTTTCTAGTTTAATGGTTAATTTTATTATGTATTGAATAAAAATTAATTTACATATATAAACTAATTTCATGATAAAATTTAAATAAAATTTGTTAAATACTTGCAGAAAAATTCTCCATTTAATTTACAATGTGCATATTAATTACTTTATTATAATTACAATATTAATAATTATTATGATTATCAAATTAAAATTATTAGTAATAAATAAAACAATGGATCCACTTATCCTAATCTATATAAAAAACTTTACGATAAGTATTTAAGAAACTTTATTTAAATTTTATTCTTAATTGTATTGGTGAATTGTGAGTATTCAATTAAATATTTTTATTTTAAAAAACATATAATTTAATACAGGAAACAAATACTTAATTCATGCACACGGTTAAATGTACTTAACCCAAGAAATAGCTTGACGTGCACACGCGCAAAATAGGGTTCAATGCGAGCGGTTGCATCTCGAAGGAGGCTTGTGCGGGTTGTTGGTTTGCATAATATCCTCAGTTCGTAGGTGGGCCTTTTTTATATGAATGATCTAACTGAGAAAATAGCGTCCAAGACTCTTTTTTGCTGTCTTTGAAGCTTTGCCTCTACCAACAAATTTAAAATAAATGATAAAGACAGAACAAAATATACGCAAGATTACTGTTTGAGATATTTCCGATTAGTGGATGCCAATAAGGCAATCCATCGAGGATTTTCAATAACAAAATATCAAATCTCTGTTTCAGGCACTTCACATTTAGTGTAAAGATATTTATGTACCCATGATTCTAAGATTTGAAAAGATATGAAGATTGGGTATACGTGATTCTCTTAGTTAGTTGGTATATAATTTGTGTGTGCTCGATAACTAATTAAGAATTTCTACTTACAACATTAGAAAAGCAATCAAGCATAATATATATTATTATTGTACACATTAATATCTTTTATATTATTACTATAAATGTGTTTATGCATTATATTCAATAAAAGGGAAAATTGTGATTGTTGTACTTTTTTACTTAATTTATATATAATTTTAAGTGTTATAATTCATTCATTTATACTTTCAATTATTAATATTTTGTTCATTTAAATTATTTTTCATTTAAAATTTAATAGAATACTTACATGCATTACATGTAATATTTATTTCTTCACATTTTAATTTAATTTAATGTCCATTTAAAATTATTTTACCTTAAAAAATTCTTATGTGATACCTTCAATTTAGCAAGCATGGTCTAAATTATAAAAAATAAATCTCTGATAGAATTGGAGCTTTAAGAGAGTCAAATTGATCTTAAGTGAGTATCAAATTGAGTTAAAATTTGAAAAAGTAAAAATTATACATATTGCACTCAAATTTTTTATTAAATTTTGGATAAAAATAATTTAAGTAAATAAAATATTAATAAGTAAAAATACATGTAGATTATAATACTTAAAACTATAAAAATGTTAAAAGTGAAAATGGCTAAATGACTCTCGAGGAAAGTATGAATTTCCATGCATATAATTATAGTCCTCTCGTTGTATTCAAGGCTTCGTGGCTCCGCAAGTTTTAGGGCAACCACGATCAGAGTGTGAGTGTGCTTCCGCATCTGTTTAAATTTCATTTGCTAGATTCGTAGAAGTTACACGAAATCAACTGATTTAAGGTTCGTTTGGTTGGGGGGGGGGGGGG
This sequence comes from Sindora glabra, assembly GCA_020226215.1. Taxonomy (NCBI): domain Eukaryota; kingdom Viridiplantae; phylum Streptophyta; class Magnoliopsida; order Fabales; family Fabaceae; genus Sindora; species Sindora glabra. The sequence goes on from CM035226.1 coordinate 43,475,134, forward strand.
GAAATTTTTGAAATTTATTTTCTAACTTTCTCTTATTTGAACATTTAAAAATTTTGATAAACAAGAAAATAAATTCTGATTAATCAGAAAGTTGTATTATTTTTAAAGAAAATAATTTTTCATTTTAAAAAACAGAATTTATTTTTCTTGTTATTCATCCATACCCGAACCCAAATTTTTTACCTTCTCACCTTATTATGCAATTGCGATCATAAATAAAATTTATTTTTATTTATTAAATATTTTATGATGCATGCTTTATTTTTATTTTTATAAAATTTATTTTTATTTATTAAAGTTTAGGTGCATATTTTTATACAATATTTACTAAAATATTCTTCCTTTTTTTCTCATGATGGATACTCTATTATATAATATTTCATAACAATTAATTAAATTAATTATGTGAATTTATATCTAAGATTTTGTAATATCTTTAATATATATTTTATTATTAAAAATAAATCATTATTGGACTATTAAGCATCAAGAATAATAAAAAAAAAATTTAAAGGTAAGTAAAATTATAATAATACAGTAAATAATTTTAATTTACTTTAAACGAAATTAATTTTTTTTTACCAAATACTAGAAAATATTTTTTTATGCATCAAATAATAAAAAAATAATTTATTTTTCATAAATATATTTTCTTAGAAAAATATTTTCTAAAAATCTCATTTTCCCCTAAACTTTAGATAAACTAACATAGGGAAAACAAATCCCTGTACAAAATCCCAAATAAAAGCCCCGACTCCGACTTCACATTAAGTACTCAATTAAAAGAGGGTACTTACCCTGTTTGCATTTCATTTTTCTACTCTTCTTTATCAATCATTCCCCAATATGCATAATTGCAATTTAATTTTATTAATCAATTGATTTATTATACTTGACATTTTGTAATCAACTTAATATACGCCATGAGTATCTACCCTCGTGTCCGTCCAATTCAATCCAGATTTCAAAATCATGCATGCAGATAAATATCACTTATTGCATGGTAATTTTTGTAAACTAAAAAGCCAGCCCACATCAACACAAACATAAATATGGATAAATATAACCCCTCCATTTCATTCTAAACCAATTGATTTCAGACTAAATTTCCTTGTCGGTCACACTAAACAAGGCACTTTACTTGAAGCCAAGAAGCAAATGGTTCTGCTCCCCACTTCATTATTCTTTCCAAAATCAGCCCACAAAGTCATGAATCACATGCCCTCCAAAATGACGCCTCAGCTGATCCTCCTGCGGCTGTTGACCTTGTACTTGAGCACCTTCTACACCATGTCTTAATCCCAACGTCAACGACACCGATCCCGGTTCCCCGACCTCGAGCCCGCCCCGCCGGTACGGCACAAACCCCATCAATGTCCCATCCATGCTTGGTGGGATCTCACATTCCACTTTAGATCGTTTCTCTTGATTCCACCGATCGCCATTGTCAAGCCCTTCCCCAGCGTCCCCGTTGAAGGATCCCATTTCCAAGCATTCCATTTGTTTATCGGGTAGTGATTGCGTACCATACTTGTTTGGAGTTTGACCAGCACTAGGCTGGCTTGTGCCTTCCTTGGAACAATTTCCTTCGTTCTTATTGGAGTTCTGATTTCCAGCTGTTGAGCCTTTTGTCTCCAGCATGTGGATTTCCTCAACCATTGGCTTCCATACTCGGACTCGAGCGTTTATGAACCAATTCGACACCTGCATTTGGTAATCGATTGCAAGTAAAATCCAAGTTAGCACAAAATGCTTTGCATTCTCCCTGAATAAGCTAAGATTGTTGGGAGAAAAATAGCAGGGTAGGACTCCGAAGCGTGAAATACAGCGTTTTGCTTAAGGAAAAATTGGCTTCCACTTTTGTTTCAGAAAAATTATATGTGAATTAACTTATTAGGATACAACAGAACTGGGAAAACTGTAGAAAGGAACATAATTATTAGATTTAAAAAGATACTAAGTTTCCATCCAAGAATCATAAACTATTAATTCGAGAAGACAATTTCATTTACAAAAATTACAACTTTTCTATTTAGAAAGCATAATTTTCAAAGGACGCATCTTTTTTATGTCGAGTCACAAATTTTCACTTCAAAAGACATAAATACATCAACAGTCATATCTTAAATCGTTTCATCCAAACAAACACAACTAGCCCTATGCCAATCTCATGCCATGAAGAAGGTAAGAGAAGGACTTCGGTACATCATTAATGTAGTAATATATCGGTGCATTATCAAATTTGATCACACATTATATCTATTTTATCTTAAAATCAAATTTGGCACATTATACAATGATATATCAATAATTAGATCTGATGATGTATCAATATCCAATCATATCAGTAATGTACCATAATCTTCTCTAAAAGATAAATATATTAGAACATAAGATTCATGTCGAATGTCCAACAAGGGGCCCCCAAGTCAACACCAAATTGGATATATATATATATCTATATATATATATATATATATTCTGCCTTACTCATGAAGGAAGTAGGTTTTCTTTCGGTTTATATATATATATATATTCTGTCTTACTCTTGGTATGTGCTTTTGTAAGTTTTTTACCCCAAACATAAACTAGAATGTCTTTGGTGTCGACAATATGGGAGGATTTCAAATTCAAATTCCAATTTCAATCAATCAAATGGAAAAAGAAAAAGCCAATAATAATGAATTATGAAAGAGTAGAACCCCACCTGGTTGCGTGATAGACCTGTTTGAGTCGCCAGCATGTGTTTATCAGTGTCCGTGGGGTACCTATATAAACAAATAAAACAACGAAAGTTCTCAACTCAATCACTTAGTTTCCTTCTTTGAACAACGGAGGTAAAGGACACAAACACAGAGACAAATGAGGAACCTACGGGTGAAGAAAATGCTCGAATAACCAGGCTCTAAGAATCGCCACTGAACGTTCCGGTAGGCCTCTCTGGGGCCTCCAGACGGGCTGCTGGGATTCAAGATAGGCCACATTACCCCCACCAGATTTGTTCTTTTGAAAACCTCGATCCATGTAACCTAGCCTTGCCATATTGGTGTCCAGTCTACTACTTGTGCCAGCAGTTGTCGTTGACAAATCCTCTCCTAAGCTTTCTTGTATATGCCTAAGCTGACCAGAGACGGCAGTTTTTAGGCACCTGAAATTTCTTGACACTGACTTGAGAGCCATGGAAATGTGAGGAGTCGCAGAACTAAGACCCGCAACTGATTCGAACGATGAAACAACCATTTGCATTTGCTGATGATATTGTTTGTATCTTCTGGCAACCTGTTATAACCCGGTTAAGTATTGTAAAAACAAATTTTTTTAAATGCATTTACGAACAATCAACAATTATTATCAGACAAATAAGCTGAAGCTCTGCATTCTAAAACAGACTACACACAAATAAATTGCTAGGCTACTCCTAAAAAGAATATTCAGCGTCAAGTTATAACCTTTTGACCGTTATTCTAAACATGAAATCCAACAATTGCCTTGGGATAATACAGTGAGACATCTATGTGTGTGCATATGAAGAGTGAGATTTTACCCAACAGAGACTCCCAGTTCATGAAGAATAATAGGATACCAAATATATGGTTGAGATCAACCGAAATTAACACAATCAGCAACAATAGGAAAGAAGGGAACAGTAAAGGTAAGTTGGAAATAGAAATAACCAAATCAATGAATGAGAAAGTAAAAAGGTCTTGCTTGACTAGAGAGAGGTTAGCAGATGCCATGTGCAAACACAACTGAGTCAACAAAAGAGACATTCAAGTCTAGAGTATCTCCAATAGAATTACAATCACATGTGATAAGACCTCTCATTTTACCCCCATCAGGTGAGAACTGCGGTCATACTAATCTCAACCAACAACCAATTTGTGGAAGTCATAAGTTCCCAAAACGAACTACATTAAACTCCATTGTTCAAAACAAAAGCACAGTATATTTAGATCAAAAAGCATTTCAAATTGACAATCTACAGAGAAGTCCGCGGCATTAATTAGAACAACATGAACTTTATAGATGGGTGTGTGCTTGATATTCTATAACATGTACAATTGCCCCCATGTACAATTAACAATTGGATTGCCAAATATGGAGGTCTATTCTCTGATCTTACATTCAAAATCACAAGAAAAAGATGTCCACAATCAGACACAATTTTTAATATTATTATTTTTAACATAAATACCTAACACGGTGGAAGAAATTTCCAAATCTCCAAAACTCAAGTTCAGGAACCCATCAATATGGATGCGGAGAACTGCTTAAAGCGTAACTAAATTGTTTCCGGACGGCCAAACTACAGAACTTAGACTGCATTTCATTTTGCGCCCGAACCACCTTGTAAGTATACCCTTGTAAACGTTAACGATATGTAGTGTCCAGCAACCCTAAAGACCTCAAACACGACAAATCCCACTTCCATCTTTGGGTCTTGTCACTTTGGCAATTCCCCCAAAAAAAAAAAAATTGTCGAGTCTTCTTGTTAAAAGCGCTCAAAAATTTTCACTCGGCCTGTTCTTTTTTAGAATTGAGTCCCCCTCATTTTACATTCCCTTTTCTTTTCTTTCCTCGCAAATAGTGCACTACTCAAAGATTATTGAAACCTCAGCTCCGAAGTCCTTTGGGCCACAAATCTCAAGATTACGCGTCAAACTATGGCATCTGACATGTATTGGATATGATATGCATGCGTTGGGTTTACACTCTTCACTTAAAACCTACTTTTAAGAGCATGGTTTCCGTGTTTTCTGACACCAATAAACTGCTTTCAGCCGCACGGGAGTCTAAACATTTGGCTTTTTTCTTACCGCTTAAAAGCTAATTATATTTCTGACAGACTAAATGATAAATATATGTAGAGACAGACAAAATAAAAAGAATCAGATTAAGGCAGCGACAACAAACCTCCTCTTGCATGTACAGGAGCTTTGCCTTCTTTTGTTGATACTCTGGCCTAGATGAAGACACGCAGAAACTACTACTCCCAACTCCACCACCGTCACCACTACTTTCATTCGAACCATACAACATAGAGGATGAAGTTCCCGCTGAATTCCCGCTTTCACCTGCATTAACAGCCTCACCAGAAGTACAAGCACTAACTTCTCCAGTGACCCTCTCGGAAACATTACACGCAGCATTGTCAAGTTTTGAGGAGCCACATAAACTGCAGAACTCATCTAACAACTCTTGGGCTGGCTTTAAGAATCTTGAACTCTTTAAAATGGTCGCATATCCAGTAAAAGGGCCGAGGGGACCAACATTTCGATAACTAGAGGTACTTGAATTCATTCCCACCATATCGGGAAGAGATTTCCCAGAATCTTTGGAATTAATGATGCAAGGGGTTACCGATGATTTCGCTGGTTTCGCATTCAATAAATCCTTGGAAATGCCGCCGCATCGTGATTGAAGGACATCTGGTCCACAGCAATCTCCAAACTGACGAGAGACGGAGATCTTGGATTGTGCATTCGAGGAAAGTGACAACGAAAGGCCTTGTGGATTGGAATCCTCATCACTCTTTCTAGGTGTGAAACCCGGCGGACTATTCCATGAGTGATCATTTCCAAAACGTATTTGATTTGAATGGTTTGCATAGCTTGGAAGAAATTCAAGTTCATTGCTATTTCCTATCCAGATGCCATGTCCGGTTTGCTGCACTTGTGAAGAAGACAGATCTGACCCCTGGACGCTGCCGATAGAAGCTGACTTCACCACATCCTGCAAAGTATTCTGATAAAGTGGAGGACTACTTTCTCCACTTACCATCTGAGCAGATGGATTGCTCAGAGGACACTGTACATCTGAGATGTCATCGTAACTGGGCTTCACAAATTGCTGATAAGCAGACGTGTTATTAAGTTCTGGAACAAAAACCGAATTAGGAATATTGCTTTCATTAGCCACAGAAGAGCCTGCACAATTTAACATCCAATCACAGCCTTGATGCGAACTGGTGTATCTCCAGTTACCAGAGTTTCGCGGTTGGCCTTGTTCTCTGGCGGAAGAATGAATGCCGGACGATGATGGGTCTGAAGAATGGAGAAATGAAGCATACTGAGGATGCATCACAAGCCTGGCGGGTCCCGCGGCGGCTAAATCTTGATATCCCAACGTGTCCCTACGAGCTGCGGCTGAAGGAGATGAAAAATTGACCATCTCTGATGAATAAAAAGTGGCTGGTTCATAAAGCATGTTGGCATTTCTAACATTTCTAACTTGAAGAAGTTCTGGGTTTAATTCTGGGTGTAATGATAACTGTTCAAGGTTATTAGGGAAATCCACCAATTGCTGGGAGTTACTATTCTGGATTCTCAACTTATCACGCCGAATTTGCTGCGCTACGTGAGATTCCGACCTCAGGCTACTCATTCCAACCCACCAAATCTACCACTTTAACACCCAAAAGAAAATAAGAATGGAAATCGGCTGTGCAAGTGAAGAAGACCTTTCAGAAGTCAGTCGCAGCATTATTTTCTGCTTAAAAAAAAAAAAAAACTGAGGACTTCCCTGCAACATAGTGATAGTAAAATTCAACATCACCTTACCTCGTTTAGATATTCAAAGAATCAATGTTACCACATCATTTAAGAAGAGAGACAGCTAAGAACCATAATAAATATGAACTGAACAATATTTCAGAGTGAGGGAGAGCAAACAGTTCGTGAAAATAACAAGACGAGGAAATCAGAGCAAAGAAAAATACCCATTAATTTTTCGAGACCGAGTCAGTTTTAAACTTCCATATTGAGACTCGTTCTGGTTCTGTCTGACCGCCTGCCTTTATTCTGCCATAACAAAAACAAACAAAACTCGGGTGAGTGAGTCAGGCTCGGTATATTTATTATAGCCATTCCCTTTGCTACAAAACCAAAAATATGGGTTTCTTTCTCGCATCAAACAGCTCCCAGTCTTTTCCGCAAACAGTGCAATCCCAATCTCTCTGTCGGTGATCTTCGGCATGAATCCAACCCAATTACCACTCACTAAACCACTAAACCAACCATATTGATAAAACACAGACCTGTCTACATACGTAAAACGACAACCTCGAATACCCCGCAGATACATGTAGAAACCCTAGTTTGATCCTCCCTCGTATGAATTCATTCGTTGGTTTTCCAACAAAAAGTCACTGCCTTAAGAACCCATTACTGCCTTCTTTATAATTATAATTCAGCCTGAGCTACACTGAAGATAGGAATAAAATAAAATTACAAGTAGATAATGCAAAAAAAAAAAAAACTCTAAAATGAAAAACAAGACAGCTACGATAATTTGCCAGTAACTTTCGCACCAAACATAGCAAAGCCAGTAAACAAAAAACGACACTATATCAGAAGCAAAAGAGTAGTTGCAGAGTTGAGAGTTACAATAAATTTGATCTTCGTTCAGCATCAACTGAACTCTATCACAGTCCTCACAATAAAAATGAGATGAAAAAGTGAACTTCATCGGACACAGCCGAGAAGTTTTTATTACCTTGCAGTAGAACTAGCAGTGGTTGGATCGAAACGGTGTGACCAACGGTTAATAGTTCCGGTGAGATTCGGTTCGGAGTACACGTTCCGGTGAGGTTTTCCCGGTGGCAAAAGCTAGGAAGCTAGCGTTAGAGCGAGGGGGAAGGCACCACAATGATTGCAAAAGCGATAATCCGCCGTTAGGTTTAACGTCTAAAGTGGGATTCATAAAACTAACGTAAAGTCACCGTTAAAACAACCCAGCTGAGATATGAAGTGCAAAATGTGACGCTCTTGTATTACCTGCGCGGGGCCCTCATCGGAGACAAATAGAAAAAGGCAACTGTGTTAATTGCGAGACCAACCCTTTGTGGCCAATTTTAAATTACACAAGTACCATCCGTAAACCCGAGCTGCTGCTGCTGATTAATACAATGAATTATTATTATTTAAAATAATTTGATTATTAATCAATTTAATGTGTAAATTTATTTCATACTGAAACATTTTTAATTAAAAATTAACTTTTTGGTAAGAACTTTGATGTTAAAAGCTTTTAATGAAAAATTAATTATACTTAATACGGAGTCAGTAATGACCTTTAAATACGCTTCCTTTTTTTTATCAAAAAATACTTTTCTTTTACTTCGTATGTTTCAAAAAAATATTTTCTATGGAATATAATAAAATGTTAAAATAAGAGAAAAAATTATATTTATTTAATATTAAATATAAATTGTTTGAGAAAGGTAACTTTCTCTTTTTCATAAAAGAATTTACTTTTCTACATTATTATAATTTTAGGTATTATTTTTTTAAATCATAAATATAAGTTCTATATTGCTCATTTATCATTATATACATAAATAATATTTTCCGCAAAAAATACTTTTCATAAAATAAATGACACTTTTACAGAGTAAAACACATCTACTAGAGCCGTTGTCTTTATATCAATTTCGCCTCAAAGAGAATGTATATATCATTTTATTTCCTAATTAATAGTTTAATGTAATATTATGGTCCCTTTTATCAAAATACATGTTAAAATTTGACAAAAATTAATAATTTAGCATTATAATTCTTGTTTTATCCCTTTTTATTTTCTCTATTATCTTATATTTACATCCTCAAATAATGGATTATAAATAATTTAATATTATTATTATTTTTATCTCTTTATTTATAGAAATAAAAAGAAATTTATAACTCTCATCATGTTTTTATAAAATTAAAAAATATTAAAAGAAAAAGGCTAAAATTAGAATATAAAAAGATCCTGTTTCTATATCAAAATCAAAGAACAACACCAAAAAAAAAAAAAAGAAATGTAATCTAGTTCATTGGTTATAAATTGAAATAATGAAAAAGGAAATAATTCTTCCAAAATTTAAAACCAATGAGTTAGTTTCTCCTATCTTAATTTATAATGTTTCTCCTAGTTCTCTGATTTCAATATACAATTGAGTTCCCCTCATATTTCAATTTTAGCATTTCACTTTTAAGATTTCTTTATTCTTATAAAAATATGACATAAGTTATAAAAATTCTTTTTTAAATAGAGAGATAAAATGAATAATAATATCATGTCATATATTATCCATCATTTGGGAGTTTAGAGATAAGATAATAAAAAAATAAAGATGAATGAAATAGGAATAATAATTTTAAATTATAAATTTCACCAATTTTTTAACATTTATTTTGATAGAAGGATTACAATATTGCACTAAATCATTAGTTTAGGGTGAAAATAATAATCACATTTTCTAAAAGACGAAATTGATACAAAATCATTTTGCAAGGGACTCAAATATGTATTTACTTTTTGATATATTAATAGTTACACTTAAAACTTATATGTCTCATTTGACATATTATATAATATAGTATAAGGATTATTAAATAGTATAATATAATATTGCATAGCATAATATAGTATATTAATAGTTACACTTGAAACCTATGTGTTTGTTGCCATATTTTAAATACCCTTACATATAAAAACAATAATGATTATGAAGATATCTTCCAAATGTTAAATGTGAAAAAGAAAAAAATAAAAAAATGACATTACTATTGATAATAAATTTACCGTATGGTAATTCAATATTAAATGCACAATAATATAAATCTAAAATTTGAAACCATACAAGTATTTAATAAATAAAAATGTATCAAAGCTAAAATAAATCAACGATGAATATTTAGCATAATATAAACAATTCATTAATATATAAAGAAAAGGGAGATAGTGTTTTACATTATTACAAAATAAATGATTTTTCTTTTATGTAAATTTGAAATACGGTGTTTTAATCACTATTACAGACTAGATTATTGACGTCGGGTGCTTAAGGGGCTACACATTGGATCGAGCTTCATTGTATATGTACTTTTAACGTTGATTTTGAAACTAACATAAAATATAATAATTATGTCAGTTTGTTATAAAAAATAATCGATGTTATTTAATTTCTTATCATTATAGGAGATAATATTAAATATCGTTCATTTTCAAACAATCGATATTAAAATTTTATAATATCACATTAGTTTATTTTAATAATCAATATAGTATGTCTCCCCTAGATAGACTAGCCTATATCCTTTTCCCTTACTCTCTAATCCTAGATCCAAATCTCATTCTTCTATTCCTCGCTCCCTTGTCCTTCATCTTTCTCTTATATTCTTAACTAAAAATAAAATGTAACATTTCTTACGATTCTATAAAATCTTGATTTTAACAATTTTAAAGAATAAATTAAATAACAAAAAATTAAAAACGATGAAAGATTATATATAATACATTAGTTAGAGGTAGATGCTTCACTAAATTTGTCTTAATACCCATTACTTAATATGTAAGATGTGCACTTTTTAGAATAGCCTTTTAAATACAATACCTACAAACATAATGAGCATTTATGAAAAATTAATAGTGTATGATACTACACATTTTCAAATAAATAAATAGTAAATAGTACTACAAAATATCAACAAAGATGAATAAAATTAAATTTTTTTACTTATGTAAATGTGTAACAACTACATCAAAATGATAACCAGACAACAAATATGGTTGATTATGAAAAAAAAACTAAATTATAAGAACAAACATAAAGACTTATCAAATTCTTACTTTTATCTCCTACATCTTTCTAGAAGTGCACATCCACACATATTTAATAACAGATTAATAGAACATCAATCTTGAAAGGTAATTGGTAAGTAAAAATACAAAAGAAAAAAAAGGAAGAAGAAGAATTTGAAGATTGGAAGGAGAACATACCTTATTAAATAGATAATTTTAAGATTAGAAGAGTTTCAAAATAAAGTTTACAAATAATATTGTGCTTTAACCTTTTCAAATTACCAAAAAAAACATAAAAATTTATCAAATTCTTACTTTTATATCCTATATTTTTTCGAAAGTGCACATTCACACATATTTAATTATAGATTAATAAAGCTTCAATATTAAAAAGTAATTAGTGAGTAAAAATATAAAAAAAAAGAAGAAGAATTTTGAGGTTAGAAGAAGAACATACCTTGTTAAACAGAGAATTTTAAATTTAAAAGAGTTTCAAAATGAAATTTACAAATGACATTGTGTTTTAACCTTTTCATTTTTCAATTCATGCCATACATTAATTTTTTCATTTATAATTCACATCCAAAGTTTAAGTTTCCACATTAGTTAGTTAAAGAACTAATGTCTAAGTTTATATCAGATGTCAATTATGTAAAAAACAAAGTCATCTTAATTACAGTGATGTTGTCTCATTAAATAATATTTAATGTTGATTACTAAATAAGAACTAACATTATAATATTAAAAAATATATTTCCTTTGCTTCTACATATTTTTTCATAACCATTCTAAAACAATTGCATAAATTTTCCAAAATCATTTCAAAATGACCAAATAGACATCATATATATTAAACTAGTAGCAGATAATATTTTACATATATATTACAAATATATATCAAACCAGAAATCAAAATACAATTTTTATATATCACATACATATAAGTAACAATTTTATAAATTAATTTTAGATCTTGTAAGAACATAAATAATATTTTATGAATTAGTCTATTTTATTTTTAATTGAACTTATTCTAATTAAAATCAATAGCGTTAAAACTCTTTTCTATATTACAACATTTTTCTCATATAATTATATAGACATAAACAACAATAGATTGAATGTAAATAAAATACATAATAAAAGAGACAATTTATTATGGAAATTGATTCTATTATTTTATTTATTTTCATATTAGTATATGAACATATACAACAAAAAAATTGTTATTTGCAATAAAGATACATGATACTCCCACATAAATTAAATGAAAAAGTGACTATTCTTTACCTGCAATTCTTTCATTTTACTTAATGGCTTTTAAAAAAGTATTGGAATCTCTCATAATTCTTTTTCTCATAATGTTCATATCAAGAAGGTATTGGAATTCTTTAGAGTTCTTTTTAAGGATTTGTACACTCACTTCAGTGATGAGCACAAAATTTTTACAAAGAACCTGGAAGGATTCTTGTTTAAAATCCTTCCAAATACTTTATAAAATTCTTATATTTATAGCTAGAGTACAAGTGTAAGTACTTAAAAGGAACTTTGATCAATTTCATGACATTTTAATAGTATTAATTTTTAGAATTTATCAACAAAGAAGGCTTTTGAAATAAATGGTGTAGATTATATAATATTAGCATTATATGAACTATTGAAAAAATTCAAGATTCTATTAGAATTCCTTCTAAAAACTTGTACTAGAACATTTGTTAATAAATACAGGGATTTTACAAAACATTTGGATGGATTTTTGTTTGAAGTCCTTCAAATGCTTTATAAATATTATGTGTTCATGATCAAAGTATGAGTACAATTCTTTATAAAAACCTCTAAAAGATCCCTAAACCTTCCAAATAACCTTGGTAATATCAATACTAAGATTTGTACACCCCAACAAAGAAACTTTCTTTTCAATGAAAGAAAAATATCTTGATAAATTGTTAATTTATTTTTAATAGATAGGGAGCGCCTTATTTTTATACCAAAAGCAAATTATTAGACGTCAATTATTAGTCTAAAATCAACATTATAAGTTTGGTTATACTACAATTATGATGTCTTAATGCGTTGATGAATACTAAAATGACATGTAAACTACTAGTGAACTATTATGATGATTAAAATAAACTTAGATAATGATCACAAAAAAAAGAAGACCAATGTTGTAAGCTCCCTACCTTTATAAATGTTGTTTATACTTCTTCAATTTTAATTCAAATTTCTCATAAATGTCATTTATTTATTTGCCTTCAATTCTATTCATTTAAACTTCTCTATAAATATCATTTATTTAAAGGTCTTTATTTTTAGTGAAAATGTCATTATATTAAATACTAGTTAATCATAAAATTGATGTTTTTATATTTACCATTTCATCAATGAAAACTTTTTAATTATTTTCAAGTTTTTGTTACATAAACAACTAATTATTCAAAATAATTTCATTATTAATCAATTTAAAGTGTAATTTTTTTATATTAAAATATTTTTATGAGAAGTTTAATATTAAAAGCTTTTAATAAAAAATAATTATATGGAATATGAAATTAGTAATAATTATTAAATACTTTTCTTCTTTGGGTGAAAAATACTATTTTTTTAGTCTATTTATTTTAATAAAAAATATTTTTATTAGATATAATTATCAAATATCAAAATAAAAAAATATTTTACTTATTTAATAGTAAATACGAAGAGTTTAGAGAAAAGTAATTTCCTCTTCAAAAAGAGGATTTACTTTTTTCTATTACTATAACTCTAGGCATCATCTTTTTAAAACTATAAGCATAAGTTGCATGTTACTCATTTATTAATATACATACAAATAACATTATAGTCCTTCTATTAAATACATATTAAAAAATTGATAAAATTAATAATTTAACATTATTACTCTTGCTTTATCTTTTTTTATTTTCTTCATTATCTTATTTCTTTATTCTCAAATAGTGAATTATAAATAATTAAGTATTATTATTCTTTTTATTGATCTCTTTATTTAAAATAAAAAAAATAAATTTATAACTTTTGTCATTTTTTTATAAGATTGAAAAAATTTTAAAAGCACAAAAGGCTAAAGTTAAAATATAAGGAGAAGCTATTTCTATATCAAAACCAGAGAACAACACCAAAGAAAAATTGTAAATTGAAAAAATGTAAGCTAATTCATTATAAATTAGAAAAATGAAAAAGAAAATAATTTTTTCAAAATTTAAAACTAATGGGTTAGTTTCTTCTCTTTTAATTTATAATTGTTCTTATTCTCTAATTTGAATATATAAATGTGTTCTCCCATGTTTAATTTTAGTATTTCACTTTTAGAATTTTTTTATTCTTATAAAAATATGGCATGAGTTATAATTTTTTTCAAAATAGAGAAATAAAAGGAACAATAATATAAGATTACATATTATCTATCATTTGGTAATGTAAAAATAAGATAATAAAAAAAAGTACAAAGGGATGTAATAGGAATAACAAGATTAAATTATTAATTTCATTAATTTTGATAAAAGGACTAAATGGTTGCATTAAATCATTTGATAAGGATTAAAATGATACTCACATTTTCTAAAGGATAAAATTAATATAAAATCAATTTGTCATGAGCTTAAAAATATATTTACTTTTTGATATATTAGTAGTTAAACTTAAAACTTTTAGGCTTCATTTGACACATTGTATAGTAATAAGGATTATTGAATAGTATAGTATATTATTGTATAGAATAAGGTAATATATCATAAAATGTTTGGTTTGTGACAATATAAGATGAAGGTTTGTATAAAATTATCTTATCTTGTGTTTGTTGTCAAGTTTTATAAGCATGTATAGGTTTAAAAAATAAATAATTTGATAAAAATATCCTTCCATATAAAAAAATAATGATTATGAAGATATTTTCTCAAATGTTGAATGTGGAAGAGAAAAAAAGAAAGAAAAAAGATAGTAAAACTAAGATAAATTGAGATTAATATTAATAATGAATTTATTATGTAGCAAATTCGATATTAAAAGCACAATAATGGAGATCTAAAATTTGAAACCATATAAATATTTAATAAATAAAAATGTATGAAAGTTAAATAAATTGGTGATGAATACTTAGCACAATATACAAAATTCGCTAATATAAAAGGAAGAAAAAGATGGTGTTTTATGTGATTACAAAGTAGATGAATTTTCTTTTATATAAATTTAGAATATAGTGCTTTAATCATTATTACAAGTTAGCTAATTGATATCGAGTGTTTTGAGAATTATTTGTCAGAAATAACTAGCATTTAATTAAGTATAGTTGTATACATGTTTTTAATGTCAATTTTGAAACTACCATAAAATATAATTATTATATTGATTTTTTTTATAAAAAATCATTAACATAATTTATTTTCCTATTGTAGTTAAAATAACATTAAACTTCATTTGTTTTCAAATAATTGACATTAAAATTCTATAATATCATATTAATTAAGTAAAAAATATTATCATCTTAAATACGATCATATCGTCCCATTATGTAATGTTTAACATTGGTTATTAAATAAAAACCAACATTATTATATTAAATAACATATTTCCTTTGCCTCTATAACTTTTTTACATAACCATTTTAAAATAATTTTAGAGCATTTCGAGAATCATTCTATAATGACTAAATACACTTCATATACAATAAACTAGTTGTAAATAATAATTTGTATATACATTGCAAATGTATATCAACCTAAAATCCAAAATACAATTTATACACATCATAAACACTCACACATAGGTAACAATTTTATAAGTTAAGTTTAAATCTTATAGGAATATTGGTATCATTTTATAAACTGATCTATTTTATTTTAAATTAAACTGACTTAAATTGAAATTGATAGTATTAAAATTCTTTTTTGCATTATGATATTTTTCTTATACAACTAAACAAAAAATAATGAATTAAATGTAAACAAAACATATAAGAAAAAACATAATTTATTATAAAAATTGATTCTTTTATTTTATTTATTTTTATATCAGTACATAAATATATATAATAAAAATATTATTTACAATGAATAATAGACTTTTTTATTTTTAATAAATATACATGATATCCTTACATAAATTAAATGAAAAAGTGATTACCTTCTACTTATAATTCCTTTATATCGCTTGATGGCTCTTGAAAAGGAACCAAAATCTCTTGTAATTACTTTTCTTATAGTATTCAATATTAAAAAGGTATTGAAAACCCTTAGAATTCATTTCAAGGACTTATACCCTCATTTTAGTGATAAACACAAAGAATTTAGAAAGATTATTGTTTAAAATCCCTCCAAAGTGCTTTGTAGAATCTTGTGTTTATCACTGAAGTACAAGTTCTTAGAAGGAACTTTAATCGATTTTATAACTTTTTAATATTAATTTTTAGAATTTATCAACAAATAAGGCTTCTAAGATGAAAGGTGTAAACAGTAATAATAGTATTATCTAGGCTATTGAGAAAATTCAAGAATCTTTTAGCATTCTTTCTAGTAACTTGTATCAGCACTTTCAACAATGAGCATAAAGATTCTACAAAGCATTTGAATGGATTCTTGTTTAAGTCCTTTCAAATACTTTGTAGAATTTCTATGTTAATGAATAAAGTATACGTACAAGTCTTTGTAAAAAAAATTAAAAGATCTCTAAGCCTTTCAAATAGCCTCAATAATGCCGAATAACAAGATTTACACTCCTTAGTTAGGAAATCCCTTTTTTTAATGAAAAGAGAACTACCTTAATAAATTATCAATTTGTTTCAAATAGGTAAGAAAAGTCTTATTTATAGGTGATAAACAAATCATTAGATGTTAATTATTAATTTAAAATCAACGTCATAAGTTGGTCATATATACAATTATGATGTCTTAAAATATTGATGAAGTACTAAAATAATAAGTAAACTATTGAAGATTTGTCATAATTATTAAAATGAACTTAGACAATAGTTACCACACAAAAAATAACATTGTAGGATCTCCACTTTCATAAATACCATTTATTTTTCTGAAGTTTTAATTCGTTAAACTTCTCATAAATCTAATTCATTTGGTTGTTTTCAATTCCATTCATTTAAACCTTTTTATAAATGTTATTTATCCACAAGTCTTAAATTTTGCAGGAAATGCCATCATACTAAACATTGGTTAATCCTTAAATTAACATTTTTTATGTTTATTGTTTTTTCAATAAAGACTTTTTTATTATCTTTAGATGTTTGTTATGTAAATAATCAATGCTTTAAGCATCTTCAACTAATACCTTAACATGATGAACTATTTTTATATAAATTTTCCAATATATTTGAATAAAAATTATGAATATAGAAAAAGTTATTTTTGAACTAATTTAACTAAAAAAGATTATATTTGTTTTGATGTGTCTTCTCTTTGTTAATCTATGTAATCCAAATACTAATTATAGAATTTTAATGTAAAAACAAAATATTGGTAAGTAAAGAGAAATAATTCTATAAATTTATACAAATTTTAATTATCATTGCTTTATTTATAATAAAAGTATAAATAGATGAATAAAGAGAAACAATATCTATAGATTTATATACAATAGCTATACTAAATCATCAATAAACAAAAATTATACACCTACATAAATACATAAAAATAGTAGCAAAAAAAATATGTATAAAAATCTTTGTAGTTGATGCAAACTCTAATTTGTTGGTTAAATTCCTCCGATTTGTATACTTTAGGATATGAAAATGAAGTGAGATTGCAAAAGAACTATGTATCAAATTATCATTCTTTGATTCTCTCATTCCACTTTTACTCCATAAGAAATGATAGAGTATACAGTAAAACCAAAGGTAAGGTAAGGTTTTCCCATTATATACTCTTTCATGAAAGTGGAGTAAAAGAACAACAAAAATACATATCAAAATCATCATATTTAATGTAAATTCCGGTTTGTTGCTTATTTTTCTTTACCTTACTCATGAGGGTACATAGGATACTCTAGCAATGAAAGTTGTTGATTGTTGAATAAATATTAAGAGACTATTAGAGAGTGAGATGCAAAGAGAAAGTTAGAGTGAAAACTTTTGGGAAAATAATAAATGTTGGTTCTTACATAAATTGACATTCTATATATTTGTTGTTTCTAATGAAATTTCTAAAATATCTTTTAGATATATTGGTCATTAAATAAAATCGACATTCTATGCATTTGTAGTTTTTTTATGTGACTTTTGAAATGTTTTTTAAACAACAATTATTAATTAAGATTGACATTCTATGAATTTATGTTTTCTAATAAATTTTTTAAAATGCCTTTAAGATGATACTTATTAACTAAAATTAACATCCTATACATCTCTTGTTACCAATATTACTTTTGAAATACTTTTTAAAAAAAAAATCAATATTCGAAGTTTCTATATAATGTTCAAATGTTGGTTATTTTATTGTTTATCATTGTAAATTTTCATTTAATTTTAAAAACATTATTGCATAAATATAGATATTGATTTTGCCTGATATTTATCTACTGATATAGAATTGCAATCTTATAGTAATGAATGGAAGATAAGGGATGTAAGAGAGAGAGGGGATAGGAGAGAAGAGAGATAAATAATTATTTTTTTAACAAATAAGGAAGATGAGGGCTTACATTTTTTTTAATTTTAATAATTTACTATTTATTTTAATACTATGCTATTAATCATCATCCTCTCTCCTAAAAAGTGGATAGCCTTATATAAAATTAAATGTATAAAAGAAGACTTTTAAATAAGATATACAATTCATTTAAAAATTTCAAATATCGTGTATAAGTCTTGATTGTAAAATTTATCTTATACTATTGGGTCTTATATGGTGTATCAAATGAGGCTTCAATGTATTAGTTAAAAATTTCTTTTAGATCACATCTAATAATTTTAATTATTATTAAGTGCTTCTAGATAAAATCAATGATGATCTTATCATTTGAATCATAAGATATTTTCAAAAACTTAGTTAATATACATAAACAAATAAAATCAATTATTATCTTGTTATTTGAACCACAACTAATTATTTGATAATCAAAATCAAAGAATCGTTGAAAATTAGAATAAAAGGGGTTCCCTTGTAAAACGTTCGGCCATGGAGTCTCATTTTCTGTCAAATTATTTAGACCAAATTACTTCTCTAAACAAGATTACTACAAGTTATTACTCTAAAAAAGAAAGGTAAATGGTACAGATGTGTAGTGTTATGTATAATTTTGTTTCGAAATTTCCCCGCCCATATCATAACCAAATCGATGAAATTATAAGAATATAAATATAGTTGGAAACTACAAACAATTATTAATTATATGTTATAATAGACTACCAACAATTGGTTGTGTGGAGCCCTACATTGACGGCCTTGGCAACCTTGATTAGTTTTCTAGGCTTGCACATTAGACCTAATAATTATTTTGGATCAATCAAGTTTGACATATTACAATTAATATCAAAACACCATCAGTTGTACATTTTGTCTAGTGCGATTTTAGGATATGAGATTTGATAAACCTAATGAGAATATTATGTATATAAAGTATCAAGTATAATTATTCATACAATTTGAATTAATTTTTTAAGCCACTAAATCAGGCATAGTGATTATTTTGAATTAGTTAAATTTTGAGTGTGATAAATAGTACCAAAATACTCACTAACCATATACTTCAATTGATATAAATCTTGGGTTGTATGAGTTTTTGAGCTTTACAAAATGTTAGATAGATTTAAATATAATATATAAAGTATTCAATTTGATTATTTGAATAATCTAAATTAATCTTTTAGATATTGTTTTAGATTAGTCAAACTTTGAATTTGATAGGTTGGTCTAATATTCAGTATGATATACAAAGAATTGAATTTGATTACTCAAACAATTCTAATATTATTTTTGCTATATATAACACTATTGTTTATTTATTTTGTGATAGGATTACGCATTAATTATTTTTAAGAGATTATTGTGCATGTGAGGCAGAATCACTATACTTGTTTAAAAGGAAAAAAAACTGAAAGATAGTTTGAAGAAAAAATATGAAGAAGAAAATTTTTTAAAATTTTTTATCTATAATAATAGTATTTATTATTTTCTTTCAAAATAAACAAAAAAATAAAATTTTCTATGAATTTAATTTCCTTTCACACCTGCCGCCAAGCACGGGGATATAGAGTGCGTGTGGGGTTTAAGGAATGCGCCTTGTCTTTAAACGGGGAATACGAGCACAGTTCTCATCCGTTCCAGTCACTCTCAGCTTTACAACAAAACAAAGTCTTAGGAGAATTTACAATTTGGAAAGGGAACTCAGACCATTCAACCACCCTTTGGAATTGACTGGCCTTTGGCTAATCATAACTAAACGCGTGAGAAAGCCAGCTATTAATTCCCATTTGCCAATTGATAATCATCCAATCATAGTTTTGATAAAAAGAAAGTTTATTTATCTATATTTATAATTATAAAAATATCTATCTATTTATTTAACATTAGATATAAAAAAATAAAAATTATCATAAAATAATGATATTTGGGTTCCTTAACAAAATAACTTAATTTTCAAAAAAGAAGTTAGGATAAGCTTCAACATTGCATTGGTTTTATAAAAGGCAAAATCAAAATAATCGAACATCTTAAGAATTCAAAGGAAAAATCGTAATTTTAATTAATATTTTAACAAAAAAAATTCTTCTCTAATACGATGAAAAGTGCTCGAAGCTAGCCCTGCTAACGTTGTTCCCAGAATCCTAGACGCATCCCGTCAATGGTCCGAGACAGAGCAACGTTGGTGATTAGGACACATGCACGCACCCTCCCATCCAATCCAAATCCAAAATATTTTAATTACACACAAATTATTCTTGCGCCGCGAGAGAGGATGAAATATTGCCGGGACCCCATGAAAGGGACACTTGATTTAGGTTTTCTTCTTGTCTTCGGAGTATGTATAATATACATAAAAATAAAATATAAAATAGTTTTTTTATAAATAATAATTTATATAATAATATTAATATTTTTAATGAAATAATTATTATAATATATGAAATTTTTTATTATATAATTATTTAATAAATATAAATTCTTTTCTTATTAAAATAAACATTAATAAGATTAATACATATATATATAAATGTACTCATATTTTTATATATAATTTTATATGTAAATAATTAATAATAAAAATTAATTTTGTATTTTTATTTAAGAATGAATATTATTAATTAATTAAATTAATTAATATTATTAACTAATTACTATTAATTAATAATTAATTGAATAGGTATAATATGTGATGTTGATAATTAAATTAAAATATACATCTACCTACAATATTATGTTATATAGGATTTTTTTTTTTAATCGGAACACCGATCGACTTTAAAAATCATCATCATCATCGGGAGAGGGTTTCCACAATTGAATGAAGGGAAAAAATAGAAAAACCATTTGAACTCACTTCAATACTCATTAAGTAGAGAATAAATTATATTCTATTTATACATATGATTTTGTCCTCTTTTATTTACTTTATTCATGATTTTAATTGTTAAAATTTAATCATATGTAATTTTAGCGGTTATTACTTTATATATTTAAACAATTTTTAATCAAAATTTAATAAAAATTACATCTAAAATGTATATACTGTTTATTTCTTTAAATTTAGCCTAAATTGATATTCATTTTCAAAATAATTTTATCCAAACAAATTTCAAGGCTTGTGAAATGCGCATTTGCTTTGGTTTTTTAAATTTGACTTGAATGGGAGGGATTAACATGCATAACCAAAATTATGCACCATTAAATCTCATGATCCAAATTCATGAATTTATATAATATTGTACAGAATATATGAAATTTAATAATTTTAATTTATTGATATTTCATAAGGTAATGCGTTTGCTTTGTTAATAAGAATGATACTGCCGGATGCTTTTATTGGCTTTTTACGTGTGTGCCAAATTCTATCAGAAATAAAAAGTCACATGCTTTTTATATGTATTTTTCATTAAATTTTAAATAAAAATAATTTGAATAAATTAAATATTAATAATTACATACTACGTATTGCATTGACATTTAGAAAAGTTGTTGATAGTTGAAATGCCAAAAGCACAACTGTGAAAGCGAAACGGTTTATTCGAGGGGAGATATTTTATGAGAAAGGTAAACTTAATGATAAATAAAATAAATTATATTTTAAAGAACTCATTTTTTTTAGTTTCCTGGATATTTATTTTTTGTTAAAGTAAAAATTTCCTTTGCATTAGAAAATTTTGACATATACCGGAGTACTGATATATTAAATTTAATCTAATTTAGTTTCAGATTAATCGATGATTTATTGAATGCCGAAAGTTAAAAAAAAAAAAAAAAATGGACGTAGAACATACGTCGGACCACGCGGTCAGTTCAGCCAGCTAGCTTTCGGTTCTTCAATTCTGAATAATGGTTACCGGCAACCACTACTACACATATACATGCAATCTGTTTTTCCCCCATTTTCAATTTTTTTTTTTTCCTGCTGGAATCCGAAGACGCGGAACATCTCATCTGATCAGGCACGTGATTAGTTAATCACTGAGATTTAATTAGTTTATTAGGAATAAAGATGGATAAAACAGCAAAGATAACGGAAAGTGAGAGCGTGTGAGTTCGTGTCATCAAAGGGAGGAGAGAAGAGAAGTGCAGGCTTTCTGTAGAAACACTAGAAATTGAGTGAGAAACAGCTTTACGATTTATCGGTAAATGGAGATATTACCACTGCAGTTAAGCAAAAGATCACCACCTGCTGCTGCTGCTTCGTCCGACATTCAAAGAAGCAATAACCCCTACGGTCTTAGCCTATCAATTCACTCTCTTTCTCTCTCTACTGGAGAAAGTGAGAGAGAGAGAGAAGCCTCCAGAGTGCTCCTGTTGATTGACGGGCAAAATGGGAAAAAAAAAGGGAGAGTACAATCCGCAGGTGACGTAATGTCCGGTGCCCTCAAATTAAGCTTTTCCTTTTCCCGATATTTTCTTTCTTTGTTAAGGGCCTTGTGCTTCTCTCTTCTTACGTTTTCTAGGTTTTTATTTTGGGAACGGCCTCCACATCGGACAGTAACATAGCTTATAATTAATTCGAAATTAAGTTAAATTGAATCCATCTTGGTATGGGGGAGTAAAGCAGCTCTAGGTTTCATTAGAGCCGGGAGATAAAAAATAGAGATAAAGGGGGTGTTTGGTAAATAATTTTTTCATTAGTTTTTAGTTGGTTTGACTAAAATCAGTTGGTTGACTTGTCAATAAGCTGATTTTGGTGTTTAGTAATCAGTTTATTGGTCCCAAAAAGTTAAAAACGAAAAAGCTAAAAAAAGGAGCTTTTTCAATTAACTTATCTGAAAAATGATCAAATTACTCTAAATAAATTTTCATAATTTTCATTTTATACTTTCTAAAAATTCTTAAAAAATTTAATAATTATAAAAAGTAGATTAATTTAATTTTAAAAAATATTTAATATATAATAATATATTATTTATAATATATCTAATAAATTAATAATAAATTATAATAATTTTAAAATTTATTTAATAGAATAAATATATAATATTACTTATAAAAATTATTTAATTTTTAAAATATCCAATAATTTAATAATGAATTATAATAATTTTAAAAATTATTTAATAGAATAAATATATAATAAATATATTGACTAATATATAAAATTTAAAAATATTAAAATAAAAAATACTCAAATAATTCATAAAATATACTTATACCCTTATATGTCATTTTACATACAAACAGCTAATATAAATAGCTAATTTTACCAAACATTCTTATTCAAACAGCTAATATAATCAGTTAGTCAAATCAGCTAATACAATCAGCTATAAGCTAACAGCTAATCAAATCAGTTAACAGCTCCAACTATCAGCTGTTTCCCAAACAAGGTCAAAAGAAATTTTTAATTTTTTATTTAGATAAAAATATAAAAAATATTAAAAATAAATTATGTAAATATAATTATTAATTATTTTAAATTTAAAAAATTTTTATTTTTATTTTTTAAATTAAAACTAAAAATTTATTCTTTTTTAATTTTTTATTTAAATAAAGGATTAATATTCTTTTTTCATTGGTAGAATTCCATTTCCCAATCATACTCCCAATCATTCGAATCATACAAACGGAGTCTATCATTGATCCATGGATCATTTGCAGGGCGTGCAAGGGCATGTTTAGGATGGTAATTTTAAAAACGATAATTCAATATAAATATAATATATTTATTAAAATTTGAATTGACATATTAATTTATATTAAAATCTTAAATTTATTTTTAAGATATAATTAACAAATAAATTATAAATAGATATATAATAAAAATATAAAATTTTTATTTTAATAAAATAATAATAATAAATTTAAATAATATTTTATTAATAATTGACATTATTTTTTTAAAAATAGCAAGTAACTAAATTTAAAAAATAATTTTTAATATAAATTTTATTAATTAAAATTATTAAATAAATTAAATAAATATATTATTTTAATATATTTAATAAACAGATTGATTTAAATAACACCAATCACCCTCCTAGGCATGCCTCGCTGGATATTATGCCTATCTCATGTGCTGATTGAAGCAGGTCACACCTAAATATTTTTATATTACAAATTTACAATAAGAAGAGTTCCTATTACAAAATTTTATAAAAAAATAAAAAAATTTATCAAAAATCACACCATCATATTCTAAACAAATATTTGTATGATTTTATAAAAATAATATAAATTTTATTGAAAATTAAAATTATTTCATAAAATCACAAAATTTTCAAAATCATGCCAAATCAAGACACTGATATTTTTTATTAGATAATATAGATAAAAAGGGTTCGGAGTTACTTGAAAACATGAAAGCAAAGCTAAATATAAAGGGATATTCCTTAACTAATTTTGCAATTCCATATGTATTTAATCATCAAGTGAGGGCGAATTGTATGAGGCATGAACACGTGCATCACCTTTAATAATATAACAAGAAAATTAACGATGTTATATATATAAAATAAGATTTAAAATTAAGTTTTAAATTGAAATTAATAATTATTATTAAATATAAAATGATAGGATAAATTTGTAAAATTTAATTAATAAATATAAAAAAATTAAAACTTAATTTTGAAATCCATACCTGTAATATTTTTCAAAGACGATCCGGTATAAATTTAGACGTCCAGAATTAATTTTAAGACAACTCTTTTCCTTCTTTCCGTATGTTAGGTTAAATTTATAGATGCCTGTTAGCACAATTATCCTTAAAAATCACAGGCAGATCACAAATTACGTAAAATAATTTTTGTCCTTGTCACGCTTAGAGATCATGAGACACTTTCCGGCATTGATAAACATCAACATCCATTAATAATTTGAAGTGTTAACAGATTGATTGAATTGAATGTAAATATTCAAGACCAATTAGCCTTTTTTTTTTTAAGAACTGAATTGATAATATAAATATTACATTGATCTACCTTAATTTAATTATATTTAATATCATTTATTGTTTAAAATAATATGTTTTCACTCTAATAACACTTTGATTGTTGTGAAATACAACAATGTTAATCTTTTGATTGAAATCTTTTCTCTAATATTATCTTTTATGATTGAAAGATTATTTTCTCATATTTTTATGTGAAAATACGTCTTTTCATTTTTATTGATAAAAGCAATCTTTTATTTTTTTTACGCATATCTACGGTACAATACATTTATTTACATAAAAATATAAGATAATACTCGTCTAAGAGGTGATATTAAAAAAAATTACAAAAATTCCATTGCATGATGGTACTAGCATAAATACTTCATTTCTTTTGATAAAAAATACTTTTTATAAAATATAATTATAAAATGTAAGATGAAAATATTTTATTTATTTAAGATTAATTATAAAAGATTTAAAAAATATATTCCTTTTTTAATAAAATTATTTTTTAAAATACAAATTATATTATATATCACTTATTTATCAATATAAATGAAAATGATATTTTTTATAAAAAATATTTTTTAATAAAATAAACGAAACTTTCATCAAGTGAATAATTTTAAACAAATGAAAGACACAGAATGTAATATAACTAAATTTTAGGGAAACTTAACCTAATTTGCCCCGTATTATTAAACGACGTGTTCAAAAGGTGATTTGAATATTGTCTATTTAATTGTCTGCCTCCTCTACCTTCTATGACATGTCACAGGAAGGCAGGTAACTTCCCATGACATCCTGCAAGAATCACCGTGACGCTGGTGAAGTCATGTGCCATAACGTAAGACAAAAATGTAACTCATGGCCCAATCCCATGCATACTGCGACGGTAATTTAAAATTGAATGTGATATTAGATGTGTCTAGCTACGACAATGGGAAAAAAAAGAGGGGGGGGGGGGGTCCAAGTCTTCCTACCTTTCGAATGACATAGCCTAAGTAAGGTAATGATGGACCCCCGCTTTTCTAATTGAGAAACGCATGAAAGTTACTCCTCTCTCCTCCATACCACGAAGCTTCTCTCTCTCTCTCATTTTTTTAATGTTTTCCCCGTCAGAAAGGGCGGCTCGAACCATTAGCGTTTACTATACTGTTTAGATATTATCATAAAAATATTTTAATATTACAAAATATTTCATTTAAAATATAAATTTAAAGAACAATTTATTATTATAATATTATTAAAATATTATCAATTTTTAAAGTCTTTCATTTCGATAGTAATAATTCGACACTATTAAATCAACAATGAACTCTTTTTAATACGATACTATTATATCAATTATTTTGATAATAATGGATTACTGACTTCTAAATAGAATAATGAACCAATATCTTTAAATTAACTATAACAATATCACTAGCGCAACCGTAATAATATAGGGGTTTTTAATCCTAATTTATTTATTTTTCTCTGCTAAATTTTGTTTAAAAATCCTATACCATAGAGAACTTTTTATTAATAATATGCTATGTAATATTAATAGTAAACTAGAATTTATATATGTTGTGAAAGATTTCATCAAAATAATGATATACGATGAAAATCAGTTGGGCATTACTATTACTGAGGATAACAACTTCCAAGAAATTCCCGTGGTTTGGACTAATGAGAACCCTTTAATGCCCAAGTTAGAATAAAAAAATAATAATCAACTATCAAGGGTATAACCAGAGTTTAAAAAACGTACTTGATTGTTTATATAACAATTGGTTGGGGAGTTATTAAAAGGGCAAATCGGTACTTTTACACAAAAGTAAATCAACCATTTAGCATAAAGAGATTATCTTGGATCATTCAAGCATTTGTTAGATGCTAGCTTATAATAACAGCTCTGACCGATTAATATATGTTGTAATTATTTGTTACTGTACACTAAATCAATTAATGGATTGCTATCAAGTGTCTTTTAATCGCTCTCTTAGGTCGACCACTTTATGGCTAGATTTCTAAAATGCCACAAAAGTGACCTTTTTCTAGCACCGGCTCGGCTCATTATATGAGTAGTTATTAATATATTTAGAGATTGTTTAATTCGTAAAAATAGTATTAGCAGTAGAATTTTTTGTGAAGTGGAAAATAATTGAATTGTTTGAATAGTTACTAATTATTAAAATAAATGAAGTAGACCTTCTTAAAAATTTTAACTTCCTATAAATTATAAGTAATTGCTTACTAATTTCTCTTTGGATAATGTTTTTTGGAAAAGTTATTTTTGGAAAAGTATCAATTTTTAATATCAATTAAATAATTATGAGAATTTTTTAAAAAATTTATATAAAAAAATATTTTTTATAAAATTTAATTTCTTATAAAAATGTACTTTTTACGTGAATTAAATGATTCTACACTTTAGACAAATTTAATTTAACCTATGGGTTACTTTGGCAATAAAGTTTATTATTTTTGATAATTTATGTCATAAATTTAAATTTCGAGACTAGTAGTCTCAAAGAATAAGATGATAAACAAATATTATTGTAAGTTCTTACATAAGTCGATGTAATGCGTTGATATTGAAAATAATTACTTATCTTACGCTTGAAAATTTTTAATTAAAAAAATCATGTTAAACTATAAAGCTGAAAATTACACACACTTACACTTCAGTTTATGGTTCAAAGTTTTAATTTTATTAATTTTTTATTATTATTTTCTTTTATTAGATTAAGTGGAAATGAATTGAATTTTAAAGCATTTTTAAATTCAATAAAAATCTGAATTCGATCCTTTAAATATCTTTATTGAAAAATATATATCATCTGTTACTTTCACCACCTCAAATAGAATTTAATCTTAGATACAAATAAAAATAAGATTTTATTTGACACAACATATGAAATTTAATAGTATAGAAAAGACTATACAATCAAAGTTTATATAATGTTTGAGAGATTTTAAATAGATTGTATAATTTATTCTAAAGTCTCCTCTTATTTAGTTTGGTATTAGGTTATTCACTCGTTTAAAAAAAAGATAAAGACTGGTAATATAGTATTACGATAAATTTAAATTATTAAAATTAAAAAAATTATATATTTTTATCTTCATCATTTATAAAAAAACTAATTTTTCTCATTTATAAAAGATTTTCTTTTCATCTCTCTCCTCTCTCACGTATGTCAAGATATTTTTATTAAATTATTTATTTTTTAAAATTTATGCATTCTTATAAAATATAAATTAAAAATAATTTTGTATGAATTTATATTTTATATTATTATAAATTAAATATTATATGATATATTATCTTATTATATATAATATTATATTGTTTAATAAATCTTATATTATATTATACGATATATTAAATGAGATTTAAAAGAGAGACATACCCCAAAGAGCAAGGAAAAAGGACGGACAATTTCACGACGGGTACTAAACGCATTTCCCTTCCCGCTTTGTAAGATCATTCCTTCTTATAAAATGTGAGTGCATAATTTTATACATCCATTTTCTAAGAGAAGAAATATATATATATATACACATTTAAAAATAAAATATATCAAATTTACTACAAAGGTAATATGTCAAACCATTTTCTGCTCAGATATATACACTAATTTTTTTAATTTTGTCAAAGACAATAAATATGCCGTACAAAATTAATTCCCCCTTGAGCGGGGAACTAACTGTATACAAACACGCTCTAATTAACAAATTAAAGAAATGATTAATTGTTTTGAAACTATCAAAATCATTTTCAAAATAACAAGAACATTTTACAACTCATTGAAATCGAAATTATACAAATTAAAAGTCTAGGAGTGTTAAAAAACAAATAATAATGTGTCCGTTTGAATATGTTTTTCTATTTTTTTTTCATTTTTAGAAACTGTACTAAAGAATTATTTTTTAAAAAATTATATTTCCAAAAAAATTATTTTTAAACTCAAGAAAAACAAATAACGAAAAGTGATTAATAAAGCAAATAAAAAATATTTCATTTAATTATAAAATAATATCAATAAAAATAAGTTAAAGGAATATTAAAAATTATTTATTTTATATCTATAAGTCATATATTAAAATTATAATTTTTAAAAATAATTATTTAAATAAGAATATATATTTTTAAAAATATAATATAATGTTACCTTCATTCTTTTTAACTTCTTCATTTATATTTTTCAAAAAAAAAATCCGTATTCTAAGGAAAAATTCACATGCAAATTTAATGAGTTTTTTTTTTCTTTTTTTGTTTTTTTGGGGGAGGAGGAGGAGGAGACTACAAAAGGAACAATTATAGTGGAAAATAGCGCATCGGAGACGCAAGGATATGTTTATGACGCCACAACAGCAGCCTAGACGGGGCCACTGTGAATTTAGGTCTTTCCATTCAGACTTTAGGCTATAGGTCCCTACATTTTTGTTGCAGTAAAACACCATTCCATCTATTAAATCCAATGCAGGCCCCGTCCTGACTGACTCAGTGCCTGTCACTCTCATGCTTTTCATTTTTTCTTTTTCCATTTCCCCACTCCTCATTTCTCATTATTCCCACTAGTGCCACCCCGTTCAAGTTCTTTTAATTTTATCTTTCTGGATGAATTCGACGCGACGCTAGTATTTCATTTGTTTTATTAGATTTGTTTTTTAAAAAATTATATATATTTTTGAAAGAATGATATATTATTTATATTTATGATTAAAATAATTATATAAAAAATTATAATAATAAAAATAAAATTTATCTTTTAAATTTTTAATATTTAATATTAAATAAATAAAATATATTTTATGCTAATATTTTATAATTATGTTTTATAAATATATTTTTTTGTTGAATCAAACTAAAACCTCACCCTTTACTTGGTGGGAGGGAAAAAAAAAAGAGAGGATAGATATTAAGAAGAATAAAAATGGAAAGAAAAAAAATGAAAAGAAAAATGATTTTTCCTCCCTTGCTTGGTTGTGTGAAAAATAGGAAGAATAAGAAGGAAAAATAATAATACCTTCTTGCCTTTGTTTAAATAAAAAAACTAAAAAATGGATAATTAAATTTTATTAAATAATAATATTATCCTCTATTAAATATTTGAATATTTGCATCAAAAACATTTGTGTACACAAACAATTAATATTACAATAATTTTTTTTATATTTTTAATGAATGACATTATAAGAATAAAACAATAAAAAATTAATATACTTATATTTCATCACTTTAATAATTTTTAATATCAATAAAAAATTTAATAAATTTTTATTAAAATAATAATACATAAATAGTTTATACCATAAAATTAATTGATATTAATAATAAATTAATTTTAATTTTTTTATAAAAAAATTGAATAAAAATTATGAAATAACAATACTCAACGATATTTATTATAATAAGATAGATTAGCTAAAATTATATAATTTTTTTGACATAAAACTTATGTGATTTTGTGCAGGAAATGAGAATGAAAAATAAAATAAACCCTAACGACTGGGTTAATAAAAGAGAAATTAGAAGGGAGAGAAATTTTAGAACAGAAATTAGAGGGGAAAAGACATTACCACTTGTTTGAATGCCGAAGACAAAACGAAAGAGATAAAAATTAGAAAAGATATTAGAGGTGGAGCCCACTGCATTTTTTATATCCCCACATGGCAAAAGAAATTTTAGGGGAAAATGCAATAATGGCTTCAAAAGTCAGAGTTCTCTTTCTTACACATTTTAATTTTGTCTGTACAACATTAGGATTTCATATTTTAAAACCAGATGAATATGTAATTTACAAAGATTTCATCTTATTTTGTTTCAAAGAGTATAATTAAAATGAAAAATTTCAATGATCAGTGTTAAAAATGTATCGGTAACAAATTTGGCATTAAGTTATTGGAAAATTTTCAATGATAGGGATGATGTGAAAATATTACGTTGAAATAAATTATAATATAAAAATATAAAAATTATAAAGATACAAGTAATTAAGGTGATTTGAATTTTAACCTATTTTGTGGGAGAATGTGAGAAATAAATCTATTAATTTAAAGGAATTACAAAGAGAATACAAATGATACAATAATGGGTCAATTTAGGTATTGGGTGGGCAATATTAAAATTGTTGGTTTGGCTTTATAAGTTATGTCATTCAAAATTAAATTAGCTACAAATAAATTTCTTATATAATTGTTTAATATTTATTTATTTATATTAGACTTTATACTTTAATAATAAGGCAATCATAACTTTGGAAGATTATATGAGAAAATAAAATGTTATTTCTAAATTGTATATTTTTTAATTGAAAATAATCTACAATTCCTCTTCTATATTTTTTACATTTTTAAAATATTAAATAAAATTTTATTACTTAATTTTTTATTTTAAAACTTATATATATAGTTTAGATATAAAATATTTTTAGAGATATTTTAGAAAAAAAGATTTATCCTCTTATAATTTATTAATGAATTAAGGGTGTTAGTATCATTTTACTCAAATAACTTTTCTTTCTCCTTATTTTTTCACTTAACCAAATAAGAGAAAATAATTTCTCTCTTATTTTTTTTACATTTTTTTAATCAAACACAATAAAAAAATTATATATTTTTTATTTTTCTCTCATTATTTTTTATCTTCATTTTCTTTTTCACTTTATTTCTTCTCTATCCAAACAAAGTTTGAAAGGTCGTTTAAAGAGAAGAAAAATTTAAAAACATTGGAGCAAATAGTACATAAGAACTAATACTTCTTCTACTCCAATTTCTTCCTAGTGTTGGAAAGATTGAAATTTTAGTGGGCCCATACTTAATTTTTTTTCTCATTTTTTTCTCTAACAATTTTTCTTCATGTTTCAAATGGGAGAAATTCCTTTTTCCCTTTCCTTTTCTCTTCTCAAATTTCTCTCCTCTCATGTCTTTTTCAATCCAAATGAGCCATTAGAGTATATTTGAATATATTTTTATTTTTATATTTTTAGATATTATTCTTAAAGAATATTCTTAAAAATTATTTTTAAATTGAAAAAAAATAAAGAATAAAAAGAAACAAGTATTATACATAAGAAAATATTTTATTAAACTATAAAATTGATATTCAAAGTAAGAAAATAAGTTAAAAATATTTAAAAATTAATTTTATTTTTAATTTATACATTTATAGTTATAATTTTTAAAATAGACTTTAAAGTTAAGTTCTCAAATAATTTTTTTATTTTTAAAAAGATAAAAAATTATTTTCCAAAATAGTAAACAAATAAGCCCCGGATATCCCTTGGCTTCATAATATTTGTCTATTTTTAAATTAAATTAATTATATTATAAATTCATATTTCATACATTCATAGTTTAGTTATATTTATTTATATCAGTAGTATAAGTAATATTATCACATCTACATATGATAAATTTTGAATTTATCTAGCTCTATTTATTTTTATGATAATAAGAATTTAATTTAAATTTTACTTAACAAAATTAATAATTTCATTCTTAAAGTTATTAGATGCCAATAAAATGATTCTTAAATTCCATAAGATCATAATCTCATCTCAGAATAATAGTTTATAAATACAATATCATCTATTCATATAAATAATTTTATCTTTAAATAATACGATTGAAAGATGAAATTATATATACACATTATTATTTAAAAATAAAATCATATCTTTATATAATACATAAACTATTTTATTAGTATTCTATAATTTTAAGAATGAAATTTTTAATTTTTATCATTTCATGTTATGCGTGAGTATAAAATAAATGTGAATAATTAATAAATAATATCACTGTTCCAAGCATGCATATAGTATTGTAATCATGTATTAATTAATATCCTTACCTTTCCAGCCAATCTTGTCTTTTTCTAGGAGATAACGATCGGCTGATCTTTTCAAACATCAAACTGATAATGAGCTCTTAAGTTCTGTTTATGAACAGTTAAAAGATTGCTCAACGAGTAAATTTGATTCCCTTTTTTATCACTTTACCTCTGTAAAGGTGCAAGTAACTCTTATGTGAACATTGTCAACCGGTATAAAAGTTGGCTTTTTTAAACTTTGATGATTAATAGATCATTAAGTTAAAAGAAATCATATTTTTACATCTATTTATTTCACAATTACGCATATAATAAAATTTCTGTTAAATTAATTTAATTTATTATTAGAATTCATTGGAAAATATAAATAATAAACTAGGAGTGTATTCTAGCTTAGAATGAGAAATTTTAAGGTTTATGCTTTCGGGGGAGGAAAAAAAAGGCAGATTGGATGCATGATTTAATTCTCTGTCACGATGACCATTCATTTGCTTGATGATGACAGGAAAGCATCTAAGATAGAAATTGTGGGGTGGGTTTGGAACATGTTCTGTTTTCCAAGTTGCAAAATGAAAAAGGACAATCACACTTGAAAAAAAGAAAGAAACTGCCGTATCATTTGTCACGCAGGATCAATCATCAAATCAAAGCTTGTAATCAAAAGGGATCATTTTAACTAAGCGTTTTCCGATCTCGATGCTTTGTTTGGATAACAAAGAAATAAAAAGGGGGGGGGGGGACGGGGGATGAATAGGAAGAAATAATAAAAAGAAAGAAAGTAGGAACGAAAATATTTTGGAAAAGAAAACAAATGAGAAAGAATTCAAGAAAGAAATAATTATTTTTTTAGTAAAAAATGAGGATATAAGAAAAAAAATTAATGTGTTGAAATAACAATGATATCCTTCAATCATAAATTAAGTAAAAGCAATAGCATTGCTAAATTAAAAAATGTTATATATTATTAAGAGTAATTATTAATTATTACAAAAATTAATAAAATAAGTTATATAAAATTAGCAAAATTACTAAAATTAATAAAATAAAATATAGTTATTATTAAAATTCTCTCTTTTCAAAAATAAAAATGATACTAGATGAGCTGTAATTAAAATGATAAGTGTGATACAGAATTCACTTGTAAAATCAACTTATTTTAAAATTTTAATTTAATTTCACTCATAAAATATTTGAAATTCTTTTCTTTCTCCGCTTTTGCTTTTTTTTTTCTCTTTATTTTCCTGAGCCTTCTTTGGTCATCTTCTCCCTCCTTGCATTTCTCTTTCTCCTGTTACTCTTTTTTGCAACCATAAACCCAAAACTCACTTTTAAAAACTAGAAATAAAATTAAAACTTTTATAAAAGTAAAGAGTAAAGCGATTTTTTCTTAAAAAATGAATATCTACTTAATGTTATAAGCTCTAAATAAGGAAGATTTAATCTAATTTCATGTTACTATCCTTGGAGGTCATAATGAAGCAAAACTAAAAAAGATAACATTAAAATTGAAAAATTAATTCATTAATTCTACTATTTACTTCTTCTCTCGTGTCTCCTCTATGGTTGCAGAGAACAGAAGTTTCATGGAACCCATACTGTTTTTGTATTCAAATTTCTATCTTCTTTAATATCATTTTGTGATCCAAATGAATAAAATTTTATTTTCTCTCATCTTTTCTCTTCTTAAATTTCTTTCTATCCTATTTTCTACTAATCCAATTAGTATATTAGTGCTTAGTGTAAAGGATGGATACATTAAGAAGAAATGAATTAAAATTTTAAAAAAATTAAATTAATAATGGAGTTTTTAAAAATTAAAATAGGGTAATTCAAAATTGACTCTTGAAAACAATGAATTTAAGTACAATCAATATTATATTGATCAAGTACCATAATATATGAATCAATATTAAAACTAAATAGCTTAATCATGCAATCTAATTAGAAGTGTCAATTTATGTCATTTGGGTCAATTTGTTTATTAAATGTGTTAAGATAGGTTACTCATAGGTCATTCATTTAATTAATAAAATTTATATTATAAAATTATTTATTAATTTTAATTTCTCACTATTTTTTATAAAAATATTTTTAATTATTAATAAAATAATATTTTAAATTATTATTATTTTATTAAATTAATAATTTTATATCTTTATTATATATATCTATTTATGATTAAAATATTAATTATTTCTCAAATAAATTTTTTAAAATATAATATAAATTCTTACATTGATTAACGTGTCAATTCAAACCTGAATAAATGTATTGTATTCATGTTAAGTTATCGTGTTATATCAGAAATTATCACTTTTAAATATAATTAATAAATTGCTAAAATTTAAAGAAAGAAAGGATAGAGAGATTGCAAACTCATGTATAATAGTTTGAATAAGAAGGGTATTCACTTTTCATATATATTCACCCTCTAAAATTGAAAAACCCTGCAATTCCACGATCAGTGCACTAAAATCCTTTAACATTAACTACCTTTGAGAAGACTTATAAAGTTTTTTTGGATTGTATAATTCCTTCTTTGTATTTTCTCACACAAGAATACTTCTTAAATCAATTTCACTCTGCCATATATGGAATCCCCCATCAATGATAATTTTTTTTTTGAATTAATAAGTAAAAATGAGGTAATGTTTAGTGCACCCTTACACAAATACAAAAATAAAAACACTATATGATTGAATCTTTAATTATATGGCTTAAAAGGTTGAAACTTTGATTTCAAACGAATAAGCTCAAAGGAGATTAAAGTTTTTGTACCTTAGCTTCCCAAAAAAAGATGTTAAAGTGTTAATATAGGAGTTGGGTTCAAAATTAAATCATTACTCACTTACAAATGTCAATATTTAAAATTTCACCCATGATAGTCAAACTAAACAAGTTCGAGAGTTCAAATATTGGATCTTCCATAGTGTACTGGCTAGCCTTTGAAC
This sequence comes from Sindora glabra, assembly GCA_020226215.1. Taxonomy (NCBI): domain Eukaryota; kingdom Viridiplantae; phylum Streptophyta; class Magnoliopsida; order Fabales; family Fabaceae; genus Sindora; species Sindora glabra. The sequence goes on from CM035226.1 coordinate 43,511,005, forward strand.
TAGTATTATTAATTATATAATCAGCTACTAATTTAGAGATTTGTCTTTAGAATATTATAGTCCATTACACCTAGGGATTTTGAATTTTAAAGTTCAAAACACATTTTCAATACTTTGTATTTTAAGTATAACTTTCCTTTTTTAAATTCATTTGTTTAAAACACTTTGTGCATGAAAACATCTATTTTAGCAATATTTTTGGAACATTTTGAACCGCAACACTTTAAAATTAATCACATACATTATTTTTTTAAAGCCCCAAACTAATTCTTCAAATTGGTCTTAAAAAAGACTTCAAAACTTCTTCATGTCATTATCCTCAAAAAGTCTTCAAAAACTCATATTTCTTCAACATTCTATCTATAAGGAAAATTTATAAAATATTTTATAAATATGTCAATTCAAAATGTTATTTCACATCCTCAAAAATAAAAAATCATGTATAAGGAGCAAAGTGAAACACTTTGGCCCGTTTTCCTGTTTACGGCTTCAAAATTGACATTAGTCCAAGTGATCGCCTTGTTTATTTTTTGTTACTATAATGCTTTTGTACCCATTTTCCTTTTCGGGGAGGGCTGCCAAAAATACCAAAAGGAAAAACTAGAAAGTTGCCCCTTTTGTCATAGTTGATTCATCAAATTACGTAAAACAATGAGAAATTTATTTTAATGCAAAAGATATATAAACACAAAATTTGAAAGTAAAATTATATATATATATATATATATATATATATATATATATATATATATATATATATTGTATATCCGAGAAGGATATTTTTATATAAGAATGAGATGAGTGAATCATAATTATTAGATTTTGTATTGAAAGAATAAAATTAAAATATAAAGTTATATAATTTTTTAAGTAATTATATAATTTTTAATTATATTTTAATTTTATTCATTAAATGCAAGATTAAATGATTATGACTTTTTTTCATCTTGCTTGATGTATCCCATGTGTATATTATTTTCAAAAATAGTTAGTTAACTTGAACACTTACACAGGAAATAAACAACCAAAGATACCCGATAAAAGTGGTTTGTGAAACATACACCGATACTTAAAATTAATGTATTGCTGGGGTGGAATAATAATAGAAGAATCAAAATGATCTTGAGTAAAGTTACATTAGCCTTTAAGTGAGCGTCAATATGTTGTTTAGTATGATTTTCAGGGCAATAAAAAGTATACATATGAATCCAAAGTTTCGAAAACTTTGCTTCATTTGTTTGAATAGAGTGAATGTCATGCCTATAAGTATGAAGTTATCTGTATTAATTTCACATATATTCAATGGATACTGGTACTTCTTACTCATTTGAGTGCATTTATAGGGCCTGTAATGAATACAAGTATGGATAAAGAAGATTTTACGAGGATTTTTATCAAATATAGATAAGGAAACTACACTATTTGATCTTTTCCATACCCATATCATATAATAAATAATGTAAAATAATATTTATTTATTATATATATAGATTTAATTATATAACATCAATTTAAATATAAAAAGATCTTTAGTATAAAATTCAAAAAGAACTTTATGTTATCGTTTATTGTAATAGTATTATCAATATTTTTGAATAACTATTATTTCATTGTTATATATAAACTTTAATTTTTGTTAATAAATTATAGGAGAATATAAATAAATATGTATTATTTAAATAAAATAGGAAAGAATAGACTATTTTTGAATAATGATGAATACATGGATTTTAATCTAATCCCCATATCCCCCTTATTACCACTTATAATCCGTACCAATTGCAGGTTCGAAGATTGGTACAAACCAGAACCATTTATAATCTGGAAGTGGGCCATTGTTATCGGGTCGCTAAGCATGGACCTAGTTTGTTATTGGGCTATCACTAGTAGTCATCGTCCGGCTGATATTGAGAAAAGAGTTGAATTGGGCTGATGGGATTTAAGTTAATGGGATATTTAGAGTATTTTATATATATCTTACAAATATAAAACCTTTGATATGATTTATTGTTTATCTTCTCGTTAAAATAAGAAATTTTCTATTCAAAAAGTAAGATAGAATAACCATAAAGAATAAAAGTTTTTGTTTATTTATTTTGAGTGTTTTAATTCAAGGTCTAATTAAAATTATTATTTTCACCGTATATATTATTTTAACAGTTTATATATAATATAAATCTCAAAAATCAATTTAAGGTTCATTTAATATCGTGTTGATCTTAAACTTAATCATTTAGTAAATGAAAGAATTTAAAAATCTTTAAACACTGTTGGAGTAGTTTTACCGCCATATACTTCTACCCATAAAAGTTTGTGATCCTAGAATAGTATGAAGACATAGTAATGCCCTAACTGTTGGCTTAGTAGTATGAGTTCATTATTTCATTCTAGAATTGTGGTTTCCTTGCTCTCTAAAGGGAAAAAAAAAAAGGAGGAAGGGGTGGCGGCAAATGTTCTTGTTATAGCAATTAGGATCGTTTATTTGTTAGGCTCACATTCTTTTGGGCTAGTAGTGGTTAGCGTCCATATGTGGGCCGAAGGTTGGCTTACATGTTTTTGCTTTTTTTTACAGTAGAAGTTTCACAAAAAAGTTTCATTGGACTTGTTTTACGCCCAACAATGATTTGTTTAGAACCTGTCAAGATATAATAAAAAGACTGCGTTTTCAAAGGATCCAATGGAAGGTTTTTCCATTAAATCTTGATAGGGTGGGCGTAAAAAACAAAAAGGATATATTTCCTAAAAAAAACTTATTTTCTTATATGCTTCGAGTGATATGTTATTAAAATATTTTATGATTAAAAAATAATTTTTAAAATAATGGAGTAAATTTTTGTTTTAAAAATAAAATTTGTCTTTCGTTAAATTTCTTATATTAACATTGGAATTTAAGTTTAGTTTACTTTTAGTGTAAAGTTGTATATTATTACGTTAATAAAAAATTATAAAAACTTTTTATTAAAATTTTTTAATTACTTATATTTTTTAATAACATATTTCTCTTTTATTCATTAATAATATCAAAAATTTTATTTATATTAAAAGTAAATTAAAGTTAAAATTTTAATATTAAATATATAAAATACTTTATAACCACGTATTTTTCGCCTACATGTAGATAGCAGTTTACATACTGGAGAAGGAATAGGGCTTGTGATTGAAGATATTTCACAACAGACAAAAGAGAAAAAATGGTCAAATCCAATAAATTAAAGTTGACAGATATAATTTGAAGTTTTAAGTCGTATATATATATATATATATATATATATATGTTTATTGAATATTAAATTAAATTTTAAAATTTATTCCATTATTATATATTTAATAATTCTGGATTTATGTTCCAAACCCATAATATTCATATTCAGGTTTCTTAATTGCATCTATTACAACAGATTTGCATTTGAAATGATAGAGATAATACACATTCAGGCCATGGACCATGTAACACGCTCTTCTCCCACATCCACATTCAGCCCCAAAGCATCCCACACAGCTTTATTTCCGTTAATATTGTTGTTAGCGCACGGCGGCCACCCGCCGTGCTCTTCGTCGCACCCATATACAGAGTCGCATTCATCCACCACCTTCGCCGTCACACTCCTCGTCCCGTTTCGCGATGTGATTCGGATCATTTTCCCGCACCGTGAGCCGCCGTCATACCATCCGGTGGACAGCGCCACCACCAGCTCCGAGTTCTCATGGAACTTGTTGTCGCATTCTGAGGCATAACCTCCATCGCCGCCTTCGCTGAAGTCGTTGGTGGTGAGAATGGCTTTTGTGAAAGAGGTAACCGGCGGGGAGCACCTGTACTGAGGGTAGAACTTGCCGGAGCAGTTGAGAGTGCCGGAGGGCTGGCAGCTGCTGGCGGCGTCGTTTGGAGAAGGTAAGAAACCTTGGGTACACATGTTGGTATTAACGACGGGGTCGTCGTTGCAATTGCCATTGATGCAGATGAGCATACCAGCACAGTCGTTGATGATATTGCAAGATTGATTGTCGCAGGAGGAAGAGGAAGCTGCTTGTGTCAGTGATGAAAGAAGGATTTTGAGGCCTAGCCAAGTCAAGATCGCCATACTTGCCATCTGAATTTTAGAAAGTTTCTGCAATATCTTAGATAAATCTTTGAAGTTTGGTCTTCAAAAAGTAAATGAAAATAAAAATATGTGGTCCATGGCTTCAAATTTGGCAGTCGAGAGGCATTTACTGTTGGAGCCTCCAACGTTGAAATTTTAATTTCTTGTGGTCTCTGTGGTCCTACCGCACATTAGTTGGTTGATACAAGGCTTGGCTAGTTTTGTATGGAAAATATCTTTTACGGCGGTATTTACAGTTATGAAATATTAAATTAATATAAAATATTATTTACTTAATATTAAATAAAAAATAATAAAAATATTTTTAAACAGTTAGTTATTTTTTCATTATTATATTATTGTGCATATTTTCTTAAAATACAAGGAATACATAAGACATGTTATTTTTTTTTTACTTATATACAAGTAATAGAATTTTTTTATGTATTCAAAATATCTTTTAATAAAACAAACGGACCCTAAGCCTAAATGTATTTACAATTTTCTTCTCACAATTTTGTCTAAACTTCAGGATTTATATTTATTTATATATATATACTTGACCAACATAAGAATTGTCTAATTCTATGTTGTCTGTAATTTTATTTTGCTTATGCAAGGTGGCTAATAAATTACAACCTACCTTTTATTGTAAATTAGTCAAATTCTTCATTAATGATAAATAACTTGAATAATTAAGTTTCTTCAAGCTAAGAAAAACTCCATTAAGCATAACAAATTGGATTCGCTGGTAGGCCCGGTAAAACAAATAAATAATAAAATTTGTACTCTATATGCTAAAATTCTAGTTCCAAAATCCAAGTAAATGTTACCAACGGAAAAAATTTTGTATTAGCAATAAAAATTCAGTATTATTTTTTTATAATTTCTGTCATGTGTATTATTTTATCAATTATCAGCATTAATTCCGATTTCCATTTTCTAAAATATATTATGATGCATCTTGTAAGTAATTTTTATAAATACAATAATATACTTTTAAAAAATTATATAAAAATAGTACTAAATTTTTAGTGGGAAGTAGCGTTGAAGTTTTTCTCATGTTAGCAAGGCTGCAATCAATTAAAATAAGACGTAATCTGATTCTTAGAGGCCCAATATTATCGTATGGAAAAATAATGAACCTAGCATGTGAGATCCGCAGAAAAAAGGTGTATAGTCTAAGAGGCCTGCAATCGTTTCCTGTAAAATGAGGAGAAATCCCAGCAGATAGTTTCCAATACTAAGATGAATATTGGAGAGCGGTGGAAAGAGATCTTTGAAAGATATTTAGTGGATTCATCGAAGAAACATGATCTTTATGGCCTCTTTCAATAGTTTGAGAAACAAATATTGAAAATCTAAGTAGATGTAAGACAAAACATGCTTCATATTATCTGAAAAAAGAATATATGCAGAACAGTCCGAGAAGAATAAATCTTGATATATGTTTTCTTACAAGCACATGCGATTCGAGACATTCTTGGTCTGCGTTGACATAAAACAGGATTTTAAATCAATGCTTAGAGACATTATTATTAATAGAGATTTATTATTTACTATTCTTGTATCAAATAAAAATTAGTTTCACATCAAAAGATGTCAGACATACTTGGGTGAAAAGAAGAAAAAAAAGTGTATCCTTATTCAAGTTGACTTTGTGCCACAACTAATACACTGCACGATACAAGTAAAAATCTCTCTGTTCAATTCCAATAGTCAGAAAAATTTACGCACGCACATTATTTGAATACTATAGAAATAGTTTCTTGAGTTATTGAGGCTTGATCTTTCCACCACAGTTGGTGTTGCACACTAGAAAAGAAGTTATTTCACTTTATTATATACGTTGGATTACTTGAACAAAGTTACTCGAAACAAGCATGAAGGGCAGCAAAATGCATTTGATGCTTATTGGTTTTATTAAATTTCAGAAAGTAGGTGAAGCATAATACGTAACAGTCTGGCGCTGAAGTCCAGCAGATCAATACCATATGCTGATCCACTGATATCAATGCTTCTCCTTATTTAGGCTTATGATATATGAATTTAGGCCATGGACCAAGTAACAGGCACAACACCCTCATCCGTATTCAACCCCAATGCATCCCATACGGCTTGTGAGGCATCAACGTTGTTGTAGGGTCACGGCGGCTGCCCGGCGTGCTCTCTGTACACTCGTCCACCACCTTCGCCGTCACACTCCTCCCATTCTTTGCTGTAATTCTCATCATTTTCCCGCACCGTGAACCGCCGGCATACCATCCGGTGGACAGCGCCACCACGCGCTCCGAGTTGCTGTGGTATTTCTCATCGCATTCAGAGGGATCCCCTCCATCCCCATCTTTGCTGAAGTCGTTCAGGGTGAGTGGAGGAGCCAACAGGGGGAGAGCACCTGCACTGAGGGTGGGATTCGCCTTGACATTTCAGAAAGGCGAAGGGCTTGCAGCCGCTGCTGTCGCCGCCGCATATGTTGGTACCGACGTCAGGATCGTCGGTGCATTTTTTATTGATGCAAACGAGCTGGCCATCACAGTCGTTGAGGGTTTTGCAGGGGCCATTGCATGAGGAGATAGCATGCATTTGTGAGCACTGGGAAGATTATGGCGTTGAAAAGGCAAAAGGAAGCCAGAAACCCGTTGCTTGCCATGCGAACCAAGTTTGCTAGGTGTAAGGCAAAGTGAAGAAGCTTATTGTGAGTTTTGTGATTTTGGGGAGGGCTAGTATGTCCTTGTATAGGGCACAGGAAGGTGGGGAATGGGCCCAATGGGCAGAAGCCTCCAATTTTGAAAAGCCATTTTGCCATTTTTGGATAGCTAGAGTCACATTCAATCATTGGTAGAAGTTTGACCTGGCAGATATCTACATGAACCATGCACTTGGATATACTTATTTAATGGAATGTTTTTGGGGGATTCAAGAATGATTGGCCTCGACCTTCATCAAGGGCGCCAAAGGTTGGGTTCCTTCGTGCAACTTAAAATCACTTGTGGCCCATAATATTTAATTTTTTATTTTTAAAAATAGTAATTATTATATTTTAAATTTAAAATTTATAATAATTATTATTATTTTTTTTATTTAAAATGTTAAATTAAATGAAAAGTATTGAAATTAATCTTTAAATAATACTTTAATAATATTAAATATATACTTACATTTTATTTATATTCTTTCTTTTTATTATTTATTTTAATATTATGTGTGAAGATATAAATGAATAATTATAAAAGAAATAAAAATAAAAAATTAATAATGTTAGTTATAAATTTTGAAAGATATAATAATTATTACCAATTAAATATTGTATTTACTCATTAGAAAAAATATAAAATTTTACACATTGCTTGTTAATTACAATATACATTATAGAGAAAATTACTCTGACCTCCCCTCTAATTTTCAAAACTTACACAAACCTTCCCTTTATTTTCAAAACCTACATAAACCTCCCATCTATTTTTAAAATAAATAAATAAAAATATACATACCTTTCTCAAAGTTTTAAAAACTTACATAAAGCTCCCTCCAGTTTTAAAAATAGAGGGTAAGTTTGTGTAAATTTTTAAAACTTTGAGGAAGGTTTGTGCATTTTTATTTATTTATTTTGAAAACAGAGATGAGGTTTGTGTAGGTTTTGAAAATAGAGGGGAGGTTTGTGTAAATTTTCAATACTTCAGGGGAGGTCAGAGTATTTTTCTCTACATTATATATATGTAATTTTAAATACTATAATGTTAGAAATTGCTCAAATTGATATAGCCTCAGAACTTAACGAGAGTTCAAGTTTATATAAGGGTAATAATTTTCGCTGTCACAGTTAATTAAATCTCGGGAAAATTCCACTAATATTTCTATTAGTCTTAAAAATATTCGTTAATTTTTTTTTTCATATACACTTATCCAGGGACGGATCTACTCTTTAGGTTGTGGCCAAAAATAAAAAAATTAAATACACATATATATTAATTATAGTTATTGTCCTCACAACTAATACAGTATCGTACCTATAATTTTTTTAATTAAAAGAGGTAGATTTCACTTCAAAGGTAAAAATATATATAGTTTAACTTAATATACACACTAAAACATATGAATGAGAGATTAAAAATTAAAATAATATTTTATTTTTGCTTAAATTTTTAATTTTTTAATATAATTTAAATATTTATTTTTATATATATATTGCCCCTCCAAACCAAAATTTTTGGATCAGCCTCAGGGCATCATCACCCTTTCTTTTTATTTTAAATATATGCAATTACTTTCTCTACTTTTAAAAAATTAAGTGTAGTGAATGTATATTTTTAAAAATAAAAGAAACATAAATGTAATTAAGTTAAATTTTAAAAAATATTAGTGTAATTTGCTATATTGTAAAACATATATTAATTTCCTCTACACTTATTGCTCTGAGAATTAAAAATGAATAATTCAATGAGGAGAAAACCTAAATTTTTAAAAGAACTCCCTGTAATTGTTAAAATAAGAATGCGATATATCAGATTAAACTTGAATTCTCAGTTATATATATATATATATATATATCGAGACTTCTTTTGCACAAAAAAAAGTTAAAAATTATACAAATTGTCATTTAAAATTCGGAAATGATCAAATTTTAAATCGATGGTGACGTGAAAAATATATTTGTAAGATATGTGTCAATAATTTGAGTTTGATTCACAAAAAATATAATTTAAGTTCAATTTTAAATGAATTAATTCTAAACAAATGAGATTTGATTTTGAATATTATGTTACTAATTCAAATTGTTTAACTATTTGCATTTAAATGAATCTAATAATAAAAATATTTTTATTTTGAATTTATATATAAAGAATACACTACAGCAAAAAAAACTTTTAGCGGTGACATTTGTTGTCGCTAAAGAAAAAGTCGTCGCTAAAAATATCGTTAGTACAGCTCCGTGCCTGAAAAGATCATTAGCGACGATAATTTGTTGTCGCTAAAAGTACGACCTTTTGCGACGACAATGTTGTCACAAAAAATAATTTCAAAATTTAAAAAATTTTAAAATTTGATTTTTAGTGGCAACATTTATCGTCGCTATAAGCAAGAAAGTCATCGTTGAAGATTGGACTTTTTGCGATAATAAAGTCATCGCTAAAACAAAAACCTTTAGCGATGACTTTTTCGCTAAAAGAAAAACCTTTAGCAACGACTTGGAAACCTTTAGCGACGATGTAGTCGTCGTTAAAAGTAAAAGGTCATCGTTGAAAGTTTGATCTTCAGTAACGACATTTTGCCCTATAGCGACGACAATTATCGCCACTAAAGATTTTTTAAATTTTTTTAAAAAATTTAAATTCAAATTATCATATATTTCAAATAATATATTATCTAAAATAATCTTTATTTTAATTAACTTGAATTGTTCAATAATTTTTTTAAATTTAATTTAATATAAATTATACAATTATAATATATCAGTAGTATTATTAATAATGTTTAACAATTTGATCTAACATAAAAAATTAATACTTATAAAGCAATGGTAAAAATAATATTTATATGAATAAATTATATATACATCATCCATGTAAATGTGTACACATAAAAAATATAAAGATACATATACAAAATATACTATAGGGAAGTAGGGAGGTGTAAATATCACAGTACACTATCATCGTCATCATCATCATCCTGGCAACGAGGATGATAAAATGACAGTAACGGCTGAGATGGACGTGGTGGCTGAGCAACAGGTATAGGCGCAAATCTACTCAATCTAGGCGGTGTAGCGCAGTAAATGGAGGCGGCGGTAGGACGATATCTTGCTATAAGTCCCAAGCTGCTGTTGCATCTGCTGCTGTTGCTATGTAATCTGTTGCTACTGCTGATCAAGCTGCTGTTGCTGCTCCTGAATTAACTGCTGGCTCTGCTTGACCTACTCCCAACTCTGTTGTAACTGCTCCTATAACTCACCAACCTGAGACACGGTCTGTGAGCTCGTCCTCGTGCTAGAAGTCCCCACCAAATGATAAGACTGACCAGCAAGTACACGTCCAACAGCCTTCCTGAACCCTCGACGAGTGCCAAGCACCTCATCGGTGATAGCAGCCTCATCTAACTGTACAGGAGTCGTAGGCAAGTTAGTGGATGATACATTAAACTGTACATGCTGAGTCATGAGCTCAGTCATCCTTGCCTTAAATTATTAAAAAAAAATAATAAGAAATCTATCTTACAAGATATATTCGTAAAATTTTATTTAAAATATGAAATTCAAATAATTTACATATTACCCCTGAGGGATCAAATGCACCCACTCCCTTGACCTATATGTGTGTTGGTCCCTAAAGTTATCGGGAACTGATTGTAGTTCACCAGTATCTCTATTTCTCTATTCAATTTTTGTAACAAAAAAAAAGGATGAAGAGTAGTAATGCTATTTAACAAGTGAATACATTTAAAAAAGATATAAAAAAATTAAATTACTTTATTAAAGCGATGTGCAGTAATAGACTTTAACCTATGTCGGTCATTCATGACCTTTTGTGCTTTATTATTTGTATTTCTTGCAGACAACTCCTGCAAATTAAGAGGAAAAAGTTAAATTTTTATGTTTACAATTTAAATATATGGAATACTGACATAATACTATAAAATGTCATACTTACCCTGTACTCATCACTATCAAAGAAGTTCACACACCTCTGCCATGTTTGCGGTGAGACAGATCGAGGCACACAACGTCAAGCTTGATCTAAGTCATACTCCTGGTATCAATCGCCTTCATGCTCTAAGAAATGCTTATTCAACCTGTACTTCCAATCTTTGTACAAGTTGGCAGCAGTCCGCATCAAACCAGAAAGCGCTCTATCCCGATCACCCTCAGAGATGCCTTAGAACTCGAAGTGGGATTGCATTAAAAGATATTTAATAAATTTATGAGTCATATATTTAGAAATTTCAATCTTAAAGACATTAATACCATAGTTGGAGGAAATGGATACTTACGCAAACCTCCTGCACAACTCTATCTAGGATTTGTTGAGGTACAGCTCGCCATGATTTATAATAGGGCAGCACGTGGGTGCGGATCATGCTGCCAATATCACGAGGGAGATGGTTGGCATTCTCACGAACCGTATGCCATGTACCAATCATATCAAACTGTACAGGCACCGGTCTGCCTCCACCCCTTGCCTATCTTCTCGTGTAGTCTGAGGGACCTATTCGGTCCCCTCTTTCTCGCAGCTGCTACTTCAATCAATAAAGAAAAATATCAATACAATAAATATAATATTTAATTAAGCTTAGGTATGCACAATTAATAACAAATACCTGATCCCTCGTACTATGATGAAATATGGGTGGGTCGCTCCGGTGGGTTGCCTCCAGCGTCACCTCCGTGGTATCATGCCTCAACATCTGCCATAACTAAATTAATACACATTATACAAGTAATTAAAAAGAATTCAATGTCAAATTAAACGATCAAGTGGTTCAAATTTTTACAATCATATTGATTATTTTAACAATCATGCTTACACAATTATGAGTTGTAGTTTGAATATGTTATTTTATCCCTAGTCAGAATTAGTGTCGGTGAACTTAACAGACTTATGGTCATCGATTTCTCCTTCATTATCAGATTGTGTGGGCTCCTCATCCATATAATCATCAATTATTTTGTCTTCAAGGCTCTCGTCATCATCGATGAAGATCGATGAAGGCATCTTCTCCATGAGCACCAGATCCAACATTCCTGTACGTTGGAATGATTGAAGGATTATTTCTTTTATTACCTAGATATACTAGATTGAAATCTCCCAGATCAACTGTGAGGTTGAAGTTAGATGAGTTACTATCCTACAGAAATAACAGGTCCTATGCATTATCTCCATCACTGGGTAGATCCCATATATCGCGATGCACCATATTATGGATGACCCTCCAATTTGGTCCATTAAGAAGATCCTCAGTGTAAAACACTTATTTTGCTTGAGTAGCAAATATATAAGGATCATTCTTGTACCATTGTCCATTGATGGAGATGCTTGTGATATTTTTGTCAACATAAAGTTTCTTCTTTGTAGGATCAGTGTCATACCACTTGCATTTAAATAAAGTCACATTGTACTTATTTAAATAAGTCAACTCAATTATTTCTTCCAGTACACCATAGAACATGTTACTATTAGTCCCTGAAACAGAAATGCCACTATTTTGCATTTTATGCTTTTCATCTCGAGTTTTGACTACAAAGCGAACTCCATTCATAATACACGCAGAGTATATCATGTTAGTGAAATTGGGACTGGAGGCTAATGATAGTAACTCTTTGGTGGCCTCTGGGGAACCGTTCCTATGTAAATAGTACATCTAAAAAAGTAGCAATTGTTCCAAGAATTAAATTGAAAGATCAGCAAAAGAAATAAACAATATTTGGGATATTCGTTTATTGAATTTAGGAAGAAAAAACCCTTACCTTCGAGTAAAACCACGAGGGGAATTTGGTTCTCTGTAAGTTGTCAATATTTTCAGCACCACTTCATTCGAGTTCCAATCGATGCTCACTATAAAACATAACAATCTTAGTCTATTATAATCACATAAAGGAGAAGAACACAACTGAAATTTAAGTTACTTACTGGAGATATTTTTCAATCTCAGTACAATTATTCAAGATGTACCATACTACAATATCTCGATCCTTCCTATCGAAATGAGAAATAATCTTCTTCCCTATCGATCGACATTGGGGTCAGAACACCGACAATGTCCTTCTTGTTTGACTAGGTGTTACATCTTGATTTCTATTAAGTCGGTTGAATCTAGTTCCCACTCCTTCCAAATACATAGAAAAAAATGTTAATGCCTCATCAATAATATATCCTTCTGCAATTGAACCCTCTGGTCGAGCACGATTTTGGACATAATCCTTTAACTTTTTTATATATATTTCATATGGGTACATCCATTGAAAATGAACGAGTCTTCCTTCCAATGCTTTGTCTGAAAAATGCATCACCAAGTGAACCATTGTGTCAAAAAATGCTGGGGGGTATATCCTCTCAAGCTTGCACAAAATAATGATAATGTCTTGTTTGGCTTGCAGAATATCCTTCATGTTGAGAGTTCTAGCACATATTTAACTAAACAAGTTGCATAACTCAACAAGTGGATATGATAATTCCGTTGGCAAGAAAGCCTGAATTCCTGGTCCTAATAGTCTTTGCATAATAACATGACAATCATATGATTTTAACCTTTTTAACTTCAGGTCACGATTTGTGACATTCTTACAAAGACTCCCAGCAAACCCATTTGAAAATTTCACATTCTTTATATATTGGTAAAATCGTTTCCGCTCTTCCTGGTTAAGCGTAATCCAGCATGTGGCTTGAAAAGTTAACCCCTCTGCTTATACAGATGTAAGTTAGGCCTTATCTTCATGTCTGTCAGATCTCATCTTGCATTGTCTGTATCTTTTATTTTATGCTCAATCTCTAATAATGTACTCAAGATGCTATCACATACATTTTTCTCAACATGCATCACATCAATGTTATGTCTTAAGTTCATTGTTGGCCAATAAAGGAGATTAAAAAATATACTTCTTTTGCTCCAATTAAGTTCGTCGGCACCCCTCTTTCGCTTTACACCATCAAATTGAGCATGTTTTCCTGGAAGTCTCTATGACACCTTACCCAACTGTTCCATGATAACATTGTTGGTAAGAGGCCGAGGAGGGGCTCTCCTATCTGACCTCCCATTAAATTCTTTCCTATTTCTCCATGTGTGACTTCTTAGAAGCCAACGACGATGACCAACATAAGCTATTTTTCCTCTAACTCGAATTGACGGAGTATCCAAATTACATGTAGGACATGCTTTGTATCTTTACTTACTCCACCCAGATAGATTACTTCGAGCAGGAAAATCATTTATAGTCCAAAGCAATGCTGCTCGCATATTGAACACTGTATTTGTATTCATATCTCGAGTTTCAACTCCTCTCTCCCAGAGATCCCTCAACTCTTCTACGACCGGCTGTAAGAAGACATCGATATCCTTACCTGGTGATTGCGGCCCTGGGATTAATAGGGTCAACATGAAAAAAGATTGATTCATGTATACCCATAGTGGCAAGTTATAAGTAGTCATAACCACTAGCCACATGCTGTAGGATAGGTTTCTATAACCAAAAGGATTAAATCCATCTGCACTTAAACTCAACCTAACATTTTGTGGGTCAGCGGAGAAATTAGGATACCTCTTATCGAACTCCTGCCAGGCTTTTCCATTCACGGGATGTCGCATTACCCCCTCTTCTTTTGGTTTTCCAGTGTGATGCCATATCATGTTCTTTGCAGTACGTCTCGATCGATATAGACGCTATAATCGAGGAGTTAACGAAAATATCGAACCACTTTATGGGGCACATTCTTTCCTTTTGTAGTTTTATTTACCTATCGGCTCTCCCCACAAATTGGACATTTTTCTTTAGAAGCATGTTCTTTCCAAAAAAGTGTGCAATCATGTTTGCATACATGGATTGATTCATACCCTAATCCTAACTTGTTGAGCCATTTCCTTGCACCATAGTACGATTTAGGCAATTTATTGTTGTTTGGAAGTGCCTTTTTTAACAACTGAAGAAGAGCATCAAATAACTTATTTGTCCACTTATGCAGAACCTTCAAATGCATAAGTTTCACTAAGAAGTTCAAGGCTGAAAATGCTATATAGCCTGGATACAATTCTGTTTCTACTTGCTCGAACAAGTTATCACAGTTACTATAATTTGTTCCAATGTCTTCGTCAGCTGCATTGTCACCCCTATACTCATCATTGTGAAAATCAACTTCAGGTACCTCAGGGCTAATGAAATCATGTATAATATCCGCCAGCTCATCTCTATTGTTGGGAGATATCCCTTGAGTTCCTTTAGAAGTCGAAACATCTGCTTCACCATGGTGTACCCAATTTATGTATAATGGATGAAATCCATTATTTATAATATGTGCCTCCAATGTTGGTAATGTCTGGAATATTAAATTCACACACTTTTTGCATGGGCATCTTACCAAACCCTTTTCATCAGCAAAGTTTTTGGCTCTTTGAACAAATCTTACTGCACCATTCCAATACTCATTCGACAATCGATTTGATAGATGTATTTAACTTTTATTAACAAACATTGTATCACTGAATAAGAAGAAAATTACTTTAGGTGAAATAAAATGTGTTGATTAATATTTGACAGTCACCATAAATGTACCATATCATTCCAACTTTGAAGGGTAGGGTCCTATCCCATTCGAGATATTTCTATAGTTATTATTTTCTTCAATTTATCCACGCTTATCATTTGATTCGTGCAGAAATTTCTGCAGCATCTCCCTATGGTTCTCCAAGTGCCTAAACTATACGCTCGTATAGTTTATACCCGGAGAATAGTTAGAATGCTAAGATATTCCCACAATATCAAATAAGAGCCAGATAAATTATTAATAATAACTACATGATAATATCCTAAACTATCTAACTTTTCAGGATAATTCAAGAGTTGATTGATGTTCAGAGAATAACCAACCCTTGAATGGGTCTAACCTTATAATTTAAATGCAAATGTAATTTTATTTAAAATTATTGTAAAAATATATTTACAATAATTAAAATTAACGATACAACAATTTATGAGTATCGTTGTTTAAGTGTCAATACTGTTATTTAAGTAACTTATTACGTAGATTATTGATTTTTCTAAATATTCATAACAACTGTTATGTTCCATAATAAGCTTGTGGGAATTCAAACTATAACCTACTCTACTATATTTATAAGGTGCACAATTTAACTTCTTTATAGAAAGGTGTATATTATGAATATGGACTTCCTAGTTGTAAATTTAAGTAAGTTTAGTTTTATAAAGTGTATATTATTTATAAGATGCATATTTTAGCTTCTTTATTTAAGTAAATGTAGTTTTATCCAAGAAGGGGGTGATTTTCATACGGACTTCCTAGTGTTTGGTAATCTCTTGTTTTTATGTAATGTAGATATCATAATTTGGATTGTTAGGGTTTTATTTTCATGTGGTCTCTAGTTTAATTGAATTTTTCTTAGTATATGGTGTAAATAAGATAATTTGAATTGTAAAGTTTCAATCTCAATTAAAAAAGAGATTATATTATTGTAATCTCTTATTTTCTAAGATAAATTTATATATTTATTCTAATTTTCTATCTTACATTATTTCTAAGATAAATTTGTAATCTCTTATTTTTATGTAATGTAGATATCATAATTTGGATTGTTAGGATTTTATTTTCATGTGGTCTCCAGTTTAATTGAATTTTTCTTAGTATGTGGTGTAAATAAAATAATTTGAATTGTTAAGTTTTAATGTCAATTAAAAAAAAGATTATATTATTGTAATCACTTATTTTCTAAGATAAATTTATATATTTATTCTAATTTTCTATCTTACATTATTTCTAAGATAAACTTGTAATCTTTTATTTTTATGTAATGTAGATATCATAATTTGGATTGTTAGGATTTTATTTTCATGTGGTCTCTAGTTTAATTAAATTTTTCTTAGTATATGGTGTAAATAAGATAATTTGAATTGTAAAGTTTCAATCTCAATTAAAAAAGAGATTATATTATTGTAATCTCTTATTTTCTAAGATAAATTTATATATATATTCTAATTTTCTATCTTACATTATTTCTACGATAAATTTGTAATCTCTTATTTTTATGTAATGTAGATATCATAATTTGGATTGTTAGAATTTTATTTTCATGTGGTCTCCAGTTTAATTGAATTTTTCTTAGTATGTGGTGTAAATAAAATAATTTGAATTGTTAAGTTTTAATGTCAATTAAAAAAAAGATTATATTATTGTAATCACTTATTTTCTAAGATAAATTTATATATTTATTCTAATTTTCTATCTTACATTATTTCTAAGATAAATTTGTAATATTTTGTTTTTATGTAATGTAGATATCATAATTTGGATTGTTAGGATTTTATTTTCATGTGGTCTCTAGTTTAATTGAATTTTTCTTAGTATATGGTGTAAATAAGATAATTTGAATTGTAAAGTTTCAATCTCAATTAAAAAAGAGATTATATTATTGTAATCTCTTATTTTCAAAGATAAATTTATATATTTATTCTAATTTTCTATCTTACATTATTTCAACGAATTTAGTAAGTTTGAAGTTTCCTAAATTGCACCACAAATTTTAGATTTTGTGAATAAAATATTATAACTATTTTATTTTACATTAGTCTAACTGAATAATCTACACATATATTGTATACTTCAAAATTATAATTTGAGGGATACATAATAATAATAAAATTTATATTTATAAATTTTATGTTAAGTTAAATTTACATAAATAAATTTAAAATTTACAACATAGAAAATTAAATAATATGAAAATTTATATTAAATTAAACATACTATCAATTTTATTAATTCACTGCAAACTATTTGAGTAAATTAAATATATTATTACACAATTAAAATATTATAACTTTTTATTCACGTACCTTAATAGTAAAAATCTACTGATCAACTTTGAATACTCTCCACAAACTAAGATAAGTGCTAATAATAACTAACAAATTAAAAGATACAACATATAAAATTAATACATATCAACATATATAAAAAAATAAATATACTAAAATAAAAAAATTTAAAAGAAAGAGAAAGTTCAGAAACTTACCTCAGGTCTAGAATTTTTAAGCGCACAAATGAGGAGGGAGGAGGCGCTGCGAATAAATAGCCAAAACTTTCATCCACGACTAAAAAATTTCGGTCGTCGGTGAAAGTTTCAGCGACGATTTTATCGTTGCTAAAAGGTCCCCACCTTCACCGATGACAATGTTGTTGCTAAAGCCTTGTCTCGAAATTTGGATTAGGCTTTTAGCAGCGACATTTGTCACCGTTGAAGGGGTAAGCCTTTTAGCGACGACAGTGTTGTCGTTGAAGGGCGGGCTAGGTTTCCCGGCCGAGCTCTTTAGCGACGACAGTGTCGTCACTGAAAATGCAAGACTTTTAGTGACGACACTGTTGTCGTTGCTAAAAGTCTTGCATTTTCAGTGACGATAATTGTCGTCGCTGAAGGCCAAATTTTTCTGCCAAAATTTTTTTGGCTTTTAACAACGACTTTTGTCATTACTAAAAGCTTAATTCTTTCCCACCCAACTTTCTAATTCCCTCTAAAAAGTCACGTCATTTTTATCGACGACATTGTCATCGAAAATACTTTTAGCGACGACTGAGTTTTTGTCGCTGCTAAAAATATTATCGTTGTTGCTCCTTATTCTCGTAGTGATACAATGACTTTATTTCATATAAATAACTAATAAGTTAGTTAATAACTAATAAATTTGATAATAGCTGATAAGTTATATATAAAGAATATAATGGCTTTATTTCATACAAATAACTGAAAAATTAACTAATAACTAATAAATTAGATAATAGTTGATAAGTTAACTATTACCTAATAATTTATAAAAGTTAATTGATTGTGTAAAAAATATTTTATTAAATTAGTTAGTTGAACTAATTGAAATTATAAAATAACATAAAAATATATATTAATAAAAATAAATATTTAATATTTAATATTTAATTAATTATATTTTATAAATTTATATATTTATTTACTTATATTTTTTATTTTAATATTATTTGTAAAAAATTATAATTACTTAAATATAATTAATTATATTTTATGACATTATTTATTCATTTACATATATATTTTTATATATTTATAATTTAAAATTAGGATACAATTATGTTAAAATTAAGTTAATTATATTTTATAAAAAATAATATTTAAATTTATGTTATAAGGGCCATGTGTTGTAAATTAATAAAAATAATAAAGATAAATTTAAAAAAAAATTAAAAAGGTAGTAGCTTATAATCAAATAATTTATTAAATCAGAATTTATTTTGAATCCATTGGTATTGTTTATGGAATCACTTCTTTTTACACACCATAATAAAAATGGTATGGCTGAATGTAAAAATTGTGTTTTTGTTGAAATGGTAAATTCCATATTGACAAACTCTAGTTTAAGCTAAGGATTTTGGGGTTAAGCATTGCTTGTAGCATGTAATATTCTGAATAGAGTTCCTAATAAAAGGAACAAGATAACCCTATATAAGCTCTGAAAAAAGAGAAAGCCTAATCTTAACTATTTAAGAGTTTAAGGTTATAAAGTTATTGTCAAAGTGCTTGAACCTAAAAGGAAGAAATTGGGTGAAAGAGAAATTGAGTGCATTTTTTTGGGATATGCACAAGATAGCAAAGCTTATCGGCTTATGGTTATTGAATCAAATAACTCAATATCAATTAATACCATTATTAAGTCACAAGATGTTATTTTTGAGGAGAATAGACAACTATATTTCTTATATTAATGACAATAGCCAAAGGCAAAATTAAAACTTTGGTAAAGACATAAATACATTAGAGAATCAACATGAAGATGAAGTTATTGAACTTCGAGGGAACCAAAGATAAAAGATACCAAAGATATTTGGCTTTAACTTCTTTAAGCATCTTGTTGAAGGTACAAGAAAGTTTGTAAGTAATAAGATTCCTTATTACTTTAATACCGAGGTTGATTCGAAAACTTACGAAGAGGTAATGAAATCACAAGATGCTGTGTTTTGGAAAGAAGCCGTTAATGATAAAATGGATTCAATCATGGGCAACAAAACTTGAAAATTGGTTAATTTTCCACCTCGTTCTAAACTAATTGGTTATAAATGGATTTTCAAAAGGAAAATGAAGATGGATAGAACCATTGATAAATTCAAAGCCAAATTGGTTGCCAAAGGGCTTTCACAAAAGCATCGTATTGATTATTTTGATACATATTTTCTTATGACAAGAATAAGCACAATAAGAGTTTTGATTGCATTTGCTTTAATTCACAATTTAGTAATTCACTAAATGGATGTTAAAATAGCATCCCTTAATGATGAATTGGATGAAAAAGTGTATACAGAACAACTTGAAGGCTTTATTATGCTTAGTTAAAAGCACAAGGTGTGCAAGCTTATAAAGTCCTTGTCTAGATTAAAGCAAAGACCTAAACAGTGGCATAAAAAATGATGAGGTCATTCTTGTTAATGACTTTAAGATTAAGGAATCTAATAAGTGTATTTATAGCAAGTTTGATGAGCAACAAGGAGTTATAATTTTCCTGTATGTGAATGACATGTTAATATTTGAAATTGATTTAGAACAAGTTAAGCTCACAAAATCCTTCTTATCTAAAAGTTTTGATATGAAGGATATTGGTGAAGCTGATGTCATCCTTAGAATAAGGATCATAAGAAATCAAAGGAGTATTGTGCTTTTTCAATCACATTATATTGAGAAAATTCCAAAGAAGTTCAATTGTAAGAACTCCACTCCTATATTAACACCCTTTGATCCAAACATGAATTTTGTGAAGAATACTAGAAACCCAATATCACAACTAGAATATGCAAAAATAATAAGATGCTTGATGTATGCAATGACATGTACTCGACCTGATACAACTTATGCTATTATTGAAATGAGTAGATGCATAAGTAGTCCTAGTGACATGCATTGGTATGGTGTTGGAAGAATTCTAAAATACCTACAGAAAATAAAGGATTATGGCTTAAGTTATGTAGGATTTCCTTTAATGCTAGAAGGATTCTTTGATGCCAGATAGGTTACCTATAAGGATGATCATGTATTAATAATTAGATGAATTTTGATGCTTGGTGGAGGTGCTATCTTTTAGGGATCCAAGAAATAAATATGTATAATTGACTCCACTATGGTTGCTGAATTTGTAACTTCAACTTTTGTATGTCAAGAAGCTAAATGGTTAAGGGATCTATCATATGAAATTCTCTTATGGATTAAACTAATAACTTTTATTTCTATCCATTATGATAGTGCTACAACCTTGATTAATGCATATAGTTAAGTGTATGATGGCAAGTCTCGATACATTAGCCTTAGACATAGTTATGTAAGAGACCTAATTACAAATGGAGTGATAACTGTTGATTTTATAAGGTCAAGTCATAATATGGTTGACCTTTTAATAAAAAGGTTGAATTGTGATCTTGTAAATATTACAAGTTATGTAAGAGACTTGATTACAAATGGAGTGATCACTGTTAACTTTATAAGGTCAAGTCATGATATGGCTGACCCTTTAATAAAAAGGTTGAATTGTGGTCTTGTAAATATTATTCCAAAAGGGATGGGTCTTAAGCCTATCAAATAAGTCACCATTGATGGAACCTTAACTTAATGCATGATACAACATCATGTCTTAAGTTTAATGAGTCAAAGTACATTAACAATATAATTGAAGTACTATAATGAGTTAATTGTTTCCATCCTAAGATGAATAGTGCTTATTTTCCCACAATTCACTTAAAGGAGGTTGTGTTGACACAACACTTAACAAATTTGATAAAAATACCAAATAGTCAAGGTATTTGAGTTTGCTTATATGGATATGGAATTTAATTGTTCTAAAGAGCTAAAGGTTTGGCTTGAAGCATTTATGAAAAAGATATCAATAGAAGGCCTTAAAAGTGTTATTTCTTGTTATAATTGTTTATATATTCAATTATATGTGTAAAAATTTATGCAACTTATCAAAAAGAATAGTTGGTTCAAAGCTTGTCTACCATTCTATTCAGATTTGTAGTAATAATTTTTTACAAAATAGTGATTCAATCACAAGATATCATTATTTATGCATATAATTTGTTTTAGAATTATTGATAGTTTATTAATGCTATTTTAATATTTTAAAAATAGCAGGGGATTGTTATGAAGTTTTAAAATATTAAATGTGTAACCTTCCAATTTCTAAAGGTTATAGATTTATAAGGTTATAATTTCCTATGTTTCTTCACAAGGTTATAGCTTTTATGACTCCTTGTATCTTTTCATAAGGATAGAACCTTTGAGTTTCTTAAATAATTATATCCCTTCATGTACAAGGATAAATTCCTATATAAATAGACTATTCTTAGGTTAGTTTTTAGAGAGAAAAAATCACTCTATCATATTTCTACAATTCTCTTCAAAGATAAAACATTATATTGTCCCTATCTTTACTAAGTGCAAGGTGTAGATAGACTAAGCTTCATTTTATTTTGAAAGAAATTTACAAATCCCCTGTTGCATATATTGAGGGCAAATTTAGCTTAAAGGACAACGATATTGTTATGTGACTTAAAGCAAATCACTTTCTAACTTTTGATCATTTGTTCAACCTTGTTGATAGCATATACAATAGTCTTCATAGCAAACAATATAATAGTTTGAAAAAGATCAATGCCAAAATCTTGCCAACAATCTTTAACAAGTTGAAGGAAAGTGGGATGTATAAGCCATACGGACTCTAATCTAAAAGGCTTAGGAAGAAGGGGATGATCAACAGGGTGTTAATCATTGATTAGTAAAAGGAAATAAGGAAGGTAAAGGACAGAAACATCAAGGAAAAGAGAAACCCATTTAGGGTTAGCTAAACATCAGTTTAGTCTATATTGTATCAAGAAATAGGGTCTTAGGAATTATTCCAATTGAAGGGAGGGCCCATAAATTCAAGATAGTCATGATTCAATTTTTGAACCATTGTGACTAGCGTAAAGATATCAATCGGATACATTTACAATACTTTTTAAACCAAACTATATTATAACACTAATTGTTTCCTTAGAAATATGCATGATGTAGAAAGACAAGTTGGAGAATTCACTAATTTTCATTTTATTCTTCTTTCACTTTGTTTGGAAATCCTTTTCCATAACTCTTGTTTCTTCTAAAAAAAGTCAAATATAAAAATTATTTTTCACAATTGATGAAATTCAATATTACAAATACTTTTTTAATACTTGGCAAAACTAAAAATTCAAATATGTTTCAAGAAAATCCTTTTTTCCTTTTTCTTTCTACAAGAATTTTTTAGATTACATTTCTAGTGACTTCTTTTTGAGTCAAATTTATGACAAATAGAAGAAAATGTCTTTTTTGATCAGGAAACAGTTGAAACATAATGATATTAGTAAAATAAAAAATATAAATGAAGTGATTTTAAAAAAATATTTGATCATCAGAAGGTCATTACTTCTAGTAGATTCTCAAATAAATAAATTTTCAAGGAACTATTTTTCAAAAAAATGATTATTCATACAAGATTATAGTGGATTTTAAAAAATAGATTAATAAAACCTGTTTGAATAACATTTTTTTGAAAATATGCTTCAAGAAATCATGAAGATATTTTGAAGGAAACTTTTTGAATGCTAAATAATATCTTTATTTTAAATACTCAAATCATGAAACAAATACAATAGAATAGGACTATGCTAGTAAAACTTAGAAAAATTAGAAGATTTCATTATGATTTAAAATACTTTGGAGATAATATCAAACAAATTAAAAATAGTTTCAATTTAAGACTTGATGGATACTATTTATAGAAATACTTAGAAAAATACATAGAAGATTCTTTGGAAGAGATTCATATTTACTTTTAATAAGAATGGAAATCATTCTGCCTTTGGAAAGAAATCATTTAACTAACTCATTATACGTTAGAAATTCATTTTTATTATGATAATAAGGTAATCAGAGTAATATCAGAAACTATATATGTATAGAAATATGCATCATACATATAGATTAATTATATAGAAAGTTACCTGAGCCATATTATAATTCAGTTGTTAGAGTTTTAAAATAATTATATAGACTAAGAAAAGATAGTCATACCATAATTATAGAAATTAAAATTTTATAAGCAAATATTTTAAAATTGAAGAAAATGACAATTATCAACTTGGAGTAATTATCAGCTATATATGTCAAACTTATCAAGGTCAAGATCTTCAAAGCCATCCAAATGCAATCCTATACAAGTGTTATCCATAATATTTGAAAAAATATATCCACAAGTAGCATGAGTAATAAATTATTTAGTGAGAAAGTTGTTACATAGATTTTCTATTAAGCTTTAATCTAGAAAATACTTATAAACAAGATATATACCAAAACTCATTTCCCTATCAGAAAATGTTTCTTATTAAATCATTTTGTATACTACATTATTAATGCTTAGATAGAGTATAATTTAGTCATATGGTTTAGTCATGAACATAATATAAATATTTAAATGATTTTTAAATGGCCTAAAGGCATAAAAAGTTCCTCGTTGTTACTTTAGGCTAATCTTAATCATGTGTATTCTAGTTTTATGACTCTCTTTTACTTAATGTCATTCTGTGTGACTTGAAATACAAGGTCTCGAGCTAATTTTCATAACTCTCCATAAGATATTATAATCATATAATCATATCATGTCATAACATTACATATAACATTCATGCTAATATTGCCATAAACAACATTAAAGCCTATATTTTCATATACAACATAAAAGCCTATTTCATATATGGCATAAAGTCAATATCACGACTCTTACTAACCTATTTCACATATAACAAGATAAAGCTAGAATATCATCCATTAATCATAAATATAATCTAATAAAATAGAATCGAATTGGACTAGTTAGTTAGATCAGTGAAATGTTGAATTGAAGTAAACTAGTCAAAACCATTAGACTAGATTGATTTTTGAAAAATTTTAAAATAATCTTTTTATAATTTTATGATAATTAAGATGTAACATCTTTATAATTTTATATCAATTGAATTTATATTTTTTAATTATTTTTAATATAAATTATTATTATATCACTTATATTTTATTATTTTAAATATATATTATTAGTATATATATTTATAATTCATAATTTTTAAAGTCAAAATTGATTTAAGTAGTTTAATTAATGAACTAATGATTGAACCAATGAGCTAGTGAACTAATGCATTGTTCAATTTAATGACCGATTCAATTTTAAAAACTATACTCAATACAATTCTTAGTGACCATGAGAAATATATGTATTTCCATTCTATATGCTAGATTACTATATTACTTTCAAAAGCTCATCAACATAAAGCTTAAATCATAGATGCTTTCTCATATAAATATATTAGTGCATATATGATGTGCACATCGCAATACATTAAAATTAAAATAAATTGGTGTACTAAAATATAATGCTGTATAGTGGCACAACCAGGTCATACCATTAGTGATCCCTTGATTTTTACCTTTTCTAAATTAATTCCTAATAATACCTACACAATTGTTAAATTTTTTTATGCAGTGAAAACATGAAAAACTAATGTAAATAGAATGTAATGTAATAAAACAGAATACTATTACAAAAATAGAATGCAATATATGTTGTATGTTGTATATATAATTATGCAATAACAGAATGCAAAATTAGGAGAGGGTTGGTTGTATGAAATTGAACAATGTAATAAACACGAAATTAAACATAAGATAGTAGTAAAATAGAAATAAAATATAAGAGAATTCAATGAAATTAAATAATCAATTCAAGGAAATTGAAAATTCTAAATTGGATTAATTATAGATCAATTAGGATTTAAAATTTTCTAATTAATTCTTCAACCTTGAATTACCAGAATTCCTGCAATAATTCATGAATTCTATACTAGAGAATTGTCCAGAATTTGATCAATTAAGATTAGTTAAATTAAACAATCGTTATAATCCTTGCGCTAGATTGAAATTAATTTATAAATAGAATTCAGTTAATTTGAAAAGCCAAATTAGAAATCTCTAATTAATCCCTTAACTCTCTCTCCCTATGTAAAAACTATGATTTATTAACTATAATTTCGCATCAAAGTAGCAAAGAAATAAAAAATCACAAGGGTGAATATCATTTACATCAAATTAACATCCAACACAAGGAATCTCAAGACTTTTAGCATAAGTAGATAGAAAAAGAGGAAAATTAATTAAGAAAGGTCAACATTACAAATTATGATCTCATAATTCTCAAGAGGAGAGCCTGAACTCCTTGAATTAACCATGAATTTAGGCTTCCATTGATGAAGAACAAAGAGAGAAAAGAAAAGAAGAAGGTTATCTAATAAGTTTTCTATATGTAGTCTAAATGTCCTCTTCTTTTTAACTCTTTTGCCTATTTATATGACCTAATTAGCCTAAAATCCTATTAGACTAGGATTATATAACTCTTAAAATTATAATAATAAGGCTTTCCTAATTTCTAGAACTCCAGACCTATTTTTACAAGTTAATTAAATCCATTAGATAAATAAGTAAATTCCCATTGATCTATTTTCCAGCCTGATTTTGACTACCGAATCAATGTAATTTGAAGAACCCATAAACATAAAACATGTAAGCCTGTGCTTTGTGAAAATTTGGGCACTAGATTTAGGTTAATCGAACCACCATAGCTCTAGATATGGCCCAAATACAAAAATAGGTTTAGTTGGGATAGAGATAAAGCGAGCTTCAGCTTTTGGCCAAATGAAGGCTTGAAAAAGTTTGAATTGACTTTGACTAAAATATAAAAGTTATAGTTCTGTCTTTTAGTTTTCCATCAATATAAAATTTGCCTCAATCTGACATTCGGAGCCCAAGATATGATTAAAAAATGGAAATAATGTCAAAATCTAGTATTTACTAAATAAATTTATAATATTGTAGAATTCACTACAATTTATAAAATAAGATCTAATCAGTAAAATTAAGTAAATATAACACCTAAGAGAAATAAAATAAGAAAAAATAAAATAATAAATATTTTTCTTATCAACATACAAGTCATAAAATAATTCAAACATAATTTCATCCACTAATCTTTCAAATATGCTCAGGGTTTTACTACAAAATGTTTAAAGTAGTATCCATTTTTTTCATAAAATGTCCGTCTAGCATAAGTAAACACTCAAGCTATCATTAACATATGTTATCCACCCAAATATTAGTATGATATCAATGTTTTATTCATGGTATCACTATCATAATTGTGTGGTGCATAACTTGATTTTTCCCTAATTCCATAACTTTTATTTCTAAGTAATTTTAAACCAATACTTTGTATATCATTTTAATAAAAGAATTACTTTTCCTTACTTAATCTAGCACTAGAACATGCTTCCTAGTTGTAAATAAACTTTTCAATTGTACCAAATGTTAATATCAAAAGGCTAGCAAATAGTTACAACTCTATACTAAGTTTTAACAACTACCCTTGTACTTTTAAATTTTACTAGAAATGGAAAACTTCATTAAAATTTAATCAAAATTTATAGAAGAGGCATTTAATAACATCATTAAACCTTTTCTTTTGTCCAAAATAAGTTATACAAGATATCCTTATAGTTGATTATCAAAATGATTTAGAAAAAGGTACTTTTAGCTTGAAAAATCTATTTTAAGTATCAAACTTTAATAAAATTTTATAAAAACTTCTAGAATAGATAATAAGTCATAAAATATCATTTTTGAATTATTTTCATGCTTAAACCACTGCATAAGTTTTTCACAACTTAAACCACCAATATACTAAAAAAAAGGTTATTTTGGTTTCCAAAAACTATTTTTATATGTAAATCTTTATCAAAATTTCTAAATAATTTCTAGTTAGGTTTATGTTTTAAACATAAAACATATTGTTTAAATAACTTAAAGATTTTACTAGAAAAACTAGCTTGTAGGAAATGATTTTTCACTTAAAAGCATTGGTTTTGAAAATAATTTTTCAGGATATATTCATAAGCTTCCAAATTTTTAAGATGATTTTTGCTTGAGATCCTTGATGTAATGATTTTAAACCATTCCGATCAAGGTATGATTTAGTAGCCCCTAATTTTTGATATGAAAACATAAGTTTTTCCTTTTTTAAAAATAAAGAAAAATTATAAACTGTAGATGGTTCTACAAATCATTTTCTTCAAAAAAATTTCTTCAATTTTTAAAAAACATCTTTACAGCTAATCCACTATGAATTTCATTACTTCAACCTAATGACAAAAATCATATATACACCTTATACATAAATATTTTCTAAAAAGACAACCAAGAAAAAAAAAGTGGATCTCTACTTAAAAATAACTTATGATCCTTAGATTCCTTTACTATCATTCAAAGCATGTTATCAAAATAACATAAAATTAGTAAGGAATTTCTAATAATAATTATGAAAAGAAATGAATATATGGTAGTTTTAAAGACTTATACCTCCATTAAGAAGACGATCAAGGTATCCTTATTTAACTAACTTAAAAGAATACCTAAAAAACTAGCAAAATCTCAACAAGAATTCACTTTTTCCCACCAAAATTCTCTCTATAGCCATGTACGGTGTTTTGTAGGCAACAAATAGTATTTAACCTTGCTATTTATAAAAGAAGGAAGTGTGTTAGAGTAAGGAAACTAAGGCACATGGTTTCCACAAAGGAAGTTGATGGGGATTGCGCTTAATCACCATTTTACTATTCATAGTCTTTTTCTTATTCCAAGTCTTCATGTTTGTCATGGCTTAAGTAATTTGTTTTCATCATGTCATATGTCATGGCTTAACTAACTTGGTAGGAAACTTCTTAGTAACTTTTTAATTATAATTAATCACTAATTAATCATTTCTTAATCTAATTAGGACTTTAATTAGGGGTTTACCTTAATCATTTCCCCAATATCCTTAAAATTTATTAGATTCCTTCTATTGCCTTTAAAACTATGTATACCCTTCCATTAATGTCCATATTTACATTTTTGACGTCTTAGGAGTTTCATGGGATGCTTCAAAGTACAGCTACTAAGTTAGTCCAAAGTTTTGTCAACATTAGATTTTAAATACTTACATTTTTCCTTAATTTTTTCCTAGATAATTCCTAGAAAATTCTTCTATCTATTATTTCTGATAAATGCTTCTTATAATATTAATGAGTATTTTTTTATTACCCACTAATAAATATGATCTAGTTTACCTTTTTTAGGGTTTTAACTTAGAATTTTTATTTGGTGTTACAAAGATCAATTAAACCATTTTCATAAATATAGTTTTTAAAAAGTTGAGCTCTATAATAATTAATAAGTTTACCTCTAGAGTTTTCATGAGAAAAAAGAACCGTATTAAAATTCCCTAAAATGCACTAAGGAAGATTATAAAGATTAGTAATATAAATAAGATTATTCTATAAAAGTTTTCTTTCCTTTAACTTAGGGCTAAAATAAATAGTTGAAAGTAACCCAGGAGAAAGGTAATAAGGTACCTAAATAACTAAATAGATTTATTAATTTGAAACATCTAAGGCTTGGTAATCCATTGTGCCTGCTCTCCAAAGGACTTAAATACTACTAGCATGACCATTGGTTTTTAAAGTGACTTTATAATAGAAAAGAGCTTAACACAAATAGAAGAAGCTTTATCACATCTTAATTTATTTTCAATAAGAATTAATATATCTAAAATATATTGAGAGGTCAAATCTCTAACATTTATTAAAAACTTAAAATTGACAGTACCTTTATAATTTCATAACAAAAATTGCATTTTGAAATCTTGAGAAAGAAAGCAATTAATCATGGCTCTTTAGGATTGCAAAGGCCTTCTTTAATCTATATATTTGTTAGCATCTTAGAAGTTATTCAAAGTTTTGATCTCTAAAGCCTTGTATACAATTGTATAACAGGTCTTTTTAGTTGTTTAGTTAAACCTTATTATCAGATCCAAGGCAAAGGTGAAAATTGATTTAGCCACCATCAAAAGATAAGCCTTCTTCTAATAGTTTATTATGACAAGATTGGATAGGAATTAAAATAGGTTTATTCTCTTGATCATAATTTGCTAATTATGCTAGGCTACTAAGGTTAGATATTCTACCAAGCTCTGCACTTATGATGGAAAAGAGGATGGTCATAAGCTTAGCTTGATCATTACTTGAGAATTTGAATAAGCTTAAAGACTAAGGATAAAATTTACTATGCTTTCTAGTGTAAAAAGAGGAAGATCTTCCAACTCCTAATCCATTATGACTAGAATTGGATTGGACTAAGCATTCTTCAGATCTAAATCTATCCAATGTGCATAATTTAGGGGTAGAGCATTCTCCTATTTATTAGGAGCAATATATTTTTATAGATGATTCACTAGATTTCTTAAGAAGGAAGAAACTGAGGCAAGCTTTAAATAAGTACAAGTTTAAGGAAGATTCCCTAGCTTGCCTTTCTCTTTAGCTTATTCATTCTCTATTAAGATAGACTCTTTAATCTATTATTAAATTGGTGTAACTAGTTTTGTAGGAGAAATTGGAAGATATTTTGGTTGCAAGGTAGTGAAGTTATAATTGTATCAGTGTTAATATGAAGTTATTGAGGAGCAAGTGTAGCATTTTGATTTAAACTGGAGGATGTAGGGGCATCTTTATAACATATAGGATTATCATGAATAGAAGAAAGATTTGACATATAACTTTGAATTTTTTAAGACTGATCTAGGCTATGATAAGAAGGTAACAAAGCCTTAAAACTCGAAGACTTCTTAATCCATATTTTTTGATCTTTTCCTTTCCGGAGTTTCCCTTCTTTAGTCACATTATGGTTCATTTTAAAGGCTAGCTTTTTAGACAAAGATTCTTAAGGTTAAGAAAAAAATTTAAGAGTATTTCATTTTTTTCTCTTAGGGAAAACTATTATCCACTCATGATCTATATTAGAAGTCATAATATGATTAACTTGCTAGGTATTGGTATGGGAGGGATTAACCTTTGGAGAAACACTTTCAACCTCAGCATTAACAAAAGGCTTCTTTGAAGAAAAACTCTTACAGGGGTAATTACTAGTTTGTTCCTTAACTTGACCATAGGATTGACAAAATGAATTGAGATCTTCATATTGAATTTCTTATCTAAGCCTACCAATTCTCAATTTCCTAAGTAAAGACTTATCTAAGTCTAATTGAACATAGAAATAAGTGTTCCAACCACTTTTTTCCTCCACAGTATTAGCATCAATTTTGAGAACAAGTCCTATCTTTACACCAATTTCTTTCAAAATTAGAGGGTCATAGTACTCAATCAAAAGACTAGGTAGCTTAACCTAAATAGCCATAGATTGAAGTGTAATCTTGGAGGTCATGAACTCAGAACACCATCTTCTAATAGTCAAAAAGTGACCTACAATAAATCAAGACCCTTCTTTTAAGATGCTCTGAAAGTTATCTACTAGAAATAATCTGATAAAAAAGTTACCTTCTCCAAGATCTATAATTTCTAGATAACTTTTTAGTTTTTAGCTTATTCATAATTTTTTATTAAGATAATTGAAACCAACACTTTTTTCAAATATTTTGATGGTCAAAGACATTTGCCACTTTTGTCTAGTTTTGTCTTTAGCCTCTTTAGATAATTACACCTTGACCTTATACTAAAAAAGAAGATCATTATTATCTTCATCATCTAATAGGAAATCCATCTCTAAAGTAATATCTTCGGAGAAAGCCTTTTGACAAGCTCCTGGAATATGTCAAATCAGGGAATCTTTGTAAGACACTAATTTTCGCCCCTAAATTGATGTAAGGAATGCTTTGTATTGCTTCTTTTTGAAGCTTGTTGTTCACTCAAATTTGCATTTTTAACTACATTGAATAGCGTCTTATTCCATTATTGAAATACCACCATTGGACCTTGTTACTATTGAAAATTCAGAAAATGGTCGAAGAATTCAATATTCTTTTAGAAGTTGTGAATTTTCATCAATTTTTATTCTTTTTAAAAGGAGTGATGAAACCACTCAATACATATCCAAAGATTCAAAATGAAACACACAATGTAATGCTCGGTTTCATGTATAAAATCCATTACAGATAGTTAAATACCAATGACTTTGTTATTGCAAAAAAGTACAAGAAATACATAACTACGTGGGTTTTACTGGAACCACCTACATTTCTTGGTCTCTTGAAAGTTTTCTTACAGATACAGACAACTAGATATGATATACAAACAATTCTCACACAATCGTTTATAAATTATATATGTGAGACTTCTGTATTATGCTTTAGTATACTAGTTCTATATAAACAAACTATGTGTGCATATATAAAGTACTATTTTGTTTTACATTATAAGATTTATATCGCATGCAGAGACTTGTTAAAATTTTATTCAGACAAAGTTGCAGTGAATAGATATATAAAAGTGAGTTATAGGTTGCACATGTCAAGAAGGGCTATCAGCAATACTAGTAGTGCTTTATTTGATTCTTTGTAAAATAAAAATTTGATAGAATATATATATATATATATATATATATATATATATATATATATATATATATATATATATATATATAGTTACTTTTATTTTGTGGAAAAATAAAATTAAAAATTTATATGCATCTATTTCATTGTCCTAATTTTTTTACGTGCAATTGATATAATTGTAATAGTTGAAAGCAACGATAGGATAAAAAATCTTTTCTTAATGTAATATAATTCTTAATAACAATTGAAAATATAATTTAGGCCACTTATAAGTTTTTTTTATCAATTGGCGTGACATTATGTGATGCATGTGAAAATAAAATTTAAGTCAATGATCAAGTTTTTGTCTCATATTTGTTTAATTTGTTTGGATTGTTAATAAAAATTAAAAATTATTTCATCTTATATTACATATAAATATAAAAAAATATCTCATTTAATTTTAGAATTGTTGGAGTTTGTCCCACTTTAAAATTTTAAAATTAACTCCTATGATTCATATATTTAGACTCTTTATTAAATGATAAAATTTTTCGATAAATTTTTTAAGCAAGAATCACAATAATATTATGAAAATGGCAAGGTAGACGGATGTATAATAATATTGTGATTTTCATTTCAAAATAGTAAGCAAATGATGGGTGTTAATTTAATTTTAAATTTTGTATTTTTAAAGATTTGATCTTCAAGATTTTAAAGTTGAGCGGAGTCAAGCCTAACTATCCTAAAGTTAAAGAAAATATTTTATATTTTCTTCTAAATATAAGTATAAATATAATAAAATATTTGCTACCATGAGATTTTTTTAAAAGAAAAGGAAACTTTAGCAATGTGAAAAAGTTAAAAATCTAACAAATATAATTTTTTTTCTTATAAACATATCAATAGAGTACTTGGATTATAAAAATATTTTCTAAAAAGTAAAGAATTTTTTCTTTTGGAAAATGAGAGGCATGTATCGATAAAACCTTTAATATAAATATGAAATAGGAATAAGTTTTAATACGATGCTAATGAAATTTGATTTCATTACTTTCATTTTAAATGTTATAAATTTAAAAATTATAAATTTTAATGAATAAGGTGAAAATAATAAATTTTTATTGAAAAAGTGCAACACTAAACTAAGTTTGATTTAAATAAAAAATAATAGAAACAAGTTTTAATCCAGTAATAATAAAGTTTGATATCGTTAGTTTCATTCTAAATATTTCTAAAATTAAAAAATATAAATTTCAATAAATAATGATAATAATCATGATAAAAATAATATTTTCTATTGAAAAAGTGCATTGTTAAACTGAGTTTTTATGTTTGACTAGCTTCACCATTGCCCTTTTTAATTCTTTAGTGCATTGAATTTATTGATTTATTATTGATCCTTAACATACATGATACAAAAATATATAAATGGATTTTATAATCTAATAAATGAATATAACAAATTCTTATATTTCAATGCATTTTATTCTATTTTCATTTATTTACTAAAATAGGATTGAGAATATTTTTTCATTTATTTATGTAAGATTGAAATTGATATTATATTTTATTAATATTAATTAATAAATATAACACTATCTATAAGAATAATTATCCATTTAAATTTATTTATGATTATGTATTATAGTAGAAAGTTAAAAAATAATGTTTTAAGCTCTCAAAACACTAGCCATGTAAATTTAAGAAGCATGTAGTCAATTATAGGCCTTATTTGACAATTAACTAATAGTTATAGCGGTTGATTAATTCAATTAACTATTAATTGATGGCTAATTATGTTAATTGATTTAACTAACTAATTATATTAGCTATTTAAATAAAAGTGTTTAGTAAAATTAATTATTTATGATTAACTATTTGTGTATAAAATGATATATAGAAGTATGAGTATATTATATTAATTATTTGAATATTTTTTTATTTTAATATTTTAGATCCTATATGTTATTTAGTAAATTAATTTTTTTATAAATAATATATTATTATAATTTATTATATATTAAATATTTCTTCAAAATTAAATTAATATAATTTTTATAGTAAATAAATTTATCAATAAAAAATTAATAACTATAATTATCTAATTCTTATGTAAAAATAAATATTACAATTTTTTATATATTGATAGTGAAAGAAATGAAAAGATTGACAAATTAATATTCTTCATGGATATGAATCAATTGAGAAATAATGTATTAATCATAAAACATATTACAACATTAGAAAGTACCAATTAAAATAAAGTTTTAATAATAAATATAATCTAAATTAAAAGTTACTAACACCATTTAGTACTAATGCTTATAACACCTTAAGATTATCATCTAGTTAGTTTATCTACTATCAAATTAGAAGTAATTGTATCTTGAAAAGTTGTCATTTCTCTAACACCGTCTTGTGAAGAACTAGTCATAGCATTTGGAAATATTTTAGGAGATATAAAATTAGGATCTTGATCTATGATTCTGAAAGTTGGGTCACCAAGTTTATTTCTTCTAATATAATTATGTAATGCAAAAGTTATACAAATAATTCTATTTTGATTCATTATTAAATATTTAGGCATTTTTTGTAATATCCTCCATCACACCTTAAGAATACCAAAAGCCCTTTCAATACAACTTCTTAAGGATGAATGAGCTTAATTAAAAATTTCTCGGGATCTTTTTGGAGTTGCACCATGAAATTTTTATTAATGATACCTTGTCTTTAGGTACGGTGCCAAGTTTCCTTTTCTATCTAAGTAGCGTTTGTCTATTAAGTAATATTTTCCAAAGTATACGTAAAGGTTATATAATTAGAAAGAAATGCTTCCTAAACCTATAAGTGACATAAGAATTAAATCATTAAAAATTTAAAAATTTACTTGATGGTAGTTTTGAAAATTTTAAACTTAAATTACTAATTGTATAAAGAAAAATACGTGCATTATGTGCTAATCCTTCCCATCTAACTAAAATATAGATAAATAGTAAATCAAAATCACATATTGCTAAGACATTTATAATCGTTATCCTTTTTTTTCCTTTATATTACAATTGATCTTTCTGAGGAATAATTACTACTATGCATGTTCCATCAATAGTTCCAATACAATCCTAATATGAAATTATGTTTATGAGATGATAAATGTATTTTTACAAAAAAAAGTAAAAAGAGATAAATGCATATATGGTTACCTTGAAGTGTGACGTGTATCTAATATTATGGGCAATTTATGATGGAATTTCCTTGAATTTAGGACTTTTAGCTTAATTATATCTCTTGAAAAGCCATTCATGACATTCAAAACTTTTTTAAAAACTCTACTTACAATTTTACTAAATTATTAAAATCGCTCTTGTACATTTTAATTTGAGGTGCCCTTATTAAGGATATATACAAATAATCTTGCTTTCTCTAAAATTGATATCTTATCTAAAGACCTTAAACTATGTTTGTTTTCTAAATCATGCATAATTGGTGTAATGTATCTTGATTCATTCTAAATGTATTAAAGAACCATTTTTCATGATCAGTTAATAACTCATTTATCCATATTTTTCTTGTTAAATAAGAAGTGTAGCATGACTCTTTATGGTTATGACTTAAATAATGAACATATAGATAACTTGTTACTTATACTACTAAATACCACTCATTGTTATTTTCAAGAATTTGACAAAGAAGTTCCTATTTTGTAAAAGTTGCATGATTTACATATCGTGATTATCCATTCCTACAAATTAACTAGTAAAATATTATTTTTAGACAAATAAGTCCAATCTTGTTATGAAAACTTCATAACTTATAAAGTCCAAATTGTAGGATATACAAGATGAAGATAATAAAGTAACTACCATGTAATGGGTATTAATAATAAGTATCATACCTTTTCATAATGTTTAAAATATCTGGCAAATAGGAAACTAACAATAACACTCACCTAAAATGTTTAAAATATATGTATGAGAACATAAATTAATAAGCTTGAATAGAGCTTCCACCCAAATCAAAGCAAGTAATTAGAATTCAACTTAATAAAAAATCATGAGATACCTTAATTCTTTCTAATCAGAAACCATAAACATGTTAGAAGAATTTTCATTATTTTATAAGATAAGGATTAAGTGTATTATAGTAATCTAATCTAACTTCAAATTTAATTTTCATTTCATAAAATACTTGCTTTCAAGATGGCATTGCAATCATGCTACCATTGCTATTCGTGTGATCTCTCTATTGTTATTGTTGTTTAAGAAAACCCTTTTGACATTTGCAGTGATAATTTCCTTTCTTCTGATTTTGGATTATGTTTATTTCCTTTTAACAGATAAAGGATAGGATTCAATTAGACTAATTTAATTAATGCTAAAAGTAGGGGTGGTGCTTTCTAGGTCCAAGTCAAACCAATACCCAAACATATCATTGAACCAAACTCAAGGAGTTAACACCAAGAAGGAGGTTAGTTATTCTTATGGCAAACACATGGCATACATCTATAAGACTAAGGTGAAGAAGGATGAAAGCCACTATCACTACATATGGGGTAAAATTACTAGCTCACATGGTAACAATGATATTATTTATACCAAATTCAAGTCAAATTTGCCACCCAGATCAATGGTAATGGTTAAAAATTATTTGTTGTTATTTTTGTTAGACAGCATTTTATATGTTTTTTGAGTTTCTTGTGTTTTGATGTATATCTAGGGAGTAAGGGTGAGAGTATTCATGTATCCAAACAACATATAAGGCAATTCTACCATCTTATTGATAGTTGTTAACTCCTTTGATGCATTTTCCTAATCATAATTTGTAGGATATTTATTTACTGGTTATTTTAAGGTTAGAAGTTCACCAGTTTTGGTATTGAACCTGATTCATCAATAGTTTGCTTCTTTAGCTTTTAATTGTTAATAAATGTTCTGGTATGTGATGAAAAACTAAATACCATAGTCTATAAATAAAGACTTGGAATTTTTAAGGTTCTTCATCATATTCTGCATTAGTCCATAGTATGTATTGAAGTTGAAGTTCTAGTCTAGACAAAAATGGTCAAATGAAGCCTTTGCGATGTACTGTATATAACTTACTATTTTCTAGTTATGTTATTTATTTATTTTTTTAGTTGTATATTTGCCTAGCATGCTTCTTGTTGTCGTGAGATCCTATACACTACCATCTTTTTTTTTGGTAATAGCCAATGGCTCAATTGAATTGTAAATTTGCTAATTAAATTATATTTGGGGACTATGATGTTTTTTGCTTGTTGCGACTACTATTACTATTGGGACACTTGATGCCTTTTGCATTTTTATTTCTTGCCCTGCTCCAAAGTCTAATCTAAATTTATCTAATTTTTTTGCAGATTCTTTTAGCATTTGCCAAGCCTATAAAGATTGAATATAGACTAAAATCCTACCTCATCTTTCTTGTTTAGGAGTTAAAGTAATATTTATTTGTAATCTTTACGAAAATAGTTTGCTTGTTTAGGATAATGATTGAATTACTCAATTTTTCTTCATTCTCGCTGCTATAGTCCTTGAAATTTTTGTTGAAGTAATTTACTAAACAATAATTAAATTTGTGTCTAATGCCTGTATCATGTATAATTTATAGCAAAAGAGATAGCATGATTGTTATTATGTATAATAAACATCCTATGCTACTAGATTAATGCTAAGTTGTTGTGATTACTTAATATAAGGAGAACCTATCAACAATTATGTTTAAAGAGGCTTTCCTAGTGTTTTGGATTATAATATTGAATCATTAACCATTAATTATAAGAAAGGAATAATAAATATGAGTCAGTGAGCTATTTTACCAAGGCTTGTATGGTTAATAAAGTTTTCTAAAAAGTTTGACAGACTAGGAGTCTAGAATTGAATTGCTTAGATCTTATGGATAAGTTTTACAATAAAATTTGATGTAAACAATGTTATAGTTAATTCATTGACTTTGATTAGATTTACCATTAAGTTTTACAAGTAAATTTACCATTAAACCTAACTTTTCAATTGCAATGTTTTACTATTTTTAAACTTGTTTTATGGATTAGTGTTGTCTACATGCAGCTTGCCTAAATCACGAGATTGAATATAAAAAAACAATAATAACATAACTAAAATAACTCTAAATCATGTTTGAATCATTTAACCATCACTTCAAGAAATTAAAAAATGAATTTTAGCTAGAGTCATATCAATCCACTAAAAAGAAATCTAGATTTATATGCCTATTGAAATTATGATTGCAAACCAAAAACATCAACAGATTAAGATAAAACACACAATTAATTGACAATTAATGTTTTCATCTAAAGAGTAATAATCATTAACTCAGTTTTCAAACAAAAGATGTACTCAATTTAAACCCTATTCATAAAATTTGAACCTTTCCAAGTTAAAGACTACAAATTTCTCATAGAATCTTAAAAAGGTAGCTTTAAAAACAAAAAATTTATCAAAAAAGAAATTGAAAGAGAGAGAAGTAGAATACCGGGGAAGGCTGTAAGGGAAATGATAGAAGAATGATAAGAGAGAAGTAGAATACCCTTCCAAGTAGACCATGTTGCCACACCATTATTTACAAATAGATAATGCTATTAAATATAGAATTAAAATATTGCAAGAAAATGAAAGAGAAAGTTCAAACATAAACTGAAAACATGTTGAAGGAAGAACCTAACAATTGGCCTCATCAGCTAAGTTCAAGTTTGGTAATTTTTCTTTTAATTTTGGTAGTTACTCTATTATGAACCCTAAAAATGAACGAAAAGGGAAGAAAACAAGAAGAGTAGGGCAAGCTTAAGGTTTTTTCTAATAAGGATAAATAAAAAAATATTGAAAATTATTAGGTGTATTTCAATTGTTTAATAATTTTATAATCCATCAACTGTTTGAAAATGCTGCAAGTGCTGATGTTTTAAAAAGTAGTTGATTCAAAGTCACCTGCCACTCCAAAAAGCTGATTATCAAATAGCTTATTTAGTTGTCAACTAGCTAAACTTGATCAATTAGCTAAAAGCTAACTTAAAAGCCATTTACCAAATATCACCATAATCTAGACCATGGATGAAGTAAGAGTTTTAGAGTAAGACAAGCAGAAAATATTTTCATTTTAAGACTTTATGTGTTAAAGATCAAATCATGTTTTGATGATGATGATGGTGATGATAATAATAACACCTAAATAAGTGACTTTCAAAAAAAAGTGAGAATGGTAAAAAAAAACACTAAATAATAACTTGTCATGTGGGATGTAATAATAATGATAATTATTTATTTCATATAAGAAGTAAACTTTTGTAAGAAGTTGAATTTCTTAATAAATAAATTTCCTTCTAAACTTTTTTATAAGTGTTCAAAGTTACTTGATTAACAATAAAAAAATTAATACTTCTTAAAAATTAATTTCTTATATTTTGTTTAATTTAACTTTAAACTTGTCACAATAATTATTATACCCTTAAGAATTGCAATATAAAAAATTTGAAATACTAATAACCTTAAATTAAGATTTTTTTAAGCTTGTAATTTCTCATTTTTAATTTACTGTAAAAAAATTTGGCTCACAAACAATTAAGATGGTTTATATATACAAAAGAGTTAGAGAATATAAAAAGAAAAAAATGATGATCATTTAGTTAAATTAAATAAAAATAAATCTATATTTTAATTATAAATAACATAGGAAGTTAACTGAACAAATTCAGCGTTACTAACACATGAGTAATATAGCTTTACATATACTTTATTGCAAGGTCGCAATTAGATATGTTGAAATTATAGGATAAAATACCGAAATACAATTTTTTTATAAATTTTTTTCGTTTTATCGTGGGTTCGAAACATATTACCAAAATATGCAAGGCGCCAATTGGAATGGCATTAGCGGGCTTGGAAAGCGCCATACTATCTGGCGCCCTTAGGAAGGACAGGCTACTAAAGGCACCTTTCAACATGACGCCATTACGTTTTAATTGCCTTGAAGGCGCCATGTTGAAAGGCGCCTTCGCAGTTTAATTTTCTGGGAGGCGCCTTTCAACATGGCGCCTTCAAGGCAAAGGCGTCATGTTGAAAGGCGCCATCCCATTTAAATTTTCTGGGAGGCGCCAAACCAAATGACGCCTCCTTCACTCTATATATACCTCTCCTCCCTCTCCGTAGCACCAGAAAAAACCTTACTTCCGAGCCTTTTTGCAGCAGCCACTCTTCCCTTCTTTCTTCGTCGTTCATAACATTTTTCATATTTTCATTCACAAAGCTTCATCTACATTTCATCCAGCAACATTTCTTTGGAGCAAATCTGGTCTTCTTTCCTTGCTCTTCCTTGGTTAGTATTTTTATAATTTTTATATTTATAATAGTAGAAAAAATTTTATTCTATGTTGATTATTATGATTTATGATATGAAAAAATGATATAAAATTTAGGAAAAGTTGTAAGAATTTATATGATCTGTGATAGTTTGTGATTTATACTGGTTAGTTTTTTTATAATTTCTGTATGTATATTATAATTTTTATTAGTTATTATAAGAATATATTTTACAGTAGGAGAGAATTTTTTATTTTATGTTAATTATTATGATTTATGATTTGAAATTATGATTTAGGATTTATAAAAAATTTGTACAAATTTATATGATTTGTGATAGTTTGTGATTTTTACTAGTTAGTATTTCTATAATTTGTGTATTTATATTATAATTTTTATTAGTTATTATAAGAATATATTTTACATTGAGGGAAAATTTTTTATTTTATGTTGATTATTATGATTAATGCTGTGAAATTATGATATAAGATTTAGGAAAAGAATTGAACAAATTTATATGATCTGTGATAGTTTGTGATTTTAAAAGAAGAATAAAGTGGATAAAGAAAAGTGTCTTAGAATAAAATTTACAATCTAGGTAAAAATTATGTTTAGATACTTTTAAAATATAAAATTTTTTAGGATATAAGATATGATAAAAATAAGCTTATTTTTATTATATGTTGATTATTACGAGGTTATATTATCCTATTGATTAATATTTTTATATTAATTTTAGAGTAATATATGTCAAAATAAGTAAATATCAATTGAGGGTATTTTGTAAAGACTTGATATTTTATACATTATTTCTATTTGTTTTATCTTTTTTATTGTACATTTTTGTTAATCTTTTTTGTTAACTCATGGTATTTAAACCATATATACCAATATTTTTTAACAGTAAGATATATCAATTTTTTGATTATAAATATATTCTATATAAATTATATAATTCATTTAATTAATTAATCTATTATATAGTAAATTTTTTATTACTTTATACCGTATGCATTGTTTATTTCTTATATACTCTATTGTATTTTTTTTATATCTACTCGTATTATCTATGGTTTAAAATATCAACATCATTAATTAACATAAATATAATAAGTTATAATTTTTTAGCTTATTATAAAATTTTAAATAAATTAAAGCTTTAATATACATTTTATTATTAAAAATAATTAATTTTATATTATATTTTAAAAAAAATACTTAGTAATTAAATTAAATTTTATTTATATAGATTTTTTGAAATTTTTGGTGATAATAATTTTTGAATGTTATGTTTTAAATCTAAAATATATCAATTAAGACTTCTCCAAAGGTTTATAGTTCGTACATTAATTTTTCTTGATTTCATGTACTTTATTTAATTTTTTTTTCTTTCTTTTTTCAATCATTCTATTAGAAGTTGAAATGCAATATATTGAATAATAAAAATATAATACAATTTATTTTCTTGACATAAAATTATTTTTAATAATCAAATAAATTATTTAATAAAATTAATTGATTATATATTTAATTTTTAACACTTATTACTTTACCTTTCACATAGCACTTCTCCTTTTTCAATTTATTTTGCTATAATTTTTTTATTTTGACTTATATTATTTACGATTTAAATAATAAGATAATTACATAATATTGACATAATGTAACATATTTTATTTTTATCTTAAAATAATTTAAAAAAATTGTTATGGGAAGCGTTAATTGAAATAATTAATTATATATTCCAATTCTAATAAAAGTATTTAAAATTAAAGTTACATCAATAAAATTTTATTTATGCTATTATTTTTGTTCCTTTTATATATTGTCTTGCAAAGTATATTTAATTTAGCATGATTTTTGCATAAGTTTTTTAATGATACAATAATATGTAATAATTTTTACGTGCGAGATTAAAGTTATTAAAATATCTAACAAATTTTTTTTTCATGCAGAGACTTTTTTCTGTTTGCTTTTCCTAATACTTACCTTTTATATATTATCTTGCAAAGTATATTTAATTTAGCATGATTTTTGCATAATTTTTTTAATGATACAATAATATGTAATAATTTTTACGTGCGAGATTAAAGTTATTAAAATATCTAACAAATTTTTCTTTCATGCAGAGACTTTTTTTCTGTTTGCTTTTCCTAATACTTACCGGTTAGTATTTTATAAATTTTGTGCTTATATTGTAATTTTTATTAGTCATCATGAAAATATCTTTTATAGTGGTAGAGAAATTTGTTTAGAATATTATGATATAAATAATATGAGTTTTTTATTTTATATTGATTATTATGGTTTACGATGTGAAATTATGATTTCTGAAAATGATGTAGAAATTTATATGTACTGTGATAGGTTGTACTATTAAAAGAAGAACAAACAAGATAAAGAAAGGTATCCTAAAATAAGTTTTAGGATTTAGGTGAAAGTTATATTTAGAAAAAATTTTATGTAGAATTTTAATATACCATAAGAGAGGTAATAAAAATAAAATTTTAGGATATGTGGATGTAACCAGAAGCTTTAAAAAATAAGTTATTGTTATTGAAAATACGAATATTTTTCTATTTAAATGGTAGATATTATAAATGCAAGAATAATAAATGTAGTCGAAAAAATTATACTATAAATAGGTTTACTCAAAAAGTATTAAAATATACATAGAGGTACTGTAATATATGTATTACACGAAGTCAGTGTACGTAAAAAAGAATTCATGGTTGTAATCATAAAAATATACAAAAAATAATGTGTAAATAATTTTAGGGTTTGTTTAATAATAGGTGTGAAGGGAGAAAATTTTCGTGAAAATAGAAAATGTAGTGTGTTGAAAAAGTTAATCAATTTAATTAGTATAATTTGTGCAGAATAAACATTAATTAGTATATTTAAATCACATTTGCAAATGAATATTAAAAATTTATGAAGTATGAAAAATTATGAATGAGTGTAAAAAATAGCTTATAAATTTGGCAGAAAAAATGTCAGCCTGTAAAGGTCGGAATGTGTTTATCTTGTGCGGGTAAATTATTACGTACTATTAAATAAATACATTACAAAAATAATAATACATTCTATTCATTTTTACTTGTAATATTAAATATTGGTTCATTCATTTGTAAGAACAAAATTTGTATATGATAATATATGTCAGTTGTGAGGGTGCAGTGAATATTTTACAGCTAAAAGTAACAAGATGAAGAAAAGTTTAATTGCTTTTATATATTCAAATGGTGCAATGATTGAGGGATCGATGGGAGTAATGTATGATGAACCTCCCCCAAAGGCATTGAAATTGAGAGGATGCAGCAGTATGGATATTTTGCGCGAGAGAATTCATGCTCGACTGAAGCTTCACCAATATCAAGCTGTGGGGAAAATTGTTTACAGGTTTCCACAGCATCAAATAGAGGCTCAATA
This sequence comes from Sindora glabra, assembly GCA_020226215.1. Taxonomy (NCBI): domain Eukaryota; kingdom Viridiplantae; phylum Streptophyta; class Magnoliopsida; order Fabales; family Fabaceae; genus Sindora; species Sindora glabra. Next base: position 43,555,044 of record CM035226.1, read on the forward strand.
TATGGCATACGAATTGGACGACGATGAAGACTTGGCATGTGCCATAGCAAGCTACGAACAACATCCGACGATGACAGCAATGGAGTTGTACGCGAAGGTGATCACACCTGAACTGCACGCTGCCAACTTGGGTTCACAAGAAAGAGTTCCAACAACTAGATCACTCGTGGATCCAACAACTAATGTCAGTACTAGTTGTTTGATGGTGCGGGAAGGCCTGCCTTACACGGGTGGAATCGAGTTCCACATTTCTGATAGTTATACTCCTGCATTAGACTCATTTGTTGCAGGTGTTTTCCCAAGAAATATATCACATACCATGATGGGATCAACAAGTGCCTTACCGGTCGTAGAGGAAGAATCCACTGATCCTACATTCATGGATGCCCACCTAGAGTCTGGTTTTGAAGACGATGAGGTGTCTTACAGTAGCGATGATGATCGTGACACTGATGACGAAGAACGTGCAACTACACATGGAGATAGTGCTGCAACGCGACGAGTGAGGAGTGACAATGTTGCACAGACATCATGTGGTGTCCCTCAAGCTGCTGTCTTCTTTCACATTGATTGGGATGCCATAAGGAATCCTAATGAATTTTCAGAAATAATGAAACCAAGCTATGATTACGGCATGGAGGACTTACAGGTTGGATAAGAGTTTGATTGCAAGGAGGCATTAATTGCTGCTACCAAGCATTACCACATCAGAAGGCACTACAGTTATTATGTGGAGGAGTCGGATACCAGAAGATTGAGTGTGAAGTGTGATAATTACGGGAATGAATGAAAATTCCGCCTCAGAGCGACCAATCTGAAGAATTCTAACACTTGGACAATAACTAGATTTTCAGGGCCTCACACATGTGTTAATACCAGTTTGACATAGGATCACAAGTCTCTTGACTCCGAGTATATCGGTTCCTTGATACTGGAGATGATTAAAGTGAAGCAAGATGTTCCAATCTCGCTTATACAAGAGAGGGTGGAAGGCATGTACGGGTATAAGATTTCGTACAGAAAAGCATGGAAGGCAAAACAAAAGGTAATTGTCAAGGTGTACGGTGATTGGGATAAATCATATGAAGTGCTCCCCAAATGGTTGGACATTTTAGGCTACTGTGACCAAGCTCTGTTCAAGTTGGAGTCAGGAAATTCGTCACAGTTGACAACTGTGTTGATCCACAAAAATATGTTTTCAACCGAGTTTTTTGAGCTTTCAAGCCATGCATTGCCGAATTTCCTACTGCAAGTAATTCATACAAGTTAATGGAATGCATCTGTATGAAAAGTACAGAGGCGTGCTACTGATTGCTGCGACCCAGGACGGTAACAAATGTCCCGTTCCTCTTGCCTTTGCCGTTGTTGACAAGGAAAACTATGAAAACTGGAGTTGGTTTTTGGCATTACTACGGGTAAATGTTACGAACCAGCAAGGAATATGTATGATATCAGATCGACACCGAGCTATAAAAGATGCTGTAGCCACTGAAGGCCTAGGATGACGCCTCCTCATGCTTTTCACCGGTACTGTATCAGACATATTGCCAGCAACGTTCGCAAGAAATGCAGGGATGACAATATCAAGAAAGCTGTCCTTAAGATTGGTACGCCTTATAGCACAATTTTTTTGTTGAACTTTTCATCTATAAATTTGTGTATCTGGTAGTTCAACCCGGTTAATCTATTTGTCTCCTTCTGTTTAGCATATGATCCTAGTTGGGAAAAGGTCATGGAGAGATTAGACAACCTTAGCAAAGTCAATGAAGAGATCCACAAGAAGTTGACTGCTATTCCGATGGAGAAATGGACGCTTGCTTATGACGAAAGCAGAAGATATGGTCATATGACGACTAACATAGTAGAGTGCATTAATGGCCTCTTCAAAAGATTAAGGAAGCTACCAATCACAGGCCTTGTTCAACAAACATACTATAGATGTGTTAAGTACTTTGTGGAAAGGGTAAAAGAAGCACATGCTGAACTACAACAAGGTCATATATACGCAAGCAGATTTAGACAGGAGCTTGCGACTATCCAGTCACGTGCTTCTTCTTACCACGTTCGTGCTTATAATAGACAAGGAACTAGGTTTGAGGTGGTGGAGGGCCCTGATATGGCCAGGGGATCATGTGGAAAGGTCGTTCAAGTGTTATTAGATAAAAAGCAATGTGAATGTGGACAATTCCAAGCATATAGGTATCCTTGCGTTCATATTATTGCTGCTTGTGCCTCAGTCAACATATCGTGGGAACCATATGTCGATCTGGTATACAGGCTTGACACATTACTCAATTGCTACAAATCTGAGTGGTGGCCGATCGGGGAGTGGTCGCAATGGAATAACCTACCACCATTTCCTGTCCTGGTTCCAAATTATGGAAGATTGCATGCAAAGGGACGACCAAAGTCGACCCGGATCAGACATGAGATGGATTCGCCTCAAGAGAGTGGTGTCAAGCAAAAATGCGGTCTTTGTAAGACGGAAGGTCATAATCGTAGGCGCTGCCCACTGCTACATGGAGAGGAAGACCCTTCTTCACGTTGATTTTACTTCTTACTTTTGCAGATGTATGTTACGAATTATGTTAACCAATGTCATACGTGTAACGGTCGGATGATGTGATTTGTTTGATTGTTGTAAAACTACAAACCATTATGTATATATACGTGACCCCATTACCAGTAATGTTAACAAATTACTTCAATCGTCCAAGTGCTATAAATTCTTATGTGTATATTTGTAGTTAATTTATACATATATGTTATATTAGTGTATGTTTAGATTCCACCCTAATGCAATTCTTATCGTGGCAGATGACATCCACATCCCAACGCATTGATCCTGGACCACAGGATCCTTCACTGCTGACGGCTCAGGCCTCGCACATCTCCCAGTCGATTTGGGCAGGCCATGTATGAAAATATTTAGATCTTAATAAAGTTAGTTGAACAGTTTCTGAATTGTTAGACGCAATAATTAGTTTTTTTTTGTAGCCTGACTGTGTGCTGAGGATTCGACGAGCTCATCACTACCATCACCAGCAGCCGTCGAAGTTGATTGTCCCCTTGTTACGAGAGGCAGGTTTTTACAGGCCTGGCGATGTGCGAGTTTGTGCTGATCGACCATCAGTTGATCAATGCTTTTGTAGAGAGGTGGAGGCCGGAGACACATACCTTTCACATGCCGCAGGGGGAGATGACTATTACATTATAGGATATTGCTTTCTACCTCGGCCTACCCATTGACGGTCGAGCAGTGACGGGGCCCACTGTGTGAGGATGGGGAGCCCTGATAGAGGAGTATCTGAGACTGCAGTTACCGGTGGACGAGAATATCATCAAAGGGGGGCGACTGAGGATGAATTAGTTGGAGAGGCATTTCACTTATCTTCCAGATGATGCGGATGAGGTGACAGTGCAGAGATTCACCTGGGCCTACATTTTGCATCTCATTAGTGGGACGTTATTTCCAGACCACTCCGGCACATATGTCCACTTATGCACTTACCCTTGCTTGGAGATTTACATGAGGCTGGGACGTACAGTTGGGGATCTGCTTGCTTGACCTATCTGTACAAAGAGCTCTGCAAGGCCACTGCTCTAGATTACAGGGAGATATGAGGGTGTTGCCTATTACTACAACTCTGGGCATGGGATAGATTTCCCACTATCGCCCCCGCGATTACTATTTCAGACATACCAGAGGGGGATGCCAGGATTGGCCCCCTAGCCCGCAGGTTAGAACATTTTTCAACTTGCACTTATAATTAAGTTGACTTTGAAGTTGTTTAATGTAACTCCCTTACTTAATAACGCCTTATTCCTCATTTAATAGATAATTAACGCATACTAAAATGCCATTTACTCCAAATTACTCGGAATATTTCAAATTTCTATACTTTATACATATGATCAAAAGTCATATAATTACTCACAGGTTCAACTATACAAATTGTACATCCATCAACTATACAAGTATTTACAACTTCAAATACTATTGCCCTTTTCATGAGAGCCCTTAGAAGCATCACCTGGAATGGTTAGTCACGATACAGAAAAACATGAGAAACAAAGTTTCCCAGTAGCTAGCTATTGGCATAAAAACATATCAAGTCATTCCAGATCCTTAAGCAAATAAAACATACGTTTCGAAATCAAGTAATCATTTATCATCATATTCAATACCATACCATTGTAAGAAACATACACTATACACAACAATCATCAAGCCCATTCAAGGACTTATCTCAATCAATATTTAGATGGCCATCACAGATACTCGTACCTAGGCCTCATATACAGCATCACGCTGTCTTCCCGGGGTCCCGAGCCACAAAGGCCTAACACAGTATCACACTGTCTTCCCGAGGTCCCTGGCCATAGGTACCACACACAACAAATGCACTATTATTCCCGGGGATCCCGAGCCTTAGGCCAAACACAGTATTCTACTGTCTGCCCGGGTTGTGCCACAACAATTGCATTAACATTCCGAGGACCTGAGCCATAGGCCAAACACACACAGTATCACACTGTCTTCCCGGAATGCGTGCACAACAATTCCATACAATAGCATAAAACACAGAAAATCATATAAATAGAAAACAGCTTAAGGATAAAGCTAGCTACCTTTCACAAGCTTCCAATGTGATGTTCCCTTTGCTCTCACTTAAAAACTCCTTTATAACTTCCCCTTGCCTTTGCAAGTTGTCACTCCTCAGTCTATACAAAATACACATCATAGTTTCTTATTAGAACATCATCACTTTCCCTAATCCTCATGTATTCTTTACTTTCTCCACTTAATTAAATGCATACTTAGATGCTCTATACTTTGCTTTCAAGCCTTGAAATGACACTTATGAACATTAGAAAAGGATCCAAAGGTAAAGCCATGCAAATCCTGAAGAAATCAAGTCAAAAAGTGAACTCAGCAAAGAACACGGGGGTGAACATGGGCCATGTTCTACCCCGTGTTCAGAACATGGGGTAGAACATGGGCCGTGTTCTACCCCATGTAAATTACTGATCAGCCTTCGCAGAAGAACATGGGGTTCAACATGGGCCGTGTTCTACCCCGTGTTCAGAACACGGGGTACAACATGGGCCGTGTTCTACCCCGTGTACATTTCTGATCTTCCAAAAAACACAATTTACATGGCTAAACCTCCTTCTCCCCTTGGCTTCTCAATAGGGAAGTTTCATACACACTTTTATAACTCAAAATTCATCTTCCATAAGCTTCATAACTCATAAGAATCATCCTAATTTCATCAATTTAACCAAATTCCAAACAAATTATGCCAATACTACACATGCACCATTATGCCTCTAAAACCCAAGTGTGTACATCATGGTTTCTTGCTATTTTTACACCAAACCAAAGCCATAGATTAACATAACAACATCTAAAACACCATTAAACATATTCAAATCATCCTAAACTCCATGATCAACTACCTTTGACCACTCCAACATCAAAATCTCAAGAAACTAAAAAGAGTACTTTAAAGAGCTTTTAGAGGAGAACAATTTTACCTCTTGCAACAACTTGAAAATCCTCACTTAGAGCTCCCCAAACTTAATCAAACTTGAGCTTTTCTTTACTCTAAACACACCAATGGATAGAGCTTGATGAGAAGAGCAACTTTCCCTTCTACCACTAAGCTTAAATCTCACTATTTTTGGGTGAAAAATTCAAAAGAAACTTTCTCTCTCTTTCTCTCTCTCTCCTGCACGAAATTAGAGCTCTCATGGAGGTGTCTTGCAGCTTTTTGAAAAGTGGAGAAGAGAGAAGACTTTTCATGAAGCTTCTAGGGACAAATTGGTCATTTTTGAGATTTCTAAGGGTATTTTAGTCCTTTTTCACCAAAAGTAAGGCTATTCTTGCCCTTAATTTTCTAACAATGACACTTGTCATAAATCTATTGGTCACACTAATAAAAATCACATATTGCACCCCAAACTCTTGGTTATTCATATTAAATCCCAAATCCTTAATTATTTACACTTTAACCACACCCGATTCTGCACTTTTGCAAATTAGTCCATAGGGTTTCTGTCTGTTTAAAATTCCTTACACTTTCAGACTCAGACAACTTCCCTTTTTAGGGTTTCCTAACCTCCTCTGATCATCTATACTGCTTAGGAGAATTAATTCTTTTTCCCACTATCCTTTTTCCTTCAAAATTCCGTTTACCTTTACACTTAAATCCTTTCAACTTAAGATTCACTCACTAAGCTAACTCAAACGTGCTCTTCATTTCTATGACCTTAGAATTAGAGATTCAAATAATAGAATTGAAAATTCGGGATATTACATTTAACTTAGTTATTGTACTTGGTAGGTGGCACTATCAAAAGATGTTTCAGGATAGTCTGATGCACAGCCTACCCTATTACAGATACATGCTGGACCGTCTTCGACTTGACCAGGTATGTAGGGGATAATGCATATTTTTATTTTAGGGCTTTGTCCATTTCATTGTCGCATTTAAATGATAAAATAAATTTGTAATTTCAGATCGCCTGGATCCCGTACACTGAGGTGGTCACCGCATCATTGCCTTAGTACTGTTTTAATGGGAGTGACATGTGGACAGCTGTGGTGCCGCTCATTCACTTTTAGATTGTCGAGTGGCACCAGCCGGATAGGGTTCTGCGGTAGTTTGGACTACGCCAGGCTATTCTTGAGCCACCGAAGCAGGTGGCGGAGGTCCATTACCTTCACTTATCTGGTCGGCATGATGAGGAGTGGCACATCCGCTATCAGCCGTACATTGCACTCTGGGATGTCCGACGAGACTTGTGTGCTATCGTCGAGCCAACCACACGACTAGTTCTAGGCCCACGATCCAATTAGATGGCATGGTACAGACGGGTTACCAGGCGATGTATTACACTTGTTGGGGGAGTGCTAGACCTTGTGGTAATACTTCGTGCTAGTTTTCTGCGTCTGATTTTCTTTCCGTGCATTAGTATTGTAACTAACTTTAATGTCAAAAATTTGCACAGGTAGATGAGGTGTCCACACTACAGGACTTCACTACACCTGAGGGGCAGTCTAGGTTCATCTTTGATGCACTTAGATCAGCGACGGACTTCATCCTTCATGCCATTCAGGAGGTTGATCATGTGATTATTGACTCACATGCAGAGCCAGCTCCTTATGCCTATCATATCCCAGACCCTGCGGAGGGTGACCATGATCAGCCTCGTTCTCGTCGACGACGTCGCACTGCTCCACGACCTACGTCGCAGGCTGATGTTCCGTCCACTTCGACAGTGCAACAAACTCCACCATCGACTGCCCAGGACACCATGATGATGATGCCAGATATTACTGCCTCATCTCATATGTACCCTACTGCACCTGATGATCCTTCATCCTCCATCATGTTCCAGGCTGCACTATATGATCTGTCATCATCCCAGATGTACCAGTTTACCTCTGGAGTTCCATCCTCATTCCAGGAATTTCCACATATACCAAGAGTTTCATCTTCATTCCATGCCTTTCCTTCCGGTGATGCTGGTCCATCACAGTCATATTCTCCTGCATTTGATCTACATACTCAGGATCAGGGATCAGCACTTGGTGGCATGATGACAGATGACTCAGAGCTTGTAGATAGAGGTAGAGGTGGAGGCAGAGGCAGAGGTAGAGCGGGAGCTGGAGATAGGGGAGACACAGACACCGGAGAAGTGACTCCCGTGCCTGTGCAGAGGGTTAGTAGATATGGTCGCCACATTATCGATCATGGATGTGGGACTTACGTAGACATTAGCTTTCTTTTTCATGTTTATTGTATATTTATGCATATCTATCTTACTACTTTATTGCCAAACATCAACATTTAGGCTTATTTTGATTATTACAACATTTTTATTTTTTTACGTAGGTACTTATATCGATTTTAATTATCAATTCTTCTAACAAATACACAATCAATTCAATTCTCATGTAATGCATCAAATATATGCAATTTTTTCTAATAACATCCTTCTATTTCGTTATATTATTAGAATAAATACAAAATAAAAAGAAATATATCTATTTCGTTTTATTTCTTTTCATTTTTAACAATTTTCAACTTCGTATATAAAGAATATTATTGAATAATTCAATAAATTTGCTTATGTGTAATAACATATTAAATAATTACTTGTAATAATATAATTTCGAACGGTGGAAGTTTATAATTTTGAAAAATGATAAATATTAAGTGTTATTGGATCAAATTTTGAGAGATATTAATATAAATTACGTAATTATTCTTTATTGATCCTATATTTTATTTTAATAATATTCAATTATTTACTAAATATTTATTATTTTTATTAAATATATTATTATCATCAACTACTTTCTTATTTAATTCCTATAATAAATTTATATATTAGATATCAAAGTGGAGTTAACATATTTTTTTATGACATCAAATATAATTATGAAATGAGTCATTTATTTTTAAAAATTTATTTTAAGTCACAATCACATATTATTTATTTTTAAAATTTTTATTTTGAAATGACATCAAAATTAAAATTTTAAAAATAAAAATTGTAGAGTGAGGGCGCCATTCAAAATGGCGCCCTCAAGGATAACCAGATGCGCCATCTAGGGTGGCGCCTCCCCCCCTGGACGCCATCCCAAGTGGCGCCTCCCCCCTGACGCGTATTTTGGTAATATATTTTCAAACAACGGTAAAACAGAAATAAATTTTCGAAAAAACAGTAATACGGTAATTTAACCGAAATTATATTTTTCTTTCTTTCTTTCTTCCAAGATTGATTGAGTTTGAATACGTTGTTCTGTGTTGCTGGAGGTCTCAAACTTTCTTGGTAAATCATGGTTAGTTATAAATTAGAAAGGGATTATAGTTTACCACTAAATTTTATTGTTAAATTTTATTTATATTACATAATATTAGATAAATAAATAAAATTTAATGATGTAATTTATTGATGTATTAATGCACCATAATCATCAATGATGTAATTCTTATACACAAGAAGTTTTGTATATGCTTCGATTGTAAATGTTGATCTTTGTTGTTGCTAAATAATGAGAGATTATAATGTACTGATAAATCTCATCATTAAATTTTATTTATATTGCATAATATTAAATAAATAAATAAAATTTAATAATTTAAATTATTAATATATTAATACAATCAATAATCATAATCATCACTTATATATTATTGTGGTGAAAGGTTCTTATACACGGTAAGTTTTATATATGCTTCAATTGCAAAGGTTTTGGTTGCCAAATAACGATGAGGGTGAGGCTAATATCCTTAATTTAGTCGGAAAACAGCAAATATGCGCTTGCGTTATGTGGCTAAACGCTTGTTACGGGTGCTCAGCAGCTAGAAACTTAAAACCATGTTTGGGGGACCCCCAAGAAGTTATGTCGGCTTTCCTGAGAAATGGTAATGTGACACCTCAATCACATTTCGCTTTCAGAGCCACACTGTCGTGCACGTGTTATTGACGCCTACAGTGATTGAAAATTTTAAAATTTTATGTTGATATAATGAATTTTAAAATTATTAAATTAACATTATATAATTAAAATAATATTTTTAATAAATATAATGGAATAATTTTAATTTAATAATTTTTTATATTATTTTCAAGATTTCAAAATCTTAATAATTCTGTAAAATTTGCTAATATCGTATTAGAAAAATGTGAGATTAAAATACAGAAAAAATTTTAATATTACGTTAATATTAAAAATTCAATACTTTGCTTTATAAATGCATCATTTTTTTAATTTTTAACATTAAATTTAATTTTTATTTCTTAAAATAAAATTTAATTAAATTCTGAACCCTAAATCCTAATATCTTGTAATTAATTTTTATCAAAAATATCAATACACTTAAAATAATTTATATGAAAGTAATATTAAATTTTTAATATTAACGTTGCTCTAGAGATTTTCTTTCCGAGCATAGTTCAAATCTTTTTTTATGAAAGATTGTGCATAAGAAATTTGAAATAAAAGAATAACAACAGTATTCTTATATATATATATATATATATCGTTTTTTTGTAAATGGTTCATTTTTTGAAATGAACTAATCGAGGTATGTTTTTTTGTTTTACGCTATGGCAATATCTTATAATATAAAGACAGACTCTTTCGATCAAATAAATATTTCAATTATTCCTGGCCAAATGACTTGTCGCGAGCACTATGCCGCATTGATTGATACCTAGCTATTACGCTATGCCAATATCTGCAACAAACAAGCTTAATTAAATTACTAAATTATAAATTAACTTGTAAAAATATTTGATGAATTGATTGATATTAGCTTATGAGCCTTCACCAAGTAACTTATAATTTATAGGTAATAGTAATTATTTATTTCAAAATTGTTTCTTTATTTTTAATTAAATGACATCTATATTCTAACCATATAAGCCTGCAATCTTTGATATTTCTTTTAAAACACTTTCTGCCTCCAAATTGACTCCTTCAATAAGCCCTTTGAAGTATTGCCAAAAATAAAGTAAATATTATTTTTGCATCGAAAATATACAATCAATAATATTTTTGAGAAATTATTTTTATTTAATTTCGAATATAAATTTTCAATCTTTTGCATCCAAGGTATGCAATCAATATTATTTTCTTTTTTGACAAGTGATTTGACTATATTGATTTTATGAAAATACACTAATTAAGTAAAATAAATAAATATGTATTCCATATAATATAATTAATTAAAGTTTAAATAATTATATTTTTATTTTAAATATCCTAATTTCATTAACATAACTTAACTTTTAAGTAAAAATAAATTTAATTTATTTCTTATATCCATTTATATAAATATATATATGTTATTTTATATTTTTAATTAATTTAATAAGTAATTTTATCAAATATTTTTAATATAATTCATTAATTTATTAATTATTAATTATTAGTACCGATTATCTAAACCTCCGTTACTTAGCAACAAAGATCGAAATGTGTGAAGTGACAGAAGTGGCCAGAAATATGTGCCTGAGGAGTAGGTGTAAGGGGTAGATCGGTAAAAGGGGAGGAGATGACATACGGCAGTAGGGTTGGGATTGCAGAGGGTAGGCATGTTTTTGCCTTGAATGAAAAAGGAGGAGCTCGAAAATACATATTAATAATTAATATGTATTTAGGTTGACTTTATTTTTAAAATATATTATATAATAACATATTAATACATTATATAATAATATATTAATAATTAAATTTATTAATATATTGATGTACTACTATATTAATAATACAGTAAAAATATTTTTTAATTTAATATATTTAAAAATTATAACGTTATCTCAAATTTTGAGAGCGACGGCCAATTCACCTCTAAAATTTGATGGGTTAAGACCTCAAACAAACGGCTTCAAATATTCCCTTGTGATTGTGCTAGCTATTACTCGTGTGCAGTGGATCTTCAACAATATTTGATGAATTCAATTATGCGGCAGATCCGGTTAAACAACGCAGATGCCCTGCCTCTCACCCTATGGATCTGACACACAACTTATGTTTATTTATTTCTTGAGAAGGAAACCTAGTTGTCACTCCGAACAACCTTCTGCAATTCTAAATAAGATTGCTGGTTGTGATGTTCCTAATATTTTAGGCTTGTATTGTTCCCGTGAAGTAGGGCTGAGCATCCGTCGGATTTCATTGATTTTGATATAAAATTCAATCCGATTGCTCCAAAATTAGATGAAGCTTCTTCAACTCATTCTCCACCAATTCATTTAGAAAACCGAAGTGCTTGGACTGAATCGGTTTGAGAAAGTGTCAATCGGATTTTGCGGTTTTATATTTCAAAAATAGAAACTCATAGTCAAAACAAAAGATAAAGAATAGATATTCAACTAAGCTTCATAAAAATTGGTATAAATTTAATGCTTATAGCTATATCATTTTTCACGTCAAAAATGAAGAGGGAAACAAAAGATTCAATGCAATACTACTCACCAAAACATAGAAGAGGAATGATAGAGGATTTGGTAGTGAGCGTCTTTTGCAGAAAGATAAAAGACTTCTCGTAACGGCAAAAATATCATATTAATATTTTTTCGTAAATTTATTTCCGTTTTACCGTTCTTCGCAAACATATTACCAAAATACGCACGGATGGCTGGAGGTGCCAAATTGGATGGCGTTCATGGGCATAGCACCACGGCAAAGGCGCCATTTAAGGTGGCGCCTTTGGTGCCTTGAGGGCACCTTTCAAAGTGGCGCCCTCACCCTCCTATTTTTTCTTAAAAATAATTAATTTTGATGCCATTTCAAAATATAAATTTTAAAAATAAATAATATGTGATTGTAACTCAAAATAAATTTTTAAAAATAAATTACTTGTTTCATAATTATTTTTGATGTCATAAAAAAATATGTTAACTCCACTTTGATATTTAATACATAAATTTATTAGAGGAATTAAATAAGAAAGTAGTTAATGTAATAATATATTTAATAAAAGTAATAAATATTTAATAAATAATTGAATATTATTAAAATAAAATATAGGATCAATAAAGAAAAATTACGTAATTTATATTAATGTCTCTCAAAATTTGATCCAATAACACTTAATATTTATCATTTTTCGGAGTTATAAACTTCCACTGTTCGGAATTATATTATTACAAGTAATTATTTAATACATTATTACATATAAGTAAATTTATTGAATTATTTAATAATATTCTCTATATACGAAATTGAAGATTGTTAAAAATAAAAAAAATATAACGAAATAGATATGTTTCTTTTTTTTTTGTATTTATTTCAATAATATATTTGGTGGACTCAACTCATAACGTATTAAATAAATATAGTATTTAATGTCATTTACAAGGATGATGGTTATTTATCCTTCAAATATTATAATTAATATTATTAATTTTTTTATGTTTATTATAACTATTTATTCCTTTCTTCACTAATAATATTAAAATAAATAATGACAAAAAAAATTAAATTAAAAAATAATTATATATTTCAAATTATGAAGAGAAAATTTATTAATTTATTTTAATATTGTTTATGTATTTTAACATGGTAAATAAATAAGAAAATAGATAATTATAACAACAGTGAGAATAAAAAATTAATAATGTTAGTTATTAAATTTGGGAGATGTTATTATCATTACTTTTAGAAAAAAATTAAATATTCTAATTATTTTAAAGTATATTATTTTCTATTATTTATATATTAACTTAAGATTTGGCAGATGTGGCTGGACCGCTCTCAGAGACGCCATTTGGTTTGGCGTCTCTCCGTCGCAGTGCGTATTTTGATAAAATATTTTGAAAGAATGATAAAAAAAAAATAGTTTCTAAAAACATAGCAAATTAATACTTTTTTCCAGCCCTAAATTAAATTTATAAAATGGGGCTGGGGAGGCGCCAAGTGAAATGGCTCCTCCCAGCCCTAAATTAAATTTATGAAATGGGGCTAGGGAGGCGCCAAGTGAAATGGCGCCTCCCAGCCCCACCACCTCCCCATCCTCCGTGCAGCGAAGGCGCCATGTTGAAAGGCGCCTTCAGCGGGCGCCCAATGGCGCCATACAGTGTGGCGCCCTGTGTATTTTGGTAAATACTTTTGAAATCGCGGTAAAGCGGAAAAAAGTTTATAAAATAGCCGTATTTTGGTATTTTAACCAATTGATTGTGTATTTGTTGTAAGAATTGGTAATTAAAATGGATATTAGTACCTACGAAAGAAAATAAAAATGTCGTAATAATGAAAATCATCCTAAATGTTGATGTTTGGTAATAAAGTAGTAAGATAGATGTGCATAAATATATAATAAACATGAAAAAGAAAGCTAATGTCTACGTAAGTGATGTCCAGTCCCACATCTAGGATCGGTAATGTGGCGGCCATATCTACTAACCCTCTGCGCAGGCTCGGGAGTCACATCTCCGGTGTCTGTGGCTCATCTGCCCCTGGCTCCCACTCTGCCTCCACCTCCACCTCCACCTCTACCTCTATCTACAAGCTCTGAGTCGTCTGTCATCATGCCAACAAGTGCTGATCCCTGATCCTGAGTATAAAAATCAAATGCAGGATGATACGGCTGTGATGGACCAGCATCACTGGAAGGAAAGGCATGGAATGAAGATGAAACTCTTGGTATGTGTGGAAATGCCTGGAATGAGAATGGAACACCAGAAGTAAACGGGTACATCTGGGGTAATGACGGACCAAATAGTACAGGCGGGAACATGATGGAGGATAAAGGATCATCAGGTGCAGTAGGATACATATGAGATGAGGCAGTAATGTCTGGCATCATCATCATGGTGTCTTGAGCAGTCGATGGTGGAATCTGCTGCACTGTCGAAGCGGACGGAACATCAGGCTGCAGCGTAGGTCGTGGAGCAGTGCGACGACGTCGACGAGCACGAGGCTGATCAAGGTCACCCTCCGCAAGGTCTGGGATATGATAGGCATGGGGTGCTGGCTCTGCATGTGAGTCAATAATGACATGATCGACCCCCTGAATGGCGTGAAGTATGGAGTCCGTCGCTGATCTGAGTGCATCGAAGGTGAACCTAGACTGCTCATCAGGTGTAGTGAAGTCCTGTAGTGCGGACACCTCATCTACCTGTGCAAATTTTTGACATTAAAGTTAGTTACAATACTAATGCACGAGAAGAAAATCAGAAATAGAAAATTAGCATGAAGTTTTACCACAAGGTCTAGCGCTCCCCTAACGGGTGTAATACATCGCCTGGTAACTCGTCTGTACCATAACATGTAATCGGATCGTGGGCTTAGAACTAGGGTTGCGGTCGGCTCGGCAATAACGCACAAGTCTCGCTGGATATCCCAGAGTACAATGTACGGCTGATGGCAGATGTGCCACTCCTCGTCATGCCGATCGGACAAGTGAAGGCAATTGACGTCCGCCACCTGCTTCGGTGGCTCAGGAATAGCCTGGCGTAGTCCAAACTGCCGCAAAACCCTATCAGGCTGGTGCCACTCGACAATCTGAAAGTGAATGAGCAGCACCACTGCTGTCCACGTGTCACTCCTGTGAAAATAGTACTGAGGCAGTGATGCGGTGACCTCCTCGGTGTACGGGATCTAGACGATCTGAAGTTGTAATTTTTTTTTGTCATTTAAATGCGATAATGAAATGGACAAAGGCCTGAAATAAAAATATCCATTATCCCCTGCATACCTGGTTGAGTCGAAGACGGTCCAGCACGTATCTGTAATGGGGTAGGCTGTGTGCCGGACTATCCTGGAACGTCTTCTGATAGTGCCACCTACCAAGTACAATAACTAAGTTAAACAACTTTAAAGTGAACTTAATTATAAGTGGAAGTTAAAAAATTTTCTAACCTGCGGGCTAGGGGGCTAATCCCTGCATCCCATTCTGGTATGTCTGAAACAGTAATCGCGGGGGCGATAGTGGGAAATCTATCCCATGCCCAAAGCTGCAGTAGTAGGCAACACCCTCCAATCTCCCTGTAATCCGGAGCAGTGGCCTTGCAGAGCTCTCTGTACAGATAGGCAAGGCAAGCAGATCCCCAACTGTACGTCCCAGCCTCATGTAAGTGTCCGAGCAAGGGTAAGTGCATGAGGTGGACATATGTGCCGGAGTGGTCTGGAAATAACGTCCCACCAATGAGACACAAAATGTAGGCTTGGGTGAATCTCTGCACTGTCACCTCATCGGTATCATTTGGAAGATGAGTGAAATGCCTCTCCAGCCAACTCATCCTCAGTCGCCCCCCTCTGATGACATTCTCGTCTGCTGGTAACTGCAGTCCCAGATACTCCTCTATCAGGGCTCCCCATCCCCACACAGTGGGCCCCGTCACTGCACGACCGTCAATGGGTAGGCCAAGCTGGAGAGCAACATCCTGTAATGTAATAGTCGTCTCCCCCTGCGGCATGTGAAAGGTGTATGTCTCCGGCCGCCACCTCTCTACAAATGCACTGATCAACTGATGGTCGATCGGCACAAACTCGCACATTGCCACTCCGTAGAAACCTGCCTCTCGTAAGAAGGGGACAATCAACTCCGGTGGCTGCTGGTGATGGTAGTGATGAGCCCATCGAATCCTCAGCACGCGGTTAGGCTGCAAAATTTTTTTTATTAATTATTGCGTCTGATAATTCAGAAACTGTTCAACCAACTTTATTAAGTTTTAACTATTTCCATACATGGCTTACCCAAATCGACTGGGATATGTGTTCGGCTTGGGCTGTCAACAGTGAAGGATCCTGTGGTCCAGGATCAATGCGTCGGGATGTGGATGCCATCTGCCATGATAAGAATTGCATTAGGGTGGAATCTAAACATACACTAATATAACATACATGTGTAAATTACGTACAAAGATACACATAAGAATATATAACACTTGATATTTTTAAGTATCTTGTTAACATTACTGGTAATGGGGTAACATATATATACGTAATGGCCTGCAGTTTTACAACTACAAAACAAAACACATCATCCGATTGTGACATTTATAACATTGGTTAACATACTTCGTAACATACGTCTGCAAAAGTAAAAACCAAAGTTAACATGAAGAAGGGCCCTCCTCTTGTTGTAGCAATGGGCAGCGCCTACGATTATGACCTTCCGCCTTACAGAGACTGCATTTTTGCTTGACACTACTCTCTTGAGGCCAATCCATCTCATTTCTAATTCGTGACGACTTCGGTCGTCCCCTTGCATGCAGTCTTCCATAATTTGGCACCAGTACAGGAAATGGTGGTAGGTTATTCCATTGCGACCACTCCCCGATTAGCCACCACTAGATTTGTAGCAGTTTAGTACGATGTCAAGTCTGTATACAGTGTCGACATATGGTTCCCACGATATGTTGACTGAGGCACAAGCAACAATAATATGAGCGCAAGGGTACCTATATGCTTGGAATTGTCCACATTCACATTGCCTTTTATCTAATAACACCTGGACGACCTTTCCACATGATCCCGTGGACATATCAGGGCCCTCCACCACTTCAAACCTAGTTCCTTGTCTATTATAAGCACGAACGTGGTAAGAGGAGGCACATGACTAGATAGTCGCAAGCTCCTGTCTAAATTTGCTTGCGTATATGTGACCTTATTGTAGCTCAGCATGTGCTTCTTTTGCCCTTTCCACAAAGTACTTGACACATCTATAGTATGTTTGTTGAACAAGGCCTGTGATTGGTAGCTTCCTTAATCCTTTGAAGAGTCCATTGATGCACTCTACTATGTTAGTCGTCATATGACCATATCTTTTGCTTTCATCATAAGCAAGCATCCACTTCTCCATCGGAATAGCGGTTAACTTCTTGTGGATCTCCTCGTTAACTTTGCTAAGGTTCTCCAATCTCTCCATGGCCTTTTCCCAACTGGGCTCATATGCTGAACAGAAGGAGACAAATAGGTTAACCGGGTTGAACTGCCAGATACACACATTTTTAAAATAAGAAGGATCAACAAAGAAGTTATGCTGTAAGGCGTACCAATCTTGAGGACAGCTTTCTTGACATTGTCATCCCTGCACTGCTTGCGAACATTGCTGGCAATATGTCTGATACAGTACCGGTGATATGCATGAGGAGGCTACCATCCTAGGCCTTCGTTGGCTACTGCATCTTTTATGGCTTGGTGTCGGTCTGATATCAGGCATATTCCTTGCTGGTTCGTAACATTTATCCGTAATAATACCAGAAACTAACTCTAATTTTCATAGTTCTCCTTGTCAACAATGGCAAAGGTAAGAGGGACGGGACATTTGTTACTGTCCTGGGTCGCGGCAATCAGCAGCACGCCTCTATACTTGCCATACAGATGCGTTTCATCAACTTGTATGAATTACTTGCAGTACGAAAATGCGGTAATACACAGCTTGAAAGCCCAGAAAACTCGGTTGAAAACATGTTTTCGCGGATCAATACGGTTGTCAACTGTGACGAATTCTCCTGACTCAAACTTGAACACAGCTTGGTCACAGTAGCCTAAGATGTCCAACCATTTGGGGAGCACTTCGTATGATTTATCCCAATCACCGTACACTTTGACAATTGCCTTTTGTTTTGCCTTCCATGCTTTTCTGTATGAAATCTTATACCCGTACATGCCTTCCACCCTCTCTTGTATAAGCGAGATTGGAACATCTTGCTTCACTTTAACCATCTCCAGTATCAAGGAACTGATATACTCAGAGTCAAGAGACTTGTGATCCTGTGTCAAACTGCCATTAACACATGTATGAGGCCCTGAAAATCTAGTTATTGCCCAAGTGTTAGAATTCTTCAGATTGGTTGCTCTAAGGCGGAATTTGCATTCATCCCCATAATTGTCACACTTCACACTCAATCTTCTGGTATCCGACTCCTCCACGTAATAACTATGGTGCCGTCTGATGTGGTAATGCTTGATTGCAGCAATTAATGCTTCCTTGTAATCAAACTCTTGTCTAACCTGTAAGTCTTCCATGCCGTAATCATAGCTTGGTTTCATTATTTTCGAGACTTCACTAGCATTTCTTACGGCATCTCAATCAATGTAAGAGAAGACAGCAACTTGAGGGACACCGCATGATGTCTGTGCAGCATCACCATTCCTCACACACCGCGTTGGTACACTATCTCCATGTGTAGATGCACGTTCTTCGTCATCAGTGTCACGATCGTCACTGTTATTGCAGGACACCTCATCATCTTCAAAACCAGACTCTAGGTGGGCATCCATTAATATAGGATCGATGGATTCTTCCTGTACGACCGGTAAGGCACTTGATGAACCCATCAAGGTATGTGGTGCATTTACCGGGAAAACACCTGCAACAGATGAGTCCAATGCAGGAGTATGACTGTCAGAAATGTGGAACTCAATTCCACCTGTGTAAGGAAGGCCTTCCCGCACCATTGAACAACCAGTGCTGACATAAGCCGTTGGATCTACGGGTGGTCCAGTTCTTGGAACTCTTTCATCATAACCAAGGTTGGCAGCGTGCAATTCAGATGTGATCACGTCCACGTACAATTCCATGGCTGTCATCATCGGATGTTGTTCGTAGCTTGCTATCACACATGCCAAGTCTTCATCGTCGTCCAATTCGTATGCCATGTACTGAGCCTCTGTTTGATGTTGTGGAAATCTGTAAATAATTTTTCCCACAGTTTGATCTTGGTGAAGCTTCAGTCGGGCATGAATTCTCTCGCACAAGACATCCATAGTGCTGCAGCCTTTCAACTTCAGTGCCTTTGGGGGAGGTCCATCGTACATTACTCCCATCGATCCCTCAATCATTGTACCATTTGAATATATAAAAGCAATTAAACTTTTCTTCATCTCGTTACTTCTAGCTACAAAATATTCACTGCACCCTCACAACTGACATAGATTATCATATACAATTTTTATTCTTACAAACGAATGAACCAGTTTTTAATATTACAAGTAAAAATGAACAGAATATTTTATTATTTTTGTAATGTATTTGTTTAATAGTACATAATAATTTACCCGCGCAAGTCAAATCTATTCCGACCTTTACAGGCCGATATTTTTTTCCTGTAAGTTTTTAAGCTACTTCTACACTCATTCATAGTTTGTCATTTTTTTTATTTATTCAGCACAACTTATACTGATTAAATAGAGAAATATTTCCAGTACACTACATTTTCTATTTTCACGATAATTTACTCCCTTCACACCTATTACTAAACAGCAACTAAAATTATTTACACATTACTGTTTGTATATTTGTGTAGATTACCATGAATTCTTTTTTACATGCACTGACTTCTGGTTACATCCACATATTCTAAATTTTTTTTATTACCTCTCTTATGGTATATTAAAATTTCACATAAAAAATTTCTCTAAATGTAACTTTCACCTAGAGCCTAAAACCTATTTTAGGACACCTTTCTTTATCTCATTTTTTTTTCTTTTAATAGCACAACCTATCACAGTACATATAAATTTATACAAATTTTTCACACATCATAATTTCACATTTTAAATCATAATTTCATATCGTAAGCCATAATAATCAATATAAAATAAAAAACTCAAATTATTTACATCATAATAGTCTAAACAAATTTCTCTACCACTATAAAAGATATTTTCATGATGACTAATAAAAATTATAATATAAGCACAAAATTTATAAAATACTAACCGGTAAGTATTAAGAAAAGCAAATATAAAAAGGCCTCAGCATGAAAAAAAAATTTGTTAGATATTTTAATAACTTTAATCTCTAAGTAAAAATTATTATGTATTATTGTATTATTACAAAAATTATGCAAAGATCACGCTAAATTAAATATACTTTGCAAGACAATATATAAAAGGAACAAAAATAGTAGCATAGATAAAATTTTATTGACGTATATTTAATTTTAAATATAGTGTTTGAATTTTTTTATCAGTTAAATATTAATAAATTTTTTCTTGTCTATTAATTTTTATTCTTAAATACTTTTATTAGAACTGGAATATATAATTAATTATTTCAATTAATGCTTCCCATAACATTAATTTTTCAAAATTATTTTTACATAAAAATTAAATATGTTACATTATGTCAATATTATGTAATTATCTTATTATTTAAATCGTAAATAATATAAGTCAAAATAAAAAAAATTATAGCAAAATAGATTAAAAAGGAGAAGTGCTATGTGAAAGGTAAAGTAATAAGTGTTAAAAATTAAATATGTAATCAATTAATTTTATTAAATAATTTATTTGATTATTAAAAATAATTTTACGTCAAAAAAATAAATTGTATTATATTTATATTATTCATTATATTGCATTTGAACTTCTAATAGAATGATTGAAAAAAGAAAAGAAAAAAATTAAACAAAGTGGATGAAATTAAGAAAAATTAATGTACGAACTACACACCCTTGAAGAAGTCTTAGTTGGTGTATTTCAAATTTAAAACATAACATTCAAAAATTATTATCACCAAAAATTTTAAAAAATCTATATAAATAAAATTTAATTTAATTACTAAGTATTTTATTTAAAAATATAATATAAAATTAATTATTTTTAATATTAAAAATTATATTAGAGCTTTAATTTATTTAAAATATTATAATAAGCTAAAAAATCATAACTTATTATATTTATGTTAATTAATGATGATGGTGTTTTAAACCATAGACAATACGAGTAGATATAAATAGAATATAATACAATAGATAAGAAATAAATAATACATACAGTATAAAGTAATAAAAAATTAACTGTATAATAGATTAATTAATTAAATAAATTATATAATTTATATAAAATACATTTATAATCAAAAAATTAATATATCTTACTATTAAAAAATATTGGTGTATGTGGTTTAAATACCATGAGTTAACAAAAAAGAATAACAAAAATATACAATAAAAAATAAAATAAATAGAAATAATGCATAAAATATCAAGTCTTTACAAAATACCTTCAATTGATATTTACTTATTCTGACATATATTACTCTAAAATTAATATAAAAATATTGATTAATAGGATAATATATCCTCGTAATAATGAACATATAATAAAAACAATCTTATTTTTATCATATTCTATATCCTTAAAAATTTTATATTTTAAATATATTTAAAAATAATTTTTACCTAGAATGTAAATTTTATTCTAAAACACTTTTCTTTATCCCCTTTGTTCTTCTTTTAAAATTACAAATTATCACAGATCATATAAATTTCTTCAATTTTTTTCTTAAATCTTATATCATAACTTCACAACATTAATCATAATAATCAACATAAAATAACAATTTCCCCCCAATGTAAAATATATTCTTATAATAACCAAAAAAAATTATAATATAAATACATAAATTATAGAAAAACTAACCAGTAAAAATTACAAACTATCACAGAACATATAAATTTGCACAAATTTTTTTTAAATTCTAAATTATAATAATTAACATAAAATAAAAAATTTTCTCCTACTATAAAATATATTCTCATAATAACTAATAAAAATTATAATATACATACAGAAATTATAAAAAAATTAATCACTACAAATCATAAACTATCACAGATCATATAAATTTTTACAACTTTTCCTAAATTTTATATCATTTTTTCATATCACAAATCATAATAATCAACATAAAATAAAAATTTTCCTACCACTATATAAATATAAAAATTATAAAAATACTAACTAATGAAGAGCAAGGAAAGAAGACCAAATTTGCTCCAAAAAAGCAAATGTTGTCGGATGAGATGTACAGATGCAACAAAGGATGAAAATTTATGAATGAAAATATGAAAAAAGCTAACAATGGCTGCAAAGAAAGAAGGGAAGAATGGTTGCTGTAGAGAGGCTCCAAGGCTTCGAACTAGGTTTCTTTGTGGCTACTGTTGCGGAGGGGGAACTAGGTTTCTTTGTGGCTGCTGCTGCGGAGAGGGAAGGGAAGATATATATAGGGAGGGAGGCGCCAGATCAAATGGCACCTCCCAAAAAATTTTAAAAAAATTGAACATGGAGGCGCCATGTTGAAAGGCGCCTCCCAGCCAGAATTTTATCATGAAGGCGTCATTCAACATGGCACCTTCAGCCTAATTCGCCTCCCAAAAATGCCATATCATGTGGCGCCCTCAAGGATCCTGTGCGTATTTTGGTATTTAGTTTCGAAAACACAGTAAATCGGTAAAATATTTCTAAAAAAATGGTATTTGGGTATTTTATCCTCTCGTAACCCTATAAACTTGTATCGTTTGTTTCCAATTGTACCATGAATTTGAAACAAGTTGATCTGGTTACCGAAAAAACAAAAGAAGAAAAATAAGGCAAGAGACGAGTTGGGGAAAAAAAATAAAAATTTATGATTAAAAAAAGTCAAAAAGAAATGAACTCAGAAGAAAAGAGAAAGAATGAATAAGATAAGTCTAAAGGCTAAATTAATGAAGAAAGTACACAAAAGGACAAGTAGGTGGAAGACTTAGCTTTTAAGCTAAATGGGTCATCAAAATTAAAAAAACACAAAAAAATATTCATTTCAAACACAAATTCCTATAAAAGAAATTGGAAATCATTTCAAATTCTAGATAAAGATGCAGAAAGATAAAGAGAGCAGCAGTAAAAACAAGAAAGACGTGTCAGGAAAGTATTTTATATTTTCACTGGTGCATTGGAAATCACAAATAAATATGAAGGCGGTTAAGTACGGTTCAAGTCGGATATAATTTATTGCATCTGATATCGACTGATTAACTAAATTTTTTAATAACATGAAGTCCACTTCTGACCGACAAAAATCTATAACTGATTGAAACTAATGATATACGGGTTTAGTCGGACGGTTTTATTCGGATGATTGAATTATACTCACCCCTACCGTGAAGGACACTTTTTTTTATTATTTTAAAATACTAATTAATCATCTACATTTGAAATAGATGCACTCAACTCCAATTAAAGAGTTATTTAATTCATATAAAAAATAATTTTTTATGAAAAATTTAATTTTTTAAAAAATAATTTTTTTATGTGAATTTTTTAAAAAATACTAAAAATTATTTGATTGATATATATGAAATGATATTCTTGAAAAGTAATTTTTCATATTTTATTTAATTTAACTTTAAATATTTTAAAAAATATTAATAAAATAATTATTATATTTTTAATATTATTATAATATAAAATAATAAATTTTAATTATTATTAATTAAATTTAATAATAATAATTTTATTATTATATTTATAAATAATATGAGAAATA
Source organism: Sindora glabra (assembly GCA_020226215.1). NCBI lineage: Eukaryota > Viridiplantae > Streptophyta > Magnoliopsida > Fabales > Fabaceae > Sindora > Sindora glabra. The sequence goes on from CM035226.1 coordinate 43,578,833, forward strand.
AAATTTATCTAAAGAGAGATAAATAAATAATTTTTTATATTTTATGAAAAATATAACTTTTAAAAAAATTTATTTTCTTTCAATAGATAATAATTAATGAAATAATTTATTAATTTTTTATTTTTAAAAAAATAGAACCTCCGTGGAGGAGAACCAAACGTTATACGCACGTATAACAATAGTGATATTGTAACATAGGTATACAAAGAAATGGTTTCAATAACTCCTATGGAAAGGACAAAAAACGACAGGTTCAGAAAGCCCCTTCCAATCTTTCTTTTTCCTACGGCTTTCAAACTGAAAAAATAAACAAATCCACAAACAGTAGAGCTTTCTTTATCTCTATGTTCTTGACTCCGAATGACTTGAGCTTACCCCCTTGAACACGGAGTTACCCAGATCAAAATTAAGTGATTATGCAAGCACCCGATAACTCATTTCATGGTAGAAATTTTTCTATATTTTAATTATAATATAATATATGACCTTAGTTATATTTAATAAAAAATTTATCAATTTTATTACTTATTTATTAATATTATAAGGTCTATATGAATTAGAAATATAATTTTTTAATCTTTAAAATATTAGAAATCATAAAAATTAATAACTTTTCTTTATTTGTTGCGGATAACTAAATTCATATAATTTAATTATGTGTGAACGCTGGGGAATTTCTCCATTCGTCATTCGCCAATCCCTTCAGTGAGCACTCCACTTGGGTTGGGTCAGACAAGGCAGCTGGAACACCCTGGCCCCAAATCCTCCCTTTTCTCCTATTGGTCAACATCTTCCACTGCACCTATTTTATCAACAGACCATCATCATCATGGCTTGTTGCTTCCATTTGCTCACTTTACCACCACATAATTTTGTTGATTTCCCAATTTCAAGAGTCTGACCCGAGATTGCCCTTTCTCTCAGATTCGCACCCATTTATATTCTTCAAATCCTTCTCCTCCTCCTTCCTGCTCCGCTTCTTCCTCCACATGTGCAAAACCAAAATGGCGACAAACGCCGCAGAACCAACTTCAAGCCCAAGAGCCTCTCGCACCCCCAGAACTTCACAAATCAGAAGAACTTCTTCATCCAAACCCACTTTACTTCCCACTTCTTCCTCCGAACCATCAACTTCCTCATACACAAGCAGCGCAGCCTACTCCGGCCCCACAGGTTACAAATTCTCTTCCGAAGCCTCAACTTCAAGCCGAACCTCTCTTACCAGTCTTCGCGATAGCCTACCGGAAAACCCCCACATCTACAATTTCTCAGAAATCTCCTCCGCCACCAACAACTTCCTCGCCAAACGCTATTCCTCTTCCTCCTCAACGCCTTCTTGGCGCTCTACTCTTCGGGGCAGGGATGTCATTATCTTTCAACGCAAGTTTCGACGAAAAATCGAAACTTCAGAGATGAAAGAGCGGCTTTCCGTCATTTGCCGGAGCCACCACGTTAGCATCATTAAACTCCTCGGCGCTTCGATCTCTGGCGACCATATCTACCTCGCGTATGAATTTGTCAATGGAGCTAACCTCTCTGATTGTTTGCGAAACACCAAAAATCTTCACTTTACGGTTCTGTCCACTTGGATATCGAGAATGCAGGTTGCTACAGATCTCGCGCATGGGCTCGATTATATTCACAACCAAACGGGTTTAAACATAAACCTCGTGCATAATCACATCAAAAGCAGTGGAATAATCGTGACGGAGCCTTCATTTAACGCCAGGATTTGCCATTTCGGTACGGCCCAACTGTGCGGTGAAATCGACGAAGAAAGCGAAATCACCGAAACGTCGGTGGGCGAAATCACTGAGGAATCATCGTCTACCAAATCAAAGGAATTGAAAGTTTCTGGAGGCTCAAACATGCAATTCGAAGGTGTGAGAGGGTACATGTCGCCGGAATTTCAGTCCACCGGCGTCGCAACTCAGAAATCTGATGTGTATGCTTTCGGAGTGGTGATGTTGGAGCTCTTATCGGGAGAGGAGCCATTGAAGTACAAGTACGATAAGAAGAGCGGAGATTTCACGAGAACGTCGGTGATCGATACGGCGAGAGCTGCCGTAGATGGCGGCGGCGATGGTAGCGTCGAAGGGAGACTGAGAAAGTGGTTGGATAGGAGGCTGAAGGATTCGTTCCCGGTCGAGGTGGCAGAGAAGGTGACACGCGTAGCGTTGGAGTGCGTACAAGTGGATCCCGATAAGAGGCCCAACATGGGACGCGTCGCTGGAAAGATATCGAGGCTATATTTGGAGTCGAAGATTTGGTCCGATAACATGAGTATGCCCACTGATATTTCTGTCTCCTTGGCTCCGAGATGAGTTTTGATTGAGAGAACATCTGCATATATGGCGGCGTTTTTTTATCAATTAAAAACAATTGGTTGTTTTGGTTTAAGAAAAATGGAGATTGAGTAAACCATGATTTATTTCTTTTTGTATTTTTCTGTCCAATTCTTTGTGGTTGCTTTTTGGACGGAAAGTATTTGTTGATTTGATAAGAAATCATCAATTTTGAAACTTGAAAGATGATGCAAGACTTTGCTCATGAGTTGAGGGTTGAAATTTCATCATGTTCTGCGGCTGGACATAGGGTGGGTTCATATTGGATAATTTGGATGTATTTAAAGGCAATTTGACCAAAAGCCTGCAGAAAAAAAGTATTTATCCATATACTTAAAAAAGGAGTCACGGCAGGGGATGCCGTGATCAGTACACTAAGTCACGGGACCCCTCTCCCGTGACTAATTAAAATTTGTTTTTTAAACTAATTTTCTTTGCCTCAATTTCTGTGTGATGCTGATTGAATTTTTGCTAAAAATTTCCTCACCTATATAACAACTATTAAATATATCTCATAAATTCATTTTAATAAAATAAATAATCTCTTATTTGATATTATTTAAAATCTGTATAATAAATTATAAAATATATTAAATAATCAATGGTATGTTTATATAATACTTTATGTAAATAATTTTTTCTATATTACAACCATTATATGTATTATCTAATTTTATATTAATAAAATTATTAATCTCTAATATAATTTTTAAATTATATTAAATAATCAATGACATGTTTAAATAATATTTTATGTAAATAATTTATTCTGCATTATAACTATTATATGTACCGTCTAATTTTATATTAATAAAATTATTAATCTCCTTTTTAACATTATATAAAATCAGTAAAATAATTTATAAATTATATTAAATAATCAATACCATGTTTAAATAATATTTAATGTAAATGATTCTTTTATATTATAACTATTATATGTACCATCTAATTTTATATTAATAAAATTAATGATATCTTTTTTGACATTATATAAAATAAGTATGGCTTTTTAATCGTTTCCCTATGTTTGAAAAAGTTATTTATCCAAATACTGCGCCGAAATTCTTATTTACCAAAACACTTAAAAAAATTTCTTTAAAAATAAGCTTATATTTTTTTATTTTTTCATTTTCTTTATTTTTTTCAACAGCTTTTCAAATTTTTTTATTTTTGTTTCTTTTCAATTTTTTTTGCATACCAACAACAAATTTTCAGATTTTTTTATTTTTCATTTTTTAGCATCTTTTTAGATTTTTTTCGTTTCTTTTTAATTTTTCTTCGCAATCAGCTTTAAAATTTTTTTTCATTTCTTTCTTTTTCGTTTCTTTTTATTTTTTTGTTTCTTTTTATTTTTATTCGTTTCTTTTAGTTTTTTTTTATTTTTTGTTTGTTTCATTTTTTTTTCATTTCTTCATGAGTTTTTAATTTTTTTTACCAATTTATTTTTTCAGGGATCAATTTGTTTATTTTTTTTCATTTGTTCATTTTTTTTACTAATATATTTTTTCCAATTAAAATATTTTTGGCTATTTTTCACCTTATATGAATTAAATTTATTTTATTTCAAATTGAATTTAATTTTTCTTAAAATTTTGTAATAATTTTTAATTTATGACCCTTTTATTTTTTTATTTATAATTTTAACCTAACTTTGATTTGATTTACTTTATTAAAAATTAAATATTTATTTTATATTAACTAATTAATATTCTAAAAAATAATCAATAATACTTTTAACTCTCAAATTGTGCAGTATATATAATATAATAAAATAGTAAGTGCGGTAAGGCTGGTGGGATAATTATTATCTCAATAAATACAAACAATTACATTTTTTCTTGTAAGTTGTAAGTCAGAAAATAAATATTAAAAAAAATTAAAAAAAGTTAATAACATTACCTTAAAAAAATAATCTATTTTTAATCACTTATTAATTATTAACTTCAAAATATATGATTTGTTATCTCACAACAATTCACCTTAACCCCTAAATTATATTTTATACTTAGAGAAGCCAAATTATGCTCCAAAACATTTCATTATATGCATGAATAAAGAAAAACCCTAGGCATAGCTCCACAATAAAATAATTGGAATTAAAATTAAAGTTGTTGCAGGGCATGAAAATTTTAATGATATATATACATATTCTACGCAAAGACAAAACTAATAATTAATTTAGATTTTCTTATTAATAATATATTTTCATAACTATTGTATATTTGTAAAGTTGACTTAAATTATATATAATTTAATGTTATACAATTTCAATGTTATTTTAATAGTAATCATTCAAGGATTTAGATATTAATTAATAATTGTATTAATTTTCATATAATGAATGGAATGAAATGAATAATGTGATTTGAGTTAATGAAGAAAAGTGAAATATATAATTGTCAAATTGTACAACTTATCTGCAAAAGTGGATAGTATAGTTAATGTATTATGAATCAATTAAATAAAAAAATTGAATAAAACACTAAATTACAATAATGAAACATCTAATCATCAAAATAATGGCTCCCAGTCCCACACCGAGGGCGTTGCCTTATTCGTTGTGGTCGTTGAGCAAGGGCATGACGTTGTTCGTCTTCATCATCATCATAATCATCGTGTGCATGAATGGGGTGGGTTTGACCCATAGAAGGCGGAGAATTCAAGTCCCATTGGGAGGATTGATATGATAGTATGGGGTTATCGGGGGTGAAAATTCCTTGTTGCTGTTGGTCTAGGGATCCACCGATGTACTCAATATTGAATGCAAATGGATCAGTCAAAAATTGCATCAACGAACCAGGGACTTGTTGGGATGAATGTGAAGGTGAAGGTGTGAAGAACGAAGGCTATGGAGCATAGTGAGGGTGTTGCGGGTGTGGTGTCATATTGTACGATGGTCCAGCATCATCGCCTGCAAAGAAATGTGGTGAGGCTACATAACTTGATGGACCTGCACCTCTTGTATCAGTCTGCGTGAACTGAGGGGTATGGAAGGAAGGGACACCTGCTGGTGTCATCGAAGGACGTCCATACGAGATACTTTCATCATCACCTCCCTCTTCAGGCAAAATGGGGTCCCTAAAAAATATAAAATCATGGCTTCTCCTACCTCGCCTTGGCTCAGGAATGGGAGGTCTCAGTAATTCAGTAGCCTCACAAGCAGGTTAGGTAACTGTCATGTCTTGATGCTCTCCTAAAGCACATAGCATGAGGCCACATTCTTGATCCACTGTCTCTCTAAATTAGTTGTACGTCTGAGAGGGTGAATCCTCGACACTGAGCTGTCGTAGTCTGTCAGCTACATCAGCCTGCAAGGAAGTCCCATTGTTACAATTGAGTGCTGACAAATTTGAAGATAATAGCACAGAAGTTTGTGGGGAATGAAAGGTTACCACAAAACCTGGACCACCGCTGGCTGGATGAATCCACCATCTGGTGTGCCTCCAGTACCACTTCATGTACCCCGAGTCATGGCCAAGGACATTTGTTGATAGTTCAGTCAATGAGAGAGTGGTGGGCCATGTATTTCAAGCAGCAATGTAAATGACACGCTCCACCCGCCAGTCCTTGGACGTTTTCCCCTGAAGCTGCAAAGTATGACAAGAATCGAGATTGAATGGCTCTTGTGGGATTGGCTGCCGCTTACTAAACTATCGCAGCACACGATCTGCGTGGTGCCATTCCACGATGTGGAAGCAAATAATAGGGACTGATGCCAACCATATGTTAGGTGAGAGCAAACAATATCCTGGTATAAGCTGCTGCACATCGGGAATGCCATAAGGCCGCCATATAATTTGCGTTGCATAATAGTAAAATGAATTAGCGTATCACTTAATTGGAGGTTGGCTTCCTCTAAGATAATAAATTAGGGTTTCTAACCTCATCAGCTCTCATCTGATCAAGTAATACCCTGTATTGATGTAAGGCCATTTCCGGGGGTCGAGGAGGCAATCCAGTATTCCTCCACCTGAGAGTAACACAAGTTGTGCATTATTTTTCACATTATTTTTAAATGTTATTAGAAATTGAATGTGAACATCTTGTTTGATCCATACCTGAAGCCTAACGGTGGAAGCATGGGGTAGACGTCTAACTGAGGGTCTGGATACGGTGGTCTCACTGGTGCTAGGGTGGGAAATCAATCTCACGTTCATAAATGCAACAGGTGTAAGCAACCTGCGATATTAATTTCATCGTATTTTGTAACAACGCATAGCTCTTTGTACAACCATGCTAGAACTGCCAACCCCCAACTGTACTGGCCATCATCAGCAAAATCTGCCAGCAAAGGAAGATACATCAATAGCACCTTGTGACCTGAGGTGTCTGGCATGAGGTAACTACTTATGAGCTTCAAAATGTATGCTCGTACAAAGCACCGTATTTATTCTTCTTCTGCATCATCCGGTAAGTGTGCGAAGGTAGCTGCTAATCAAGTAATGCTCAAACGTTGGCCTTGTAAACATTCATCGGGCGGTTTGACCCCGAGTAAATCTTCACATATCCCCGGCCAATCAAGTCCGGTGTAACCAGATATGGGTATGCCCTCACATGATAAACCCAACTGGATGGAGACATCCTACAGGGTAATAGTGCACTCCCCCGCAGTGGTATGGAAAGTGTGTGTCTCCGGGCGCCATCGTTCAACCAGGGCACAGACTAAGGCTGTATTAAAATCGAAGTGCCCAAGCCGATTAGAGTCGTAGAATCCTGCCTGTTGGAGATACGACACAATTGCCACCGGTGGATCGAAAAGCCGATTATAATGCGCAACATGTCTTAACCTCAGGATTCGATCCCTCTATTCATGTCAACCAAAGAAATAGTTAGCTCTTTCACAAATAGGCAATGGCCGGTTAGGGAATAAAATTACCTGGCCTATCCACACGGCCTATGAAATATGTCTAGACTAAAAGTATAGCAGAGACTCATCATCAGGCCTAAGTGTCACAACACGACGCTGGCTAGTCATTTTATTTAGAAGCTATGGATTATGTCGGCGTGGATGTGTGCTGTTAATTTTACAACAATCAAACCATGCAAGAAGGCCATAACGACTTAATAAATAAAAATAGAGCAACATAGTGAGACAAGCATACTGAACTATTTAGATACAACGAGTGATTTAGTTTATTCCAACATACATATATATTTTGATTGTTCGTACATAATTGCAACAATAAAAAATAATTTATACATTACCGCATGCAAGGTTAGAATCTTCAAAAAATTAATGGATGCTTAGTCCATTGGCTTTCTTAGGGGCCCTAAGTGTCATGGCACATGACGTTGTCTGGATGGACAAGTTATGCGGTTGTGGCCAGATTAACAGCATAACCCACACCTAGGAGGTTCTAATGGACCTTCTATCCAGTCCATTTCGTTCCTTATACGTGATGAACGGGGGCAACCACCAAGACGCATCTGTGTAGGGTCTGGCACAAGTGTTGGTCCATTGAAGGTTGGCCAATGCTCCATACTGCCTATAGGACGAAACTCATAGCTATAAGCCTGCGCCATTGTTTTCAGTCGGAACACAGGATCGACAAACTGCAAAGGATCCAATGCAACCTTTGCGCATGCTGTGAACACATGTTAGCAGGGCCAATGCTCTACTTGGAATTCGCCACAATCACATGTTCTCTGACTCAGGCTAACCTTACATGTTTGACCAAATTGTTTCCATATTGGATCATACGGCTTTTCCACCTCGAAAGACGAATCGAGTCAGTCAAAACGCCGAACATGACAAGCAGATGCCTTCTGGGTGCACTCTTGAATCTTTTTTCGTATGACTTCACTGAACACCTCTCCTGCCTGTAACTGTGCCATGATAGTTTCTGCTCGATTCACGAAGTATGCATTTATTCGATACAATGTAGCTTTGACTAACCTGGTAATCGGTAAATGTTTGACCCTTTTAAAAATACTGTTGATACACTCGGCTAGGTTTATTGTCATGTGACCCTATTGTCGGCCTCTATCATCGTATGCATAGCTTCATTAACACTTCGGGATATTATCAATCTAGTCTACAGCTCTTGGTTGCAATTGGCATAGTTCTTCGAGCTTGTTATCTACAACATGTTGTTCATATTGATAACTTGTACCCGAAAATACTATCAATCAATAAGCAATAGTTGTAATACACAATGTCAGATGAGGATGTTATTATCAGTAATACGCACCAATGCTCGTAAACATCTTCTTCAGCTACGCCATTCGAAAAGTTGAGTTAAGGTTACTAGCGATATGTCAAAGACAGAATACATGATAACCATAAGGGGCTTGCCACCCTACGCGTTGGTTTGCAACAGCAGCTAATATTCCAAAATGCCTATTTAAGATCAGGAAAATATGCTGTCTATCTTTAACAATACGACGTCGAACTTGGGATAAGAACCAAGCCCATGTATCATAAGATTCTCCCTTCACTACAGCAAATGCAAGTGGGATAACCTTTCTATCACCGTCCTATGATGTCGCTGTTAACAAAACCCCTTTGTACCTTCCATATAGAAAAGTGCCATCCACTTGGACTATCGGCTTTTAATAGGAAAATGACTCAATGCATGGTCTAAAAGTCCAGAACACTCGATGGAACAATGCAACTAGCTCATCTGTAGAACTGCTTGATAGGCATTCTTGGGTAACAAGTTCAAAATAAGACCCAGGATTGAAGAGACGCACTGCTGCTAACTATCTAGGTAGTATAGAGTACGACTTTTCCCAATTCCTAAAAGCAATAGCGATAACTCGTTGTTTTCCCATCCATGCCTTCCTATATGACACTCAGTATCCGAATATACCATGAATTCGCTCTATGACCTCTTTAATAGACACGCTTGGGTTTTCAGTTACTATAGCCACGATGTATGATGAAATGACATCTGTGTCTAGTTTTGGATGATCTTGGAAACGAGACGCAGAAACACATGTGTGGGGACCATTGTATTTTGATATATGCCAGTTATCCTCCCTTAGCTTATAGCATGCTCTGACCTTCCAATTGCAATGATCATCATAGTGAGGACACCGATATTCTTCATACTTGGTCGATGAGTAATGCACACAGAATATGTGGTGAGTTCGCACTGAGTATATCTTCATTGCGCGATGAAACGCCTTTTGGTTCATATATCGTAAACCTACATATGGCTCCTGATTGTCATTTATATTTATGTCGTGTCCGATTTCGGGATAATCATGGCTAGCAGTAGCATCTACATTTAGTCGTGAGAAAAAAGCAGAAGCCGATTCTATGAGCTGGCCTCCTGTTATTGTTGGCAATGCACTGGTGATGTCTTCCCCATCATCATCGTCACTGTAATCGTCACCATCACCATCAAATCCTTCAGTAATGGGGTCACAGGCACTTTCATCTTCGAAATCGTCCATTATGTCCTCTGTTTCCTCTAGGGATGAGGGGGAATGAGAAAAGCCAAAGTTTTATTGAGAGAAACATGACTGTGGAGTGTAATCATCAATAGGGCTGTGAAACTATTGGCTATAGTCAATTTGTCTATTCATTAGTTCTACGCCAGCTATGTATGGGTCGTAACATGAGGGTCCTCCAATAGCGTCATTATGTTGACTTGTGGATAGTAGCAGATATGGAGCACTTGAGCCAACTGGCTGACTTACTACGTTCAAATCAAATCTCACTGATCCAATATGTGCACATACTTTTGGACATGACAATTGAGTAGGAAACATCGCATTCACTTCTTACATCCGCTGAATGTCCTCATTGTCTTCCAACTCACACGCCTTACCGAATTTAACAAGAGCAGATGTCGATATATCAACTCGGTTATGACTTGATTTTCATTGAGATGCAGCTTTCGCCCAACTATATTTTTCAAAGCATTAATAGTTATGTCTGAATTGATTGAAATTACTTTGATCCTGGAGCACCTAAAGGTATTGCCTTCATCCGATTCATAAATTTCTCTATTCCTGTAAATACATATATTTTTTACTCCTGCAGCTCATTCTAATTCATACCATGGTCCAGTTAAAAGGTCATCACCGGAGAAAAATTTTAGTAATGATTGAAATATGTATCATAATTATGAAGACAATCTTATAATACTATTACTACATAATTACTCGTAACTTTCTAATTACTGTCAATTTGATTAGCCTCTTGCAATGCTACGTTCGAACACATATGTAAATTTTTCTATCTAAAGGAGTTTTCAATCTATCTACTTTCGTAAGTTTTTAATGCAGTAGGAATATTATTTATTCTTTCATTTTAGGAAGAGATAGAATAAAAAAAAAGTCCTGCATATATAATTATGTTTCTTTGGTTTGTAGGGTTGTTGATCTGTACAATCAAACTATTAAATACTTGTGTTTTCTCAAACCCTTTGTTCACTTCATCTTTCGTGATTGTTATAATATGATTGGTGGGGTTGTGATTGTTATAATAATAGTTGATTCCCCCTTGATAGTAGTATTAATAATTATACAATAATACATGTGAGTAAGAAAAATTTTGTGTAGAAATAAAACTTTTAATTATTAAATATTTCAACTTTTGAATTTATAAGGCAGGAGGAAAATTTTTTTATTTATTGAAACTATATTTTTATTCTAAAGATTTTATGATATTTACTCATTTTTATAACACTAATTATGGATAAGCAACATTAAATATGTAAAAAAATTAAATCAAATACAAATTAAATTAAATTAAATTTTAAAATTAATTTACATAAAAAAGGGGTAACTAAATCCTAAACTATAATAACTAAATTTTAGTATAAACTAACTAAAATTTTTTTAGTTTAATGAAATGATAAGTAAATATTAATCTTTTTTAAAACTAAAGTCTGTTTCATACAGATTTGCTAAGCTAATTTTTTTAAAAAAAATAACTATAAGCTAAAATTAATCTTAAAAAAAAATTCTATTATCTTTAAATATATTGATAACCTAAAATTAGTTTTTTTAAAAAAAGTTTGCTGATTTAAAAATTTTTTCTAAAGCAATATTTTGTAAGGAGTTTTTTTTAAAAAAAAATTGATAACCTACAATTATTTTTTTAAAAAGAAATTTACTTTTTTTGAACATAATGATAAACTGAAATATATATTTTTTCAAAAAAGTTTGAAGAGTAAAAAATAAATTTCATATAAAATTGATTTTTTAAAATAAATATTTCTTTTAAAAAAAGGGCTTGATAAGCTAAAATTAATTTTTTAAAAAAAATAATCATTTTTAAACATACTAATAAGCTAAGATTAATTTTTTTCTAAAGAAATTATCTTTTTTAAAATACATCAATTTTTTAAACATAATTTTATAAGCTAAAATTAATCTTTAAAAAAATTCTATTATCTTTAAATACATTGATAACCTAAAATTAGTTTTTTTAAAAAAAAGTCTAATGAGTTAAAAATATTTTCTAAAACAATATTTTATAAGGAATTTTTTTTAAAAAATTAATAATAACCTGCAATTATTTTTTTAAAAAGAAAACTACTTTTTTTGAACATACCGATAAGTTGAAATATATTTTTTTCTAAAAAAATTTGACAAGTAAAAATTATTTTTCTCATAAAATATATTTTTTTAAATAAATATTTCTTTAAAATAAGGGCTTGATGAGCTAAATTTAAATTTTTTAAAAAAAATCTATTATTTTTAAATATACTTATCATTGTTCAATTAATTTTTTCGACAAAAGTCTGATGAGTTAAACTCGTTTTTCTACAAAAGTAAATTTTTTAAAATAAAAATTCTTGAAAAAAAGGTTGAAAGGCTAGAATTAAATTTCTTACAAAAGAAATTGTTATTTTTAAGCACACTGATAACCTAAAGTATATTTTTTTCAAAATCATCTGATGAGTTAAAATTATTTTTTTAAAGAAATAATTTTTTTTAAAAATAATATTTCTTTAAGAAAAAAGGCTGCTAAGCTAAAATTAAATTTTAAAAAAAATCAGTCATTTTTAAACATACTGGTAAGCTAAGATTAATTTTTTTTCAAAGAGTTTGATTAGTTAAAATTATTTTTTTAAAAATAAATTATTTTTTAAAAAATATTTTTTTAAACAAATGTTGATAAGCTCATTTCAATTTTTTTTTAAAAAACTATTTTTTAAAGATACTGATAAGTTGAAATTTCTTTTTTTCAAAAAAGTCTGATAAGTTAAAGTTATTTTTCTAAAAAATGAATATTTTTTAAAAGAATATTTTTTCAAATAAAAGGTTGATAACGTAAAATTAATTTTTTTAAATACATCAATTTTTTAAACATTATTTTATAAGCTAAAGTATATTTTTCTCAAGAAAGTCTAGTGAGTAAAAATCTATTTTTCTAAAAAATATGTATTTTAGTTTTTTAATCAAAATAAAATTACACATATTCCAGTATTTATTATTGGTTAAATTAAGATTTATGCTGTGCAAAAAATTTTTAAGATCTCAAACTGTAAGAACCTGTAACTAATATTTCTTAATAATATTTCTCACAGAATAAAAATTTATTATAGTAAACAATTCTTACTATTTCTTTTAAACATTAGTACTTATTTAGATTTCTTATTTTCTATTTTAATAATACCCAACCCACAAGCCTCATAATTAAACTCGTAATAATTTGTACGGCAGGTACAATCTACTCAAATTAAAAATATGATAATATATTCAGATATCAAAATAATATAAGAAAACTAAATAATAACAGCATATGAAAATAATACACATAAATACAATAATAAAAGTAAATTAAAGAAGCATAAATACCATAACAAATAAATTAAATTAATTAATTAATATAAACAAAGAAATAATTAAATTAATAGATTCAATTTTTTGAAAAAAACTTACTTATATAACGTTCCTTGAATAATGTAATTGCCGCTGAAGATCGAATTTTGAATTACTGATAGAAATGATATTTGCTGGGAAAGAAGTTTTTTTTTATAAAATTGCTGCTGGGGTGCTAAGAGGTTTTTTAGAAATTGGATGCAGCATGTTGGGAAATAAAAATGCTGTGTGAGTGTGTAAAGAAAGGAACTGGGAGGGAAGGGTTTTTGCAAGCATTTTGTGTGTCACGGGCGCACAGGAGTCAGACACATGGCATGCAGGGGGAGACGCACATCTACACGGAGTCATGCCAATTCGTCACATGGCACGCATGCAGGCGAAGCAAAAATCACGGGTGCACAGCAATCGCACGCATGGCGCGCATGCAGCGTTGTTGCTGCCAAGGGAGCAGGCCAATTGCCACGCGGCGGGCTCTCAAACGGTGAGACTAATGACGGGACATTGGAGCTCATGATTAGACTCTGATCACGTCTTTCGACAGACTATGATCAGTTCTGATCACGACATCCCATTGCTCGTTATCAGCTGATTATTTTTAAAAAAATTAAACAAAAAAACAAAAGGCAAACAAACGTAAAAATAAAATTGAAAAGCTGATGGGAAACGGAAAAAAAAGGAAAAGAAGCGCAAAATGGAAAAGCTGAAACCAGGAAAAGTTGAAAAGCTACTGTAGCACTGACACGGTGTCCTTATTCCTATGATCAGTGTTTTAAGCATCCTGGTAAATAAGATATACGGTACAATATTTGGGTTATTAATTTTTTAAATTTGAGGGAAACAGTAAAAAAACCCATATTTAAAAAGGGAAGAAATACATATATTGACAAAAAAAAGATAGGTTGAAAGTTAGAGCTGTCAAATTTACATAAAGCGTATGGTATCTAGATCGGCAGCATTATTAATAATACTGAAAGTTGATATATTTGAAAAGAAGAGATAGTTAGTAACATATTTTAATGAAATATAATTAATGAACTTAGAAGTGCAACATCCATATATAGTGGTCCTATTAAAAGAAAGCTTTGCAGCACAGCAAGCCCCGCAAGTGAATCGGGGTGGGTTAAGTCTGAATGAAAATTTGGTCAGAGATACACAAATGGATGAATAGTTTGTCATTTATTTTAAATCTTCTACGGATAAGATAGGAAGGAAAGGAAGGTCAAGGGAAGTTAATAGGAGTAAAGGACTTTGACAAAGGAATCAAGTTAGATAGAGGATGACCTGTCGGCGCACGCTGCCAAATTGACAGGCTGGAATACTTGATTAGATGCCCATGCCTGAATCGGAGTGTCTAAAGTAATAACTTTACGTGTCCGGAACGGGTATAGCCGATTGTAGTAATAACACCTTAAATAATGATAATGATATCACCAACAAAATTCTTTGGCAAAACACCATGGTTTTAAAGTCTTTAATAAAGAGCAAAATACGAATAACAATCTAAAATAACATTTATTATTGCATAATTCTCTTAAAATTTTAACAAATTACAAATATTATGGTTTTAATTAGAGAAAATAAGAAAAGATAGAAATGAGTTACTTATGATTCTATTAATTACTTTTTAGTACTGTAAAATTAAGAAAGTAATGAAATAGAAGAAATATATATTTTACCTTCTTAAATACAGTTTATCCAAATTTTAATAATAATTTATTCAAAATATTTATCTTCAATTATGTCATAAATATATTACAAAATCAACTCTGTGGCCAATAATTTATTTAAAAAGAAAATTTATTAAAAATTGGTTGAATTAATGTTAAAAATAGTTAGAAATAATTATTTGTAATTTACTTTCCTTTTTTTAAATTGAATTTTCAACATTTGAATTTTTTGAAATTTTCAAAGAGATTATTTGTAAATTTTGAAATTTTATAGAGGTTATATTACATTAAACTATATTTTGGGGGGTTTATTTGTATTTTTACCTTTAATAAAGCCCTTTCTTTCATTTTCATCATTCACCCTTGATAGGTTGAATTGAGAATGGAAAAAAATAAATAAGAAGAAAAGAAATGAAAAAAAAAGAATTTTTCTTAAGTAGAAATTTCGGTAGCACAATGAGAATTATGATATCTATAACACCATAAGTAAACATTGTATTTTTGTTTTAAGCCCAATATTCTCACAAATTTTCTCCTTTCTTTCTTCTTTGTGTTTCACTTCCTTTTACTTATGATCTGCTTTACTTCCTTCTAAGATTTTCTCATTTTCCCTAGATCAAACCACAATAGCAACGAGCATATGTTTTCAAATGGAACCAAACATTGCTCTTTTGTCCTTCATCCTTCAACACTTATTGCTTTCGTCCATGGTGTATCAATAATAGGATTAGGACATCAAAGAACAAATTTTGTTTTTTAATATATTTCTATCAAACAATCTTAAACTTGAAATCCATTATGTCGTACCATTGTCAAAAGTTTCAAATGCTAACTTGCAAGCCATTGTGTCGTGCCTATTGATAAGAGTTGTGCGAGTGAAAGAGGGAAAGTAAAGAAAGAAAGGAGAAAATCTGCAAGTGTGAGAGCAGAAGTAAACAATAGTTAGGAAAAACAAGATTAAAGTAACTCATAATAGAAATTTAAAATTCACCTAAATTAATTAGTGGTATCAAGAGTTTGGATGTTGCTTTACTGCATGTGATTACATGAAGAAAAATTCAAGAGGTATGATGGTTAAGCTGAATTATTTTAATTACTCGTATTAAGCTTAAAATGGAAGATCTATTATATTACAAATATTTGTTTAATCCAATGAAAGCTAAAGTTATAATGCTTTTGGTGAAAATTGATCAAGATTGGAATAAAATAAACAGGAAAGCTATTTGTCATAACCCTTTCAAGTTGTGATTGACGTAGAACCTAATTAATCGATTTTCATTGGGCTAACTTATTTTCCTTATTTATGTACACATGTATGCATAAGTTAATGAAAGAAATTATTTAAGGGATATTACATAGGAAATATCTAAGGGAGATTGCATTGAAAATGCTAAAATTGTATTTATTAAAATGGTTTTACAAAGAAAGATGTTAGGCCTCTTTATAATACATTATAACTTAAGGATAAGTTAGTCTAACTAATCCTAACTAGATAAATTGTTATATTTTCGATCCTTGCCCTAAATAATTTAATACCTTAAAAATCACTATCTATGACAAAATATTTATTGCATAATCATATATGTCCATTATGCAATTACTTATTTCCAAGTGAACTCATCACATTCAAATAACATAGTAATAATAAATCGCAAGAAAAGCAAGTAAATATTTTTGTAACTTTTGTCCATCCTTATCCCTTACAAGTTGATACCGGATTTGACATTTGAAAATGATATCAATATGCTCCCATCTCATTTCATAAGCATTGATGCAAATTAATTTAGTTAACATAAACAATATGAATACATACCATAATTATAGTTGTGAATATTACCATGCCTCCATTGCATAGCTTGAAGTAAGTTAGCACATCAATATCTAATTTGCATCTAGTTCCAATGAACTTCAATGCATAATAGTCATACATATGTTTGGAAAAGTCAAAATCCCCATTCTTATGCTTACCATTCAATTTCATGATTAAACATGCATTAAATGATCAATTATGTTTAGTTTTAAATTGAAAACATGAAATTAAACCAAAGGAATTAATTTTGTAAGCAATTTCAAAACTCTTATAGGCGTGGAATCAATTCCAAAGCAAACTTTTGCTTGTAGAAAAAGGGAATCAATTTTTAAATGATTTCACTCTCTTAAAAGAATGAAATTGCTTCTAAAAGGGACTCTACACTCATGAATTTGCTTTTAGAAGTAATTCCTGACCCCATTCTTTGCATTCTAAGCCTAAGGAATCAATTTTAGAAGTGAGTCACACATGAAATTCTACATTTTTTTCCATAACTTTAATGTTCATTCGTGAGGAGAATCCTTCCAATTCTATATTACATGTATGATAACACAGTTTAAGCATTATTCCATGCAAGAACAATACCATACTCACTAAAATCATTTTTTAATTTACACCAAATACCTATAATGAGCAAGTTAGCACAAATCATTCAAAATAAGTAAGTCTAAACTTAATCGAGTCAATTCTTTTATAAAAAAAAGGTAAAAATGAAAGGAATGCTCACTCACAAGTTATAGAAGAGATGATTGGCTTAAAGTTTAGAGATGAAATTATGCCTGTTACACCTTCCTTAATTATTTATAAATTAAAATTTTTGATATGAGAAAGAATGGTTAAAGCAACTAGTAAATTCAAGTGAATTAAAAATTTTAAATGTGAAATATAGAATAAAATGAAATTAATAAAATTATAAGAATATGATTTGGGTGAAATTTAGATGGAGAAATTTTATTAAAATCTTGAGGAATAAAGTTATACACTAACATAAGTTAGTATATGAGTATGGAAGAGGATTGTGAATAATTTTTCAAGCATGCCCTTAGGGCTATATTTTTTCTCTCATAGCAGCCAAACCTTCATTTCCCTTTCATTTTTCCTTTTCCATTTCCCTCATTTTCTCCACACAACTCCTTCACTACTTCATCAATCAAGTAAGAGAAACCTCAAATCTTCATGATTTCTTTGTTTAAGAATGTTACTTTCATTAAAAATCTATCCTACTTCTTCTTGGTTGATGAAGGATTTGAGGTTTATTTAATTTTATTGGGTATTCTAAGCCCTAACCTTAGAATCCTTGCATTTGATGTGATTAGGGTTGAGGGATTATTAAACTAGCATTTTAGCATCTGATTCCATAAAAGGTGAGTGAATAATCTAGCTAACTTCATAAATTTTGAGATTTTATAATGATATTGATGAAAGATTTTTATATGATTTTTCTTGATTGTGTATTATTTTGATATAGTTAAAGAAATAAATGAGGGTAAGAGATGGTATGAGATGTTAAATAAGTGTATTGATAATTATATTTAGGTTTGATGTGCATTATATGTGTTTATAAGATGTTTTAGGTTAGTTGCATAGTAAAAATTTTATAAAAAATTAAGATTTTCATATGTAAATCAATTAAGGGTCTAGAGACAAAATTGGGCTTCAGAATCGAGTAACTAATTAATTTTGGGGGTCCAAATATTGGTGAATCAATTCCAAAGGTCTAGAGGCAAAACTAAGCCTTAAAATCAAGTAACTAATCAATTCTGAGGGTTCAAAGATAAAAATTAGGTGGGTGAATCAATTTATAAATTGATTCATCAATTGCAGAATTTTATGTTAAATTTGAAAGGGTATAACTCTTTTATCTTATTTTCATTTTAAACAAACTACCTATTATTTTAAAGTTAATTGAGTATACTTTCAAATGAAACTAATTTCAAATCAAAATATTTTATATATTTTAAGATATCATGAAAATAATGGAAAAGGTAAAAAACTCAAGATTTCAAAAAATGAACTTTTTATGTTTATTTTCAAAAGGGTATAACTATTTTAAAACTTAACTAATTTAGGCAAATAACCAATCTATGAAAAGCTTATTGAGTCTATTTTCGTATGAAATAATTTTTATGGATATTATATTTAAATTTTTTTAGTTATTTATAAAAGATCATTTAAAGATCGTAGTTAAGATGATCATATAATAACATATACTCAATCTGTATTATGTTTTCATGACTTTAAATTGCCTAATATGAGTATTTGGTTGCTAAACACTAAAAATAGTGTAGTTCATGATAAGCATAAGATGATTACATAGGTTGGATAATAATGACATAAGAAAGTAGAAGTTGTATGATATAATATATGATGTAATGAACTTATTGCATTACTCATAGAATGATATATATATATATATATATATATATATATATATATATATATATATATATATATATATATATATATTGAAAAATGCTTTATAAATTAAGTACTACAATATGTGTGAATGCTTGTAGTTATACAAGGAGGCATGATGATGTTGATAAGTACTATGATGCATATTGAAATTAAATTATGTCTGTATTGAATAGAGTTTAAGCTCTAATGTTTAAATTGCATTGTAAATTTTGTCATGAATGATATTAAAAGTGAGAAATGTGACGGAGGTGATGTTGTGAATATCACATGGGAAATTTTTGGTAATGAGATAGGTAGGATATAAGGTTAGTTTGGGAGGACTAAAGATGAAAATAGGAAGGTGGGGCATAAGGTTAACTTGAGAGGCAAAAGGAAGATGAACATATTTTATTTGCTACTTATCAATTTGAATGAAATATAATTTTAAGTGTAATTAGTCATGAGTATTATTATATGATACATTAAAAATGAAATGATTGTGTGTTAATCTCAGTGTTAATGGCTTTTGTTTACTAATATGCTTAAATGTGATATGAATGGTTAAAAAAGGATAAACTGGTGCGTAAGTAAGTAAAATGTTATTATTCTTATAAATTATTTACTCACTGAGCCTTGGACTCACTTTTCCATATTTTATTTCTTAGATTCTCAAGTTGAGCTTCCATCTCCACCTACTTAAAGCTAAAGTTCATAAGAACTCACTGATGGTATTTTGGAAGCATAAATTTATGTGCATAGAATATTTTAGGCCTCTTATTTGTCATAAAATTAGACAGAGGAAACATGAAATTGATTCCTCTCAAGTTAGTTAGGCTTGCTTATTCTCATTTTGGGAGGACTATAAGTATGCCTAATTTCTCCATCTTTTGTAGAAATCTCATTGGATGTTTTCTTTCTAAAATATTAGATCCTTTAAAAATACATGGCATTTATTATTATGAATCAATGTATTTAGCTAGGAATAGACCGGTGGAAATCAGAGAAGGATTCCACGTAGTCACAATTAAGTTAAGGTCATAGTAGCACCTTAATTGAAGTTAAAAAGAAGGAAGATTGAGGAAGATGATGATAGAGTTAGAGAGAAGTTGAAAGGAGTGAATATGGAGTTATTAAGAGTTTTTAAGGAAAATGAGAGAAAGAAAAAAGGTGTGGGGGCTTTTTGGTTTGGAATTATAGCAAAAAGAAACTTTAAAGGCAAAATAGGAATTAGCATCTATAATCTCCTCCACCCTCTTTATTCACCTCTAACCATATCTAATCTTAAATTACTCTTATTTATTCATAAATGAAATTTCCATGAATAAAATTCCATACAATATTAAAGTTTAGTTTCAATCTCTTATAAAAAAAATCATCCTTGAATTCTTAAGATGTAAGCTAAACTAACAAACATATATAGAAGTAAGTTTACACTATTCATAAGGTCTTACCAAGTAAATAGGGGTATTTTAGCATCATATTTTATTCAAACTTATGAAAAGCACTTCCTTGAATCTTAACTTCCAAACTTGATGAACCAAAATCTCGGTTAATTTCTTCTCATATGTTAACTTAAGGTCCATTTGCAATAGTTCATCTTGGATCATATAGGATGGGTTCAAAATGTATTTTTAGAGCATAGAAACGTGAAACACTGGTTGTATAGCATGTAAGTTATCTAACAACTTTAGACAATATGCAATAGTTCCTAGACACTTGACAATAAGAAGAGGTCTAATAAAATAAGGTGCTAGGTTTCTTTTTTTAAAAATTGTATCACATTCTTCATAGGTGAAACATCAAGAAAAACTATATCCCTTTGTTGAAATTATAGTGTTTTTTTCTTTTGTCCATAATTTTTTTTATGATTCTAAGTTATATTTAACTAGTTTTTAATAAATTAAACCTTTTCTAGTGCATTTGTCATTAAATGCAATTCTAAAAGTCTTGCTTTTCGTGACTCAAATCATCCCATTAAAAACGTACACTTTTTACTAGATAGTGCTTTGTACAAAGCCATTTTGATGTTTGATCAATTATTGTTATTATAGGTAAACTCTATTAATAACAAATATTTCTCTTAAATCCCTTCAAATTCAAGGGTATATGCCTAAAGCATATCCTCTAAAATTTGAATAATTTATTTTAATTGCCTATCGATTTAAAGGTAGAAGGCCAACCTTAATTGAGTACCTAAGACTTGCTAGAAGGACTACTGT
Source organism: Sindora glabra (assembly GCA_020226215.1). Lineage (NCBI taxonomy): Eukaryota > Viridiplantae > Streptophyta > Magnoliopsida > Fabales > Fabaceae > Sindora > Sindora glabra. The sequence continues at coordinate 43,600,059 of CM035226.1, forward strand.
TAGTGAGTTGTAAATTATATGCCTCGGTTGAATATAATGGTAATTAGAACCTTATGTAGTGGCATTATCCTATCAAGATACACTTAAGTGTACTAGGTCATTGAAAAAGTAATCTTAATTGATAAGACATGCACTAACATAGTCAACTTATCTATAATGACCCTATTATATCGTATCCCTTTTGAGACTTTCGCAACTCATGAAATCTATAGTCACATATTCCTAATTCCATTTCAAAATTGTAAGTGGATGGTACATTTAGACTAATCCTTGATGCTCTGCCTTTACTTGTTGATATGTAAGACATTTTAACACATAATGAAGCATGTTTTGTTTTATCCTTTTTCACCATAAAGTTTCTTGTAGGTTATGACACATTTCAGTTACACATAGGTACATGGTATAGGATGAGTTATAAGCTTAATACATTAATTCATTTACTCATTATTAGGAATCCAAACTTTCCCTTGCTTCCAAAATATTCCATTTTATCTATAATCAATTTAGAATTTAGGTTGTTAGTTGCACATTCCACCATTTTAAAATAATCTAAATCATTTCTTTAAGTTTCCTTAATCCTTTTCATTAAAATTGTTACTTGGGTCATAAATACTCCCTACTTTCTAATAGGTGATTGTACTACCTTTTCCTACTTAATGTATCAACAACCATGTTAACTTTACTAAAATGACAAGGAATTGAACAATCATAATCTTTAACAAGCTTTATCCTTTTTTTTTTCCTTAAATTCAATTTTTTAACTTAATACTATACTTCAAGCCTTTATGATCTATGTAAATATTACAAGTTTCTTCATAAAAATAGTACTTCTAAATCTTTAAGGTAAAAATTTTTGCTGCTATCTTTAAATTATGAGCAGGATAATAGGGCTCATGTCACTTTAACTATTGGAAGGCATATGCAATCATATTACCGTTTTGGCACTAAGGTGCACCTAAAATCAACCTTAAAATTATCATAATATACTATATAACCACTTGGGCTAGAAAGCAAGGTTGAGATTGGAGAATTGTCAAACATTTTTTCAATTTTTGGAAGCTAGTTTCATAACGGTCAATCCAAATGAACTTGATTCCTTTTTGTGTTAGTTTGGTCAATAGTGTGGTTATTTTGGAAAAGTCATTGATAAATCTCCTACAATATCATACTAAGTCAAGGAAACTGAGAATTTTAGTGATTGTTATAGCTTTACGCCAGTTTTCCATAGCCTTTATTTTTTGAGGATCTACCTAGACTAGGGATGGCAAAATTTAGGCTAAATGCTTGCTTCACCGACTTTGCCTTAATGAGGCACAAATATGATAGGAAAATTTACTCCACAAGGCAGGGCATGGGGTATGTTTTTGCTGTAAAATGGATTTGAGGTATAGGATAATATTAGTGCAATTTACCCTATAGAGTTCTTCATATATAAAATTATAAATTTACTTATATAAATGATATATGTATACATTACATATGTAAGTTTTCTTAGTAATTTAACAATTTAAAATACTTTTTAATAATTTTATTTTTAATTTTTAATTTAAATATTATATAAAAATGAAAAATCAATAAATAAAATAATTCTAATTATTAAGTCCTACTATCCTAAACTAGAGATTCATTTTCAAACAATTAAGAGGATTAAGCAGCTGCTTTACTTGTGAATGTTGACATCATCACAAAAAGCTCCTTACTTGTGGTAGTAAATAATAGGCTTAAAAGAGTAAACATTCTTGCAATTTTGATTTTCTATTTAATCAATAAACATTTTTCTCAAATTAAACACATAATACTTCTCGATACTAGAAATGCCATGTTGATTTAATGTTAGAATTAAAAAGGATCATAACTTATATTACAATTTAGAAAATCCAAGGACTACTTTTGTCATTACAACTTATGAAGTTATTGGCTATAACTTAGCTTGTGAGAGGGTAGAAATATGTTAAGACCATTGTCTAATAAGGATTTTTTCAACTAGTTGGATATGGCGATGTTGTTAAATTATTTTATGCCATTGGCAAAAAAGAACCTAAAGGAATAGATCCTTAAAAAGTACAATATTTAAAAATAAAAAATAGATCTTGGATTACATTGGTAAACTAAAAATGGGAAAACTTGATAAAAATGTTTAATGTCATTTTATAAAATTAACTAGGTAGTAATTTAATGTTTCTCTTAATTTATGCATTATGTATTTTCATTATTTTCCTTATAATTTGAGATTATTAATTAAATTATGTGCATTTCTAGACTTATGTGATGAGACTGTATTAATATTGTATGTTATTTTTATTTGAATTTCAAATATGTAAAATTTAAAATTTTCATCAAAATTTTCTATTTTTTTTCATTTTTGCAAATTTCTTCATAGGGCACCTATAGCTCATGAATTACAGGGACGATACCTTAACTCACATCATCTTGTGGGGTAAGGAAAATTCAAGGCAAATGGTGGGAGGTATGGGATAAGCCAGTTTAAAGCATATTTATCCCTGCTTCACCCTATTGGCATCCTTAATCCAAACTCTTTCATAAGACATAACATGCTCCAAGAATTTAATGCTGGTCATTTATAACTTGTATTTTAAAAATTTAGCATATAATCGATGTTCCTTGAAGGTTTACAGCCTTATTTGTAGATGTTGAGCATGCTTTTCTTCACTATTTGAATAGACTGAAATGCTACCAATGAATATAATTATGAACTTGAGTGAGTTAGTACACTAATATCTTATTTGCATTCAATTCAAATAAACTTCAATGTATAATAGTATATTAATAAAATTATCAATTTCATCCTTAAAATTATAAAGTATTAATAAAATAGTCCTTGGATTATATTAAATAGCCAATTTCATTACTAAATAATAGTTTGCATAAATAATTTTATCCTTTCATATAGATATTCAAAAGCAAAATTATCTATATAAATCTATATAGAAAAATGAAGTTATTTATATAGACTATTATTGAAGGATGAAATTAGTCATTTAATATAATTTAAGGGCCATTTTATTAGTGATTTATAATTTTACGGATAAAATTAGTAATTTTATCTCATATATGTTTGGAAAAGGCAAAATACCCATTCTTATGCTTACAATTCAATTGCATGATTAAATATAATTAAGTATATATAGTTCCAAAGTCAAAGAATGAAATTGGGCTAGAGGAATCGATTTTACAAATAATTCCAGACTTTTATTAACTTTTTATAGGCCTAGAATCAATTCCAATAAGAGTTTCACTTTCTAGAAAAGGGGCCGGTTCCACCTTTTTAAAACAAGAATTTGCTTTTTAGAAGTAGGAAATTGCTTTTAAAAGTAATTCTTAACTCCATTCTCTACATTTTGGGCTTGAGGAATTGATTTTGAAGCAATTCAAACGTGAAATTCAATATTTTTTTCTAGGATTTTATTATTTATTCATGAGGAGAATCCTACAATTAATTTTTACACTAAATACCTATAATAAGTAAGTTAGCATAAATCATTTAAAATGATCAAACTTAAATTTAATCTAACCATTTTTTTTAAAACAAGTAAACATGAAAGGAATTCTTGCTCACAAGTTATGGAGGAGATAATTAACTCAAAGTTTAGAAATGAAATTGCCTCTTGATCAAAATTGAAAAGATGAAAGATTGGAAAAGATGATAAGTGAGTTAGAAAGAAGTTGGAAGGAGAGGAGATGAAGTTATTAGGAGTTTTGGAGAAAAATAAGAGGAAGAATAAGGCTATGGGGGTTTTCGATTAGGAATTATAGCAAAAAATAGCCTTAAGGGCAAAATCAGATCGACTCGCATAATCTTTTCCATACTTTCTATTCACATCTAAACCACACTTAATCTTAAATTACTTTTATTTATTCATAAATTGAGTTTTGATAAATAAAATAAAATTTCATATAATGTTAAATTTTATTTTCAACCATCCTATAATAATTTATTTCCTAGATATATATTTTATTTTCTAATAGGTGTAACATTATTAGCTTATTAAGGTAGTAAAGATTGTAATGAATTTCATTATGTGGCTATTAAGACTAAAATTCATGAATTATGGACTAAACTAGTTAGTTTGTATTCCTTTCTTTATAAATATGCTTTGAATAAGATTAAAATTATCACTTATTGATCTATTCCTTTCTTTGCTTTTACCTTTTTTATTTAACTACACAAAAGGAAATGTGTTATGAAAAATAAAAGTAGAATAGTAGAAAAATAAAAGAAGAGAATAAAATTAGAAGAGGAATTTCTCTTATTTTTTAATGTATTAAATCCTTTATACATTATCTATATATATAGTACTAAGGCACTAATTAATCAGTATTACTAATTGATATAATAATTTATAAGTATTATTAATTGGTGTTTATCACTACTTGATTACAAATCAAAGATTGAGTGAATTTCATTTACAATAATTAATTAATAAATTAAAGATATGATATGGATATTTACATAAATAAATATTTAAAACACTTTTCTTGGATGTCCATTAATAAAGAATATGCTTTGTTAAAACCTTCATTAAAAAAAATCTAATGGAAAAAAATCTTAATGAAAAACAATAAGGTACATTATTCTTTTAGTTAATAATCTACCTCATTAAAATTTTGTTAGAAAAATTCAATGAAATCACGGTCAAGAAAAAAAAAGTATAGTATGATTTTAACTCCCCTTGTTGAAAATAGCACTAAAGATTTAAGTCAATATCTTTATTAGCAATTTAACTAGAGACCACTAGAACAAATTTATTGTTGTGATTAATTATTATAATCCATTTGTAAGTATAATAAAAGGGTTATCTCCTTTAATGCATTATCATTTTAATTATACTTTTACATATAACATTATCTTCATATAAATTTGTTAAAATTTCTTCTTTGAAATTCAGAGGAATTAATTTTTCACTTGTTATATACATGTTGAAAAAATTGCAACTGTAATTTATTTTATGAAGAAGTATGATATATATGTATTATCATAACTAATAATATGTGATTAAACTTTGTGTAGATGAAATATCCTGTATTTGCATAACTAAATAATTATGACTCAAAATTTAAATAAATAAAATGATCCCATATCGTTGTTCTACAAAGATATCCAAAATATATGTTTAGTTTTAATCCAATATCTTTTGGTTAGAAATAAAATTTTTGAAAAGCTGTATTAAGACATATATAATTAGCAAGATATACTATTACATCAATTGCACTAAGATATAGTATTTTAGGACTATGAAATTTTCATTATTCTTTGTAGTTCAAAATGGATCCTTATTAGTATTAATTAATTGAACAATCATCTGGACACTCAATTGATATAATTTATTCATGTAAAAAGATTGTTCCATTTTGATTGATGAACAAATGTTGCAACTAAATGTTTGATCTGCAAGTTAAGATAAAACTTAATTTTTCAAAATCTTTTATCTCAAACTCCCTTTTCAAATACTTTGTCGCATTTGGAAGCTCTTTATGAGTTTCAATAATATTTAAATTATCAATATATGCAGCAATTCACATTTAGATGTCAATACAAGTGATTTTATTTCTCAAATATTCAAATTGCATACTTCAAGGATCTAAAATACTTCAGGGATTATAATATCATTTCAATTATCATGCATAAAATAAAATATAATAAAATCCATTAAATGCATATTAAGTTTTGATATATTGCAAGAAAAATTATATATACTCTGAAAAAATAAATATTTCTCATATTCAATGATGACTTTTGCAAAAATCCTTGTGTTACAAATCATACTTTCTCTTTACAACGACAATTTTCTTGTTACCATGGTACAATTATATATTTCTAACTTATTAGCTTCACATTTTCAAAATGTTTCATTAGTTTAATATCTTCTGAGTGTTTCTCCACTTTATAAGTAAATTCAATTTTTACATTTTTTTAGCACTATATGATATATAAGAGTAAATGTTATTGGCAACTATTCCCTTTTTAGTTCCATTTTTCTTATTAAATATATATTCAATTAAAATATCTTTATTTTCATAAATTTTAAGTACCTAAACTTCTTCCAAAAGCTTGTCTTTATTTATATCTTAATTCTCTTTAAAAATATTTAATTTCTTAACAAGTGTATTCATTTGCTCCTTTTTTTTTAAGGATATTTGTATTTGGAATCAATAAGTTTATCATGCTTTAAGTATGTTCAAAACAATTATTATTGAAAAATAGATTGTTATACTTAGGCATTAATATGAATAAAAGCATTTGTAGATTGCATATTATTTATGCTATTTTGGTTAGTAATATAGTTAGCAATTTTTTATACTCTATAAATCAATCATATTATAAACTTCTTGTTTATATTGCTTTGAGTGAGAATTAATATGATTGTATGTCATTTTACTTTTACAACTGCATATTTTCTCTCTTGATTTTAAGAATATAATTTCATATATAAACTTATATTCTTCATTATTTTCAAAGATTTATGATAAAGTAAAAATATATTATACGTTAAAAAATTCTTTATGCTTAAAACCTTTCAACTCATGGTCTAAGCTTTGTATGAGGATCAAGATGATTGTATGTCATATTACTTTTATAACTGCATATTTTCTCCTATGATTTTAAGAATATAATTTCACATATAAACTTATATTCTATATTATTCTCAAGATTTATTATAGAGTGAAAATATATTACACATTAAAAAATTCTCTATGCGTAAAATTTGTTAACTCTTGATTTAAGCTAATTATAACGAAAAACTATAACTTTTTGGCTTAATACATATAAATATTGTAACATGTGAAGTTAGATGTTCCTTGAGATAATAAAAGGAATTTTTTTCTCTTGAACAACGATACAACTAATAAGTTGAGACATTAAAATTATTCTAACCAAATCATTTTATATACAAACATATCATAGAATGTTCAACAGTCATTAAAGCTGTTAAAATGAGTTAAATTTAAAGAGTTGGCTTGAGATTAATATAATTTTACTTGATTTAAGATTGAAATTAGTATAAAAAATGATAATAGTAGCCTAACTTGATAAAAGACTAAGATTGGTTAGCAGAACTTAATAAAGGATTAAGACTGATTAATATTAACTCATCGGATTATTAGATAGGCCTATAATATTAATCAATAATAAATGATTAATTTATTATATGTATATATATAAATTATAATTTTAGTATATTAAAATTATATTTTAATATATATTATCAAAATTATATATATGAGTAATATTATATAATTTGTAATATTAAAATTAATGAATTTATATATTTAATATTATTAACATATATTTCATAAGTTTATCAAAGTAAATAATTATATTAAAATTTAAAAAAATTTAATATTAAAATTAATAATTTTATATATTTAATATTATTAATATATATTACATAATTTTTTAAAATAAATAATTATATTAAAATTAAAAAAGTAATATAAATTATGTAAAAAATTAAATTTATCATAATAAAATTTAAAAATTAATAAAAAAATTATGCAAAGTAATTATTATAGATAAACATAAAAAATAATTATATTACTAAATAGATATATTAATTAAAGTAATAAATTATTATTAATATGTTAAAATAATAATGTATTCATATATATGTTTTAGGGATTTTCCATATTAAAACTTATTATGTTTTGATTTATTTTTTTACTATTTTAGTATATTTAACAACAATAACAATAATAATAAGTTTTTTAAATAATTATAATAATAATAAATTTTAATTAATTAATAATATAAAAGTTAGCAATAAATAAATAATTACCAAGCTGAATAACGCTAACTTACAACCCAAGTAGGGGTAATTCTCTCTCTAAGTTGTGCTAGGTTTTCGATAATTAATGTAAAACTTTATTAAAACCCTAACCATAGATCACACACAAGGATTTAATTGTACTAATGGTAGATTATTACTTAGAAGTAACACACTATATGACTCGAGTATAATGTCAAATAAACTAGAGCCACTATATTGGCGCCTGGATGTAGTGTTAAATGAGCAAGGATCCTTATATTTTTCTAGACAAATGTAGGTAAAGAAGGTAGTTTGAGAGAGCATAATTAAGTTTAATAATTGAAATATCAGTACATTAAAAAATAAATCTTTAGAGGTTGTGGACACTATAATTCAGAGAAGGATTAACATCATTTGTCTTTAAGAAATTAAATGAGTTAGGAAAAAAGTTAAGGAGCTAGACATTATAGGATTTAAACTATGTTACACAAAAAAAGTTAGATAAAAGAAAGGAGTTGGTATTACTGTAGACTAAAATTAGAAGAAGAATGTGATGGATATAAAAAGACTTGAGGATAGGATCTTATCATTAAGATTAATAGTTACACAGGAGACTATTAAAATCATTAGTGCTTATGTACCATAAGTAGGATCAAAGACACATTTGAAAGAGAAGTTTTGGGAAGACCTGGAGGGGTTGGTTGAAGGAATTCCATAAGAAGAAAATATTCTCATTGTAAAGGATCTAAATGGACATGTTAGTATTGAGGTAAGATAATTTTCAAGAGTCCATGGAAGATTTGGCTTTGGAAAACTAAATAAGGAAGGGCAATTTATTCTTGATTTTTCAATAGTATACAATTTCAAGATTGTGATTTAAGAAGCAGAAAGAGCATTTAATCACATACAAAAGTGAAACTTCAAAGTTGTAAATTGATTTCTTTTTAGTAAGGAACTTAGATAGAAGAGTCTGTAAAGATTACAAAGTGATTCCAAAGGTGAGCCTTACTACACAACATGAGATCTTGGTCCTTAATGTTCATTTTAAAACATGTAACCAAAAAAGACAATAGGTTATAAATCCTAGGATCAAGTAGTGCCAACTTAAGGGTGAGAAATAAATGACTTTTAAGATAATATTATTGGAAAAAGGTAACTAGAAAGTACAAAGAAGTACTAATCATATTTAAGATGAGATGGCTAAAAAGGTTAGAATGGTTGCTAAAGTAGCCTTGGGTGAATGAAAAGATTTTGGATCAAGAGATAAAGAATCTTAATAGTGGGATGAAAGTATGCAGAAAAAAGTTAAAATTAAAAAAGATTATTTTAAGGCTTTACATGTGTGCAACAATATCAAAAATTGGGAAAGGTATCAAAAGGCTAGGAATAAGACCAAGAAAGTAATGAGTAAGGCATAATCTAAAGCTTTGAAAGAATTCTACTAAGATCTAAGGATAAAAAATAGAGAACAAAAAATTTATAAGCTTACTAAAAATAGGAAAAGGAAATTAAAAGATTTGAACTAAGTAAGGTATATTAAGGATAACTAAGGATAAGTTTTGCATAAAGGTATCAAAGAGAGATAGAAGAAGTATATTTATAAGCTTTTCAATAATAGCAAGAATTGACTAAGTATGTGGAAGGATTAAAAATCCAAAAGGATGAATAAAATTTAGCTTATTATCATAGAATTCAAGTTAGGAAGGTCAAAAAAACTCTTAAGAGGATGGATAATGACAAAGTCATTGCTCCTAATTGTATTTCTATTAAAGTTTAAAAATATTTAGGATAGCAGGGTGTCTTTTCACCTACTAAGCTATTTAATGAGATTTTAAGGTCTAAGAGAATGTTAGATGAGTGGAAGAGGAGTATTTTGATGCCTATATATAAGAAGAAAAGAGATATTTGGAACTATGAAAATTATTAAGGTATAAAATTTATGAGCCACACTATGAAATTATAGGAAAAAGTAATTAAGCACAGATTAAAAAATATGATTAGTATTTCAAATAATCAATTTAGATTTATGCCAGGAATGTTTACAACAAAGACTATTTATCTTTTATGAAGATTGATGGAAAGGTATCAGAGTAAAGAAAGAGACTTAGATATGATTTTTATTAACTAAGAAAAAGCCTATGATTAAGTATCAAAAAAAGTATTGTGGAAGTTTCTGGAAAAGAAAGGAGTTTGTGTAGTATATATATGGGTTATATAAGATATGTATAATGAGGTAATTACAAGTGCAAGAACTCCTAGAGACGAGACAAAAGACTTTCCTATAAGGATATGTCTACATTAAGATTTAGCTTTAAATCCTTATTTGTTTAATCTAGTCTTGGATGTTCTTATTAGGGACATAAAAGAGACTATCTCTAAATCTATACTATTTATAGAAGATATAGTTCTGATTGAAGAATTAAAGGAAAATGATAACTATAAACTTGAGCTTTGGAGATAAGCATTGAAATCAAAGGATTTTTGCTTAAGTAAGAGTAAGACAAAATACATGCATTTCAAATTTAATAAAAAGTAAGGTAGAAATGATTTGGAGATAGGAATTAGAGAACATATCATACTACAATTATCTAAATTTAAGTATTTGGAGTTAATATTATAAAATGATAGAAAAATTGATGGAGATGTCACACACAGAATATAAATTGGATAGTTAAAATGGAGAAAAGCATTAGAGGTTATTTGTGACCACAAACTATCTACCAAACTTAAAGAAAAGTTTTATCGAACTACTTACGACTAGTTATACTTTATGGTAGTGAATATTGGGCTTTGAAGGGATAACAAGAGTAAAAACTAAGGCTAGCATAAATGATAATGTTAAGATGGATATGTGGTCATACAAGAAATGACAAGATACAGAATGGATGCATATAAGAGAATATTTGCATGACACCTATTGTGGAGAGGATGACTGAAGGTCACTAGAAGCACTAGTAAGAAAAGTCGATTACACAGTCTTTAATCCTATGAAAAGGTGTTAAGAAAGGCCAAAAAGAATACTAAGAAAAATTATAAAAAGGGATCTCTTAGTAAAAATATTCCTGAAATCTAGTTTCGGATAGAGCTCTATGGCATTATGGGATCTATGTAACTAACTTCACTTAGTAGAATAAGATTTTGTTGTTATAGTAGCAATAAACAAATAAGTAATGTAATAATAATAATAAAGTATAATAAATTATAAAACTTACTTGGAATCACTTGGTAAAAGTCAACTTGGGATTAAGAAAAAGTAGTTCGACCTAAGACTAATCTAATGTATAGTTTTTACCCATTGAATTAGTTTGGTAGGATTAAGTTAACCTATTTTAACAACTTTAACAATTATTCCCATTGGAAAATGATAATCCTCAAAAGTTTTGGATATAAATTTACCTATATTATTAAAATATATTATCTTAATTGCATAATTGAAAATTTGTACTTAAAGTTAAATTATTTAAGCTAATAATCTTACAAATATCAAATTGTGAATTGATAATAAATTTGTCTGTGATTAAAATCATGAAATACATAAGTAGTCCACATAATGGAGCAATTAACATATGTCACCTTCTATTCATTCCAAAATTATTATAAATCTACCCTTAACTTTAGCTAACAGTGTCCTTAATGTCTTATAAATAAATTACCTTGAGAACAAATAATATATAAAATTTTATTAGATCAAAAAATATTTTGGTTCTTCAATAAATAATTTTATAGATTTTCAATGATTTTTTGCATTATTATTGATTTAGGGTGATCCATTTAGTTATGTCACATAATAAAAATATTTTTTTAATGAACTTTTGGTTCACATTTCTTTCAATTAGCTTTATATATATATACTATATATCAAAAGAAAGTGATAATAACTTTTTCTACACATTTTTCTCACTTGAGACAACTATTATAATATAAAGATATTTAATATCTTATTATCTTAATATAGTATCCTTATTATTGTATGTCTTTGAAACTTAGTCAATATCTTCAAGACATAATTGATAATAATTTTCACAAATTATTAATTGAAAATTTTGTTTTCCATTTTTAAGAATGGTGTGCATTATTGCACTATTCAAAAGAGACAAATATATATTATTATTTCAATAGAAAACAACATTGATCATTGTCATAACCAATCAAATTATCAAGTCTTTCTTTTGGATGTCCAAGAAAATTTACCACATTGAAGTTGAGAGCATCATTCTTATCGATAAAATTGGCCTTATATCATTTTGGTGGTATATACTTTTAGAATTTCCAATGGCCTTTCACATTAAATTAATAATAGATACTTTCAAAACCTTTTGGTTTCTTATTATATAAGCCTTTTTGAATGTATTCTCTAACTTTTGGTGATAAAAACTAATCTTATGCTTATTTATACTATTTTTATAACTATCATAATTGCATAAATTAATTTGACATTTTCCCACATGTCTAGTTATAATCACAATCTCATCTACATTTAAACCCTTTAATCATCAAGGAATTCAATTTTGAAAATGTAGTAAAATTAATTGAATAAGTTTCATACTTTTTCATTAAAAACTCAAAATTTTATTGAGCCATCATAGGGTATGAAATTAATCACTTCAAGAAATGTAATGAAACCAATTACATGAGTTTCATATTTTTCACAAAAAAAAAAATTTAATTGTTGATGCATATTCCATGCAATGAGACCAATTGAATGAATTTTGTATTTTTCATAAAAAATTCATTATTGTATTTAGTCATAAGAAGGTATAAATTGAGAGGCAATTTCATAATAATAAAAGAGACAGAAAAATATATGATACAATTGATAAAGAAGAAGAAAGAGAAGAAAATAAGAATAATAGACGAACTTTTATTTCATCAATTTTATTCATATCTGTTTTTCAATTGGTTAAAAGAAGAAGGGAATCTTTTAATTATTAAGATACTTTATTTTCAATTTTTCGTAGGGATGATAATAAAGATAAAGGAAAATCATCACTTTTCAAAAATTTTCAAAACCCAGGAAAACAATGAGAAGTTCCAAGCCGAGGCAAATCGGCTTCAAGCCCTCCATCCTGATATCACTATCATCCATGAAAAGTACTACAAGGCAATCTCTCCCCTGTATCATACTATTGCAATCAAACCAATTACAACCGAATGCATGTCCTAGATACTTGCATAACAGTAACAAGATATAATAATAAAGGTGCAAGTTTCCAATTCGGAATACTTCGAGAGGGGAACAAAAAAACAAACTGAGCCATCACACTGTCACTGTTGTAAGCATTGACAAGAAATTTTGGAACCGATTAGCTATTCGATGAAAATATGGGGTTAAAGTTTAATAAGAGTAAAAGGATGCCTCAAAAATTAATGTTTAATAGCCAGATCCACAAAACTTGAAAAAAATCTCGCCTTATAGGAATTGTTAGGTCATAAATTGAAACGAACAATACATAAATAAAATGATAATAAAATAAATAAAATAAAATTCAATTCCATTTTCATAATTTTGAAATTATCAATTAATATTTGATATTGGATTGAAAGCAAGAGATATATAAATTTAAAAAATAAAAGAAGAAACCAAAAATTCAAATTAGAAAAGTGTTATGCCAATAATGTGTTAAAAATAAAATAACAGCAAAATAAAATAAGAAAATAGAATTAGAGGAATTTTTTTTATTTTTGAATGTATTGAATCATTCATATAATGACCCTATTTAACAATTAGCTGATTCAATTAACTGTTAATCAATTAAATTAACTGTTATCTTATATTTAATTGTATTAACTGATTTGACCAGCTGATAATATTAGTTGTTTGAGTAAAAATATTTAGTAAAATTAATTATTTCCTATTAGCTATTTATATGTAAAATGATATATAAGAACATATATATATTTTATGATTTATTTAAGTATTTTTTTACTTTAATAATATTTTAAATTTATCATATGATTTATATTTAAGAAATATAATAATTTATTTTTAAGTTATTTTTTGAGTCATACTTACTTAAAATATGATAAATTTAAAATATAATTAAAGATTTATTATATTTCTTAAATTATTATTATATTTTTTAATAAATAAATTATTATATTTTTTAAATTCTTTATAGAAATTAATAATAATTATTTAATAAATTGATTTAATCTTTTTTTAGTAAGGATATAAATGAAAACATATATATTATTTAAGGATAATTTCATATTTTTACAAACCCATTGTCAATAAATTAATTAAAAATATTAGGTTCATTAAATTTTTTAAATTAGCTAATTGAATAAATTATTTGCCAAACAATTAAATTAGCTGATTGACTTAATCAAACAGTTAAATACTAATAAATCAGCTAAAAGCTCACTAAAAAAATTCTTTACCAAACACCCTCAATATCTATATATACAATTTAGCTTATTGGTATCAATAATTTATACAATAATTAATAAGTATAACTAATTAATATTTATCATTAATTGATTGCAATCAAATATTGGATAAATCCCAATTATAATAATTAATTGATAAATTGAAGTTATGATATGAATATTCATATAAATAAGTATTTATAATAAAATATTTTCATTTATTTTTTTTTTGTTTTCTTCAACCACCTTCGTTGGCTGGATGTTGAATTAAGTCATAAACGTTCTTTAATTTTATTTTTTAAGTACCGTTAAAGTGGCCGCTATTTTGATTTATTTTTTATTATATTATATTATATATCTAAGGTAAAGAGGTCAATGATATTAAACAAAACTAGCATTTGTATCCGCAAGGTGCATGAGTATTTATTATTTTTGTAACATAAGAATAAAAATAATAAATATATAATAGAAAATTCATAAAAGTATTAAAATTTAATTTGTTCTGTTTATTTTGTAATTACATATTCAAATTTATAAATAACAAATATTTGAACTGTAATTTGAATAAGAAAAATATTATTTGCATTTCACTTTTAGAGAGTGGGCACTCACTCTCATTTAATAAGTAATGAGATTCACAAAAATGTACACTCTTCAATATGTGAGGAGATAATAAATAGGGAGTGAATGTAAAAGAATGAGAATAGTATTAACCTTTGATTAAATTAAAATTTTGATTTATTTAAAATATTATTGTAATAATTTTTTTGTTACATTCATAATATTCCGTGGCGTTGATGTAGTAGTGAATAGGAAACATAAACAACATGCAATGAAATAGATAAAAAGAATATAAATAGTATGTAAACTGTAAAAAAAATATATTTAATTTGAAAAATATTATTTGAAAATATACATAAAAATATTGATAAAATTTAAATAAATGAAGTTGATTTTAATTTATTAATATTTTTCATAAATAGTAAAATATTTAATTATATAATTTGATTAATACTATCTAAATTAAAATTTTAGTTTATTTAAAATATTTTTATAATAAAATTAATATCGTATTATCCACATCCCATTTAGTAATATTAGCATTTAAGTTGTGAATGATAAAAATAGATTAAAAAATATACAATATAACAAATAAAAAAATAAATAATTAGTATGTTATAAAGTAATACAAGAGTTAAAAATAAAATAAGTAATTAAGTAATTAAATTAAATTAAAATTTAAAATATTTAAAAAATAATAAAATAATAATATATATTATATTTAATACTTCTTAATGATATTACTACTTGAACTATAAATAATATGAGTGACATTGAAAAAAAAAAAGAAAAGGAAAAATTATGTAATGAAATATGTTATATAATATATCATATTTTATCTATAGTACTTAATGATATTAATGTAAGAAGTTATCTACTTATAATGTAAAATATTTTATAATATTGATGAAAAGAAGCAAAAAGATGTAATGGAAAAAATAAAAATTAAGTATTTAAATTTAATTAAAATATTTTATAAAACTATAATATATATTATATTGTATTTATATTTTTAATAATATCAATGTTTAAATTGTAAATAATCGGAGTAAATATGAAAAGGTAAAAGAAAAATTATGTAATAAAATAAATAAAAAGAAAATGAATGATGGATGAGTGTAAAATAATATAAAATTAAAAAATAGATCAAAACAAATCAATTAAATAAAATATTTATATAAAATATTTTCATAATAAAAATAAAATATATCATATTATATTTATATTATTATTATAGGATATTGGCATCTGAAGTAAAAATAACATAATTAAGCATAAAAAATACAATAATAATGTCAATAAAAAGAAATGAAACAATGTGTGAATTGTGAAGCCTTTAAAAACTAATATAGTTTGACATTTAGCACTTAAAATATTATATCAAGACAATATTTACAGATTTTAATAAATAAATTTGATTTCAATTTTAAAATATTTTTATTAAATAATAGTATATGTAGTTGATTATCTCAATCAATACGTTTTTATATTAAAATTTAACTTATTTAAACTATTTTTATAATAAAATTAAATATATTATATGATATCTATATTAATTTGTGATATTAGAATTTAAGTTGTAATTAAAGGTTATTAACATGATAAAAGAGGGAAGATGCAATAAAACAAATTAATAAAAAGTAGAGAAACAATGAGTGAGTTGTAAAATAATATAGGAGTTATAAATAAAATATATAATTAAGTACAATCAATGAAATTAATCTGTAAATTATTTTAAATATTTTTATATTTAAAATAAAATATATCCAGTTATAATTTCCATACTATTTAATTATATCAACATCTAAGTTATAAATCATATAAACGAATATATAAAAAATTATAAGAGTTAAAAAATATATAGTTATGTATAATTTAATTAAATTAATCTTAAAATTTTTAAAAATATTTTTATAATAAGAATAAAATATATCATTTCATATTATTATTCAATAATATTGATATTTGAATTGTAAATAATATGAGTGAATGTGAAAAAGTTTGTAATGAAATAGATAAAAAGGAAATAATATATATATATATATATATATATATATATATATATATATAATGAAAAAATAGAACAAATATAAAAGAAGAAAAAGGATATAAGAATTTAATTTAAAAAATGTAAAAATTTAGAAAATTAAAAAAAGAAATTGAGGTGGGAAAGTAAAAAATTAAAAGAAGTGGAGGACGTGACATGTGAGGTGAAACAGGGTAAACAAAAAGTGGAGATACAATGGGTGAGTTGAAAAGAAATGCGAGATACAAAAACATTTTATAATAGTTTTATTAAATGTGAGATACAAAAAGTGGGAAACTTTTTACTATTAAATAATTTTATTAAAATAAAATTTTCATTTATTTAATATGTTTTCATGATAAAAATAAAATATAGCATATCTTGTTATATTTATACAATTTAATGTTATTAGCATTTGAGTTGTAAATATTATGAGTGAATATGAAAACAAAGTGTGCTATAAGAATTAAAATATAAGACTAAAAAATAAAATTTTATGTATATTTAATTCTCAACACAGAATATAAAAACATTGACAAATTTTAAATAAATTTTATTTTAATTTACATATATTTGTGTTAAATAACATAATATACAATTAATTATTTTGATTTATACTTTCAATATTAAAATTTTAAATTATTCAAAATATATTTATATTAAAATTAAATATATTATATTATATATGTACTACTTTTTCATATTAGCATGTAAATTATAAATAATAGTAAGAGATATGAAAAAGGAAAAATATCTAATAGAATAAATAAAAAAAAGAAATAATGAGTAAGTTATATACTAATATGAAGTTAAATAATTTAATTAAATTAAATTTTTAACTTCTAAAAACATTTTATAAAAAAATTAAAAGATCATTTTATATTTATATTACGATATAACATTAGTGTCTAAATTGCAAATAACATGAACGTACATGAAAAGAATATAATAAATTAGATAAAAATAATATGTGTATAATTTAAACATAAAAAATATGTAATAAAATAAATAAAATAATATATATAATGTAATGGAGCAATAATGTAAATAAAAAATGAGAAATTATATAAAAATTTAAAACAATAAAAAGAAAAATGGAAAATGTAAGCAAATAATTGGCATATAAACCAGAAACAAAAAGTAGCAAATTAAGGGCAAAATGACCCTTTTCAAAGGAGGGAAAAAAAGATCAAAAGGCCAACAAGGTGGGCCGTTATAAGATAGTACCCGCAAATTTGGAAATAAAAAAACTTAAAGTTCATTGGAAAGTTTTAGGCCGGAAATGAAAACTCTAAAATACTTTAGCAACGATGAAATGATAAAATAAGAAAAAGTAAAACCTTATTTTATCGGTTTAAAGGTGATGGTACTATAAATACTACCAAATCTTGACTTTTTTATTTTAGTAAGTTCTAATACATTTTTTGTCAGATCCACCAAAATAGAGAATTAATTTTCACTACGTTTGAGAAAAAGTAATATTGCACTCAGAAGTATAACATTAATATTTATCATTTACATTCTCGCATATTTATAACTGAATTTACTACAAAGATTATTGTATTATTTAAGGGAAGAACATTGGCAGCGATAATGAAACAATGTTGCCGATTCTAGTTTCCTTTCATGATTTTTACACTCACGATTTATACAAGATTACAAAAATAAATGAACAACCTTCATATTGTTAACAAATACTGGAATTCATAGTCGTAAGGTATCTTTTCAACAATGGTGGAGGCCTTGACTGGGGTATGGCCCCTGAAGCAATCCACCATTGATTTTCTGAGGGTTCCAGACGTTGGTAACTGGTTGCAAACCCATTCCACCATGGAGTCTGTGTCAATTGCAAAATCTAGCATGTTTCTCAGAAGAAGTTCTGGGAATGCTATATTTTTTGTGCTTGTCACCATAATTGAAGCCTGCAAATAGTCTAGCTTTGACTTCTCCAATTCAGCTGTCACACCATCCGCTGTATATATCCTCACCTGTACAGTGAAACTTCATTATCAGCCTAAATTGGGCCCCAAAAAATCCAGTCTAAACAGAGAAATGATAATTCAAAGACACCCTTAAAGAAGCTCATTCCCATATGAAGTGGGTCTCAACAAAATGTAGGATCCACTCCATATAAGAGAGTGTCATGAAAGTATCTCTTGAGGAATGTCTCAAGTACCACTCAACAAAATAAGTGACTTAGAATCATTCTTTTTTTCAAATTTCTTTTGAAGAGAAGGACTTACAGCAGGAGAGGAACGAGTTCCACAACAAAGAGCAAATGTGACATTGGGGTCCATCGATTCAAGTCCATAGAGTTCACGGACAACTGATTCTTTCTGCTCCAACTCACCGTTTCTATATACCTAAGCAAACAACATGTTTTTCAAGACATACTAAGAGCAGAGTAACCAGCGGCCGCTTATTTTAGACGAAAGATTACAGGAGGGCCTTTTTATTTACCTCTTTTATGTTAGAAGCAGAACGTTTCCTTAAAATGAAATGCTCTATTGCTTGAGCATTTATTATGTTACCTCCCACATTGAGCGTTGCCTGAAATGAATAGAAGCAGAGTTTAACATTGAGAAAGCACAAAGAGAAACATCTCTATCAATATTCCCGAGTGTACCTTGTTCATCAAGGCAAGCAACTTTTCTGGGTTGGATGGCACTCCAAATTGGATAAACCCCTGAAACAGAAGTGAATTTAATTATGGCTGAAAATCCGGCTGTTAATTTAAATGTCATACTGAAATAATTGAATTTTCTATACTATACATTCATGATACAAGCATTGTACATGTTGATCCAGAATGCTAACTTCTGTTGGTTAGTAAGGCTTCTCAAATCAACTGTCTGCAGATTGCTCATCAAAACCCTACATTTCACAAGCAACAAATGAGAAAGTCTCCATCTTCATGTGTTTCTGAACTTTCTTAGTCCATCCGGAAGCAAGGAAAACGAAGAAACAAGAGTTGACTAAAAATAAGATACTTGTCTCTAATCCATTCTCCTCACTTTTCATGTCATACCTTAATTTCCTCAGTAATGGAATTGAAGAAGGACTAGAGATGAACTTTGGGTCCATGGAAGTCGAGGTAAATATAACAAGGTTCTTGTAAGGACCAATATCTCTCGGAATGGACTCTTCTGTTTCGAAGATACCATAAGGGTCTTGCTGCCTGGACTCCTTCTGGAACAAGTGGCTTGATTTTTGGTTTGAGCCACTGTCCACCCTGAAGCTTCTTGAGCTTAATGAAGAGTGGACAGACCTGGAAACGGGCCCTGATTTCTCCAACTCCATTGTTCTTGATGTTCTGAGCAGTCTCACGTATATGAAATTCAAACACTTCATGATGCTCTCAGACAGCTTGTTGGGTTGCCACTTGAGGTCTTTCTCTTCTGAGAGCAGCGGATCCAATAGAGATTTAGTTGGAACATCCAAGTACATCTCTGGGTTGCGCTCTCTCGGCTGCAAATGGCTGAAAATTAGTAAAACTTTCACTGTATAAAATTGCATGAAACTTTCCTCAGCATGCCACCCATCTTTTGTGGCACTGAGTATTGGAGTTGCACAATTCACTTGCATACAAAACACATTCCGTTTAAAAACAAGTCAAGCCAGTTTTAGATAGGTTGTGCATTGCAGCATTGTATGCGTGACAGGTAGATCCATATTAAACAAGTTCCACCATATGCCATGTTCGCACGATATAAAGATTGAAAAATTCTTACATTTAATTAATTGAAGTTATACACATGCGCCTATATCTGTTGACTAATACATTTTGATTCTGTTTGTTTTGAAAGAAAACATTTTTCATAAAATAATTATAAAATAATAAAATGAAAAAAATATTTTAATTATTTAATATTAAATATAAAAAATTCAAAAAAAATAAATTCTTTTTTTTTTCCATTGCTATAATTTTATGTATAATTTTTTTTATTAATATCCATGTAAATAATATTCTATTAAAAAAATACTTTCCAATAAAATAAACCAAACCTTCATCTACACAAAAACTTCTCGTTACCTTTGGTGATGAATAGCGGGGATCACGTAAAGGTGAGGCAGGCTTCACAATGCCACTTCTTCTTGGAGGTCTATCTTGGAATTTGGCATTATCTTCGCGGAAATGATTTTCCTTCTGTTCAATAAGATTCTTCAAGTATCCCGTTTTATCATTCAGACAGAAGTCGTTGAGATTGTAATCACCCTTTATAGCTTTGCTTATGAAATGCAAAGCCTTCGTCTCAAATGCGATTCTCTCGTGCACACTTCTGTGAAGAGGACTGGGAGCTGGACTAATTGGAGCTGGCAACCGACTGTTGGAACTGTTCAAATTGCCTTGATTCCATGTTTTTGGTTTTGATTCCTTGGCAACTTCTTGTTCTTGTTTCAAAGTAGCTTGAATTTGGCTTATGTGGTTTTCGAGCCGAGCTATCTCACCTTCGACCAAGATCAGTTCTGCTAACAGTTCTTTCGCCTGCACAATTCACAGGGCTAATTCAATGACTCTTTCATTCTTAGTAGAAATATTATATCCACAGATATGTACATGCCACACTTTCATTCATGGGACCTTTCGCATGCAGATATGTATAATGTAGGGCAAGAAAGTTTGAACTTAATACCTCTAACATGTTA
This sequence comes from Sindora glabra, assembly GCA_020226215.1. Taxonomy (NCBI): domain Eukaryota; kingdom Viridiplantae; phylum Streptophyta; class Magnoliopsida; order Fabales; family Fabaceae; genus Sindora; species Sindora glabra. Next base: position 43,621,428 of record CM035226.1, read on the forward strand.
TTTAAATCCTTCATCATTAACTAATTAAGTAACTATCTAGTGGGTTTTAAAGAAAAATTCTGTAACTTAAACTATAACATGAGTTTTTATTCTATCCAACAAATAAATAAAAGTCAAATGTTAGTTCTTAGGATTTTCAATGTTTTAATTGAAATTGAGAATTTAGTTTTTTTTTTTTAATGGGCATGAATTCAACAAAGTATTATTTGAAGAGAAATTCTTTTGTATATTGACAATAATGAGACTTGAATTTAAATCTTTCAACATATTATTTAAATCTCTTACCATTAGTATATTATTTAGTGATTTTTGAAGAGAAATTTGTATATATTTCAACTATAATATGAATACTTATTCTATCCAATAAATAAAAAAAAGTCAAATATTAGTTTCTATAATTTTTAATGTCTTTAAAAATGAAAATTTAGTTTGTCAATAATTCAATAAAATTGAAAAAAAAAAATAAAGTTTACACTTGGTCTTTATTTATAGAATAAAGTAAAGAGACAATTTAACTTGAACATTCAAAATTTTATCTTTCTCAAAAGCTAAATTGGTTGAATGTCGTTGCGATATGAGTATCACTAGAACTCTATGGTATCCGTACTCCATATCCTTACTTACAAAAGGTAACAAGGATGCTGCTTACTCCATATCCATACTTCCAAAAGCATGATGCAATTAATGTATATCAATTTGAATAAAATATAATGGAGAAAAACACTAGCAAGAAAAGAAAAGGAAAAAACAAACAAATTGTTAAGGGTGGATTATTACCTTGGGAGGAAGAAAATTGGGTATGGATATGGCTGAACCATTTGGTCGATTATGAACCATCTCCAAAATCTCATGAACCTTTTCTTCTTGAACCAACATCCTTTGAAGCATGGACACCTGATTTTCAGAAACTTAGTTTTTGAGGGTCCATTTAAAACCATAGTTCTTTTCATCAAAAAAAAAAAAAAATTGTCAAAAACAATCTGCATGTGCGCTTGAATTAACGTTCCGATAAAAAGTAGTGATCTTTATACGAATTACGGTTCTCGTTTATTGTTGGTCCCCTACATTGGCAAAAATAGCTAACTTAAAGTTCCAAATTTTGCACTGCATTTTGATGCAAGAAGAGATGAGAAAATGAAGTGACAGTTTCTAGTCCCATCTTTATTGATTACTAAAAATGATAGGTACAGGATGGTCATGGCCAATTGTACATCTAATTGAAAAGATATTAAATCTTTATTCCACTAGGATACGAATAAGAGTTTAATTTTTTATTAATGAAAAGATCATTTTTGAGGCTACTAATATTTTAATGAGTTTGTGGTGAAGGATTGGACCTTTAATGCACATAAAGCAAAATTAATGTTAATTATTTTTACTCTATTTTTTTACTTAGAAAAAAATATGTAGAATGTAGACAAGGACTCTGCCAATTTGTTGTGTAACTCAAATAAGATTTAATTATAATTTTGTAGATATTTTTGTGTATGACCTAATTTACCATCCAACAAGTATAATAAGTTTTCGTGTTCTCATGAAAATTTTATTATTTTTTCTTACAATGCCTAGATCGGCTTAATATATATACTAATTAATCGCCGGCCAAAAATGAAATGCATTAAATATTTTTATTATCATCACTAGTCTTGTCTGCAGTAATAAATATCACACGTACGAGCCATGAACATTCGTTCTTCTGGGTGAAATGGGACTTTCAACATATTATATCTATTAAGAACGATATCAGAATTTTGCAGCATGAGCTTAGTTCAACTACCTCTCTTTCAAGTTCCTCTCTTTTCTGTTGCCCACTAATCTTCTTTTTCTGCTGAAAAACAAAGAAAAAAAAAGGGTTCTTCAAGAGTAGCATTTAAATACTTACTTTTTTTTTTTTCTCCATCGAAAAAGAAGGAATGCAAATGTTGCTGAAGTATAAACCATTATCCATTAAAAAACACATGCAATAATCAAAAGAAATCCACCCCAATATGCCTAATTATTTCTGGTAATCAACATACCATACTACTGGGATACAGAAACCAAAGTTTTGATAATGCACTAATCCATGCCTGAATTTGCTATAAATTTATAACATATATACATAACAAGTGTACATAATAATCATAAAATCAAAATTTTAGAATAGAACAGGCTTACAACTTCGGAGGAGGATTGTTGAACAGAGAATTCTACTTGAGCATCCATGGAGGAAACCTCGGCGCATCCGAGCTTGAGAGCGCCCCAACCCCTGGAAGAGACATTAAAACAGCAAACGAGGGGGTTCTGACGTTGACGAAGGTGTTGGTGGGACGATGACAGAAGCTTTGAGCCAAAGAAAGAGTGGCAGCTGGGGCGGCCAGAGGAAGAGCTGTGGATGCTGGGGTGTGTTTGGGAAGATGAAAAGGAGCTTTCAGGATGATTATCATTAAGTTGGTTCAGGCACTTAGAAAATAAGCGTCTCTTTTGCGGTTGGGGTTGGGAGTAGGAGTGGGACATCATTCATAGAGAAAAGTGGAGCTGGTGGTGGGTTTCGTCTCTGGCGTAGCTTGCAATCTCCTATTTCATCAGTTTCACTGGTTATGTATGTTACACCTTCTCGTATAGTAATAATAATTATTGTAGCGACCGAATTTTATTTGTTAATGAAATGGAAATTTCAATAGAAATTCAAAATCTTGTGAAGATCTTTTTTGAGAGGGATAACTCTATTATTTTCAGACTATCATCTTGGTTGGGAACCTTTTGATCAAATGATATATAATATGACACAATGATCTTGCATTTCTCCTCCTATCATTAATTAAAAAAAATAATATTTGCATTTGTTTTTAAGTAATATATTAAAGTTGGATATATAATGACTCTAGGTGAGGAGATGTAAATTTGTAAAATTTAATTTAAAATATATAAAAAAAAATTGGAATTTTATTTTAAATTTTATTTTTAGTATTTACAGAATATTTTTGAAAGAAAAATAAATCTTTGAAAAATATTGAATGATAAATGAACCAAAAAGTCCCGGTCACATTAATATTCTTTAGTTTGATATATATTTCTATACGTGTGACGGTGGGAGGCTAATTTATAGGTAATCGGGTACGGGAAGGTTTTTTATTTAATTTTAAATGCTTATTAAATTTATCTATTCAAAGCCCTTTTTATAGTTGTATTTATATATGATTGATGTATTTTAAATTAATTTGACGCTATTTATATTCCAAAATTACGTGAAGTTAATTTATCTCGAATAATATACAGACATATGAATGAAAGCAGAAGCTCCGTTACTGCACCAGCACCTTGCCGAAAGTGGCCTTCACTCATAGCATAGATACAAACAAGTGATAAATGATGGTTGAATCATAAATAAATCTTAGGAAGATTTGTACCTTCATAAGAGAAGTAGATGTAAGGAAATAAAGCCAAAAGAAAACTGTAACTTCTGGGAGGAAACATGATCACATATTATATTTTATATATATATATATATATATATATATATATATATATATATATATATATATAAAGGAGGCATTCATTAATATTAGTATAAATTGAAATGATTTATATCAAATTTGATCTACTAATTTCATTAAAATTTAAAAAATAAAATTAATTTATTATAAATTTAATCTGGGCTCTTTCTCGATTAATTAATGCATTAAATGAATCGGAAACTTTACTCTATGCTCATGCATGGTGACTGATACTGTTGGTTTGATTACACACAGACATGGACCATGACCTATGCTCCCTACCTTTTCTTTTCAATATTACATTAAGTATTCACAACAACATTTGTTATCAGAGACCATTTTGAAGCTTTAAGCAATTGCTGAGAATGCTAACTTTTCCGGGGTATCTGGTTCTTGTTGGATGACTGAGGGATTTTATAATTGTCCTTAGGACTCGCAAGGATACATTTTCTCTCTTTGCTGTCTTTCTAAGAATAGATTTCTTCTCTTCTTTTTAATTTTTAATTTTAATGCCACAATCTTAAAGAATACGTCGTAATTATTTATGAGACTAATAATAAAGTACCAGAACTTGAGCCACAGTCAGTACCACGTGTAAAATCTTAAGATTGTCCAATATAAAAAGGTCTTGTGGAGTCAAAACTAAGTGATTTTAAATTAAAAGTAATTATTAAAACGAATTATGTCATAATAATTTCTTTTTCTTTCATCACATTTTTCCCAAAACAATTCATTTCTATTGCTTTTTAAATTTTTGATTTTTTTTATGAAGTAGTGGAATTCAGATTAATTTTTACATCTCAATTAATCAATCTACTTTATGTTTCATTGTGGATGAGCTAAAGTTTATTCATATTTAATATTGCGGAAGGGTTAGAAAAAAATTCTTTACAAAGCCGAAAACCGGCCTCTTTCTTTTTGGTCCATTAGTAAATTATGTTGGAGCCCAAGAAAGTCAAGCCCCGAAAAAATCTTGTAAAACGTGTCGGGCCGACTCATTGTGGGCCAGCCTATATTGTAACTGGATTGGCCTAGTTTGCATATTTTTTGAGCCATTCGATAAGAAGTCTTAATCCTAAAAGGTTTGGGGATTGTTTTTGTATAAGTTTAAAATATTTTGAATTTTTAAATTTTTAAATAAAGAAAAATTTTAAAATCATTCTAAATTATTACATGTCCATTCATAAATAATTAATAATGAGTTTAAAATCAATATATAACCTTAAAGAATATTATATGTACATATAAATTATAAATATAAAATATTTATAAAATAAAAATATCCTCTAAAAATAATTTATAATACAACTCTAGTTAATTAAAAATATATAATTTTATATAAATTATAAATTTAAATTTATATAAAAAATTAAAAAATAGTATGCGAGTTGTTTGGCCCGCGACCTGCGCAAATCACGAGTTACATAAACAGAATTTTGCCTACATTTAAATAGATTTCAAATTTAGAGGTTGGAATCTGTATGGCCCATCAATAAATGGGCCGGTCCGTACCCATCAGCTAAATACGGACAGAGCCGTTTGTGGGGGAGAGTAGAAAATAAGAAAGCTTGCGGACACTTGGATTATCGAATCGGTAGGGATCGCACTTGCAATTTCGTACTCTGTTCTCCCTAAGTTACCCCCCTTCTTCCACGGTTCCCCGCTGCTAGGAACGGCGAACTCATGGCAATGGCGGCTTTTCTTCGTAACATATCTAAAACCCAAAAGCACTCCTTTGCCTACAGTATCAGAAGAAGCTTTAAGTCTTTCTGGTCTTCGACGCCTTTTAGAACTTCGCCTCATGGTATTGCATTCTCTCACCCTCTCCCACTCCCACCACTAAACGCAACTGTTCTTACTTCGTGTTTCTTGCTCGGCTTCTACTTCCATAGGGTCTGAGCATAAAACCAAAAATGGTAAAAATTGCAAAAGCAGCGTATTAGAAAACATGCCTCGAACATCAATGTGTCATCTGTTATAGGAGCTCGTTATAGTCATTCTGTGATAGCATCAATGGTTTGAAAGTATTCCACTTGAAACAAATATGAAAAGCATTGCTTCTGCTGCTTTCCCGAATATTGGATTTATGATGTGAGGATGAATATTGAATTTGGACTTGATTTTTTTTATGACACTGCTAGTGATTTCTAGGATAAGCATAAGAGAAGATTATAGGATTCATAACTTGTTTTGATTTCTAAAACTATTAATTCTTCTTTCATTGAGATACATTTTAAGGAGATAAAAAGAGATTGATTCAATTCCTTCCTGTAGTAAGATCACTAGGAACTGCTACAGAAACTGTATGTGGATTTGATGACATGGTGGCTGGAAGCTGGCGGAAGTATTACATGCTTGGTGGGAAAGGAGGTGTTGGAAAAACAAGCTGTGCTGCTTCCCTTGCTGTCAAATTTGCAAATCACGGGCACCCAACTATAGTGGTCTCAACTGATCCTGCTCACTCCTTGAGTGACTCTTTTGCCCAGGTGTATAAATAAATGTAATCAATATTTTCATGAATTAAATTCCCCTATTGTTTCAGATTTTTGTCATTACAACAAAGTAGTGCTAGTTCACTGTCAACTCTTCCACGCTCTGACACGCGGCACAACCTCTTTAAAATTACTTCATCTGTATTAAACTGGTTAGATACAAATTTAAACTGATTGTGCCATGTGTGCAAAGTGTGTAAGATAGTAAGCGAATGGGTTGTGTAACCGGTATTTTTCTACCTTACTTAAGTGAATTGATGCTACTGTCCAACTAGGATTTGAAAGGGGGCGAGCTAGTTCCAGTTGAAGGTGTGAATTCTCCATTATATGCTCTTGAGGTATCGAGAAACTAAACAGAATATATCACAATGATGTTGCTTTTATTGGTCAATTACCGAACTTTATAGCGTCCCATGTTTGTAACTTTCATTTTTGATAGATAAATGCTGAAAAAGCTATAGAAAAAGATATTCAAGCAATTACTAAGAAAGATGGTGACAAAGGTGTTAAGAATTTCATCGAAAGCTTGGGACTTGGGATGATTGTTGATCAGGTAATGTCTTATGAGCATCCTTTCATCTGAATCCAGTAAAAAGTATTCAAGCAATGTTATGAAAAAAAATCACCTTCCGAAATTGGTTATTAAATATATTTATCCTTTATTTACCTTTATTTCAGCCTCCACAATTCAGGCAAAGATGAAACTCAGCCTTTTATAGATCAGGGTACCTAATTAGAAATTTCTCACGTCTTAAAATATGTTGGAAGATCCAGCACTTGGAAGTTTGTTATTTCTGCATTAGGATATGCCCTTGGTCCTTTCTGGATGTTAGCATGACATTCTTATTCCTTGTTTCATGAAATTGCAATAGATAGGGGACCTAAAACTGGAAGAAATGTTGCAGACCACTCCACCTGGAGCAGATGAAATAATTGCAATCTCCAGGGTATGGCCTATCTTTCTTTAAAATCATGAAATGAAAAGAAAAATGGAGTACGAATGATTGCATGAAAACAAGCTTCCAGCTCCTGATTATACTACTTTTGTATAGGTAATGCGATTTCTTGAATCACAGGAGTACAAGATGTTTACTCGGATAGTTTTTGATACAGCACCAACGGTCTGTAATGCTAATCAGTTTGTATATATTGTACCTGGTACTTTTTTTAGCCACATAATCATGTTTATCTTGTATATCGGTTTATAGGGTCATACACTACGGCTACTGTCACTGCCTGACTTCCTGGATGGATCTATAGGCAAAGTAGAGAAAGTATGAGCATTTTTACTTCAAACTGTAGAGTTTACTGGTATCCAGAACTTGCTTTATCATGAAATTTCATTAATCAAGTCAATTTTATAATGCAGTTGAAGACAAAATTAGCTTCAGCCATGAAGTCTTTGTTTGGAAAAGAAGAACCTCGAACTGATGCTGTACGTTTTTAATCATTTTTGGAAGGCCTCTTCTCTTGTTGAAGTTCTAAGTATTCTTCATTGGGATTTGCAGTCAGAACAACTAGAACAGCTTAGGGGAAATGTTAAAAAAGTGAGGGACCTTTTCCATGATACAGGCACAACAGAATTCATCATAGTAACAATCCCAACGGTAATGCTGCACTTTTGCTTTTCAACTTGGTAGTGTTTTCACTTTTTCTATAAAAAAGTCAGAATTTTAATTGTTTCAGATAGATCAAATTCTTCAAAGCAAACCATTCATTAAGTTCTTCATGCCTTGAGACATTACTGTGCAGATTTTTTCACAAACCAGCATAATATTTACATTTTTTCCCTTTTAAGAGTTTCATTTTTATTTATATCTATCTACTATTTCTACTGCAATCACATTTTGACCGTTTGATTATAACCCGTTCAAGGTTATGGCAATCAGTGAATCCTCAAGATTGCATGCTTCTTTGAAGAATGAAAAAATTCCTGTTCAAAGGCTTATTGTTAATCAAGTCTTGCCTCCTGCCTCAGACTGCAAGTTCTGTTCCATAAGAAGGAAGGTAATCAAATTATTTCCCCGTGTCTGATATTCCTGTCTTGGTAATCACATCTCACATGTACGGAAATGAACCCTTCATCTTTTGTAAAAGCCAGTTAATATACTCTTATCACCTCATTGATATCCCAAAAAATAATGTTCTGCTTTGTTGCTGTTTCCATGGATACAGGATCAAATGCGAGCTATAGAAACTATCCACAATGATCCAGAACTGGCCAGATTGAAATTACACCAGGTACCTTTAGTAGATATGGAAATCAGAGGTGTCCCAGCTCTCAATTTCATGGGGGATCTGCTTTGGAGATAAACTTTCAATTCTTCTGAGAGGTAACATACATAGTTGCATAGTCCCCCCTCCCTCTGAATCTTTTATGTGCTTTTTTTTTCTTTTTTCTGGTAAAACCTGCACTTTTCTAATCCTTTTAGCAGCAATGTATTACCACGCGAGGCTAAGTAAAGTAGCACATCCTCTATTTCCTTAATTTTTTGACTTTTACAAATAAAGTGATACAAACAACTTGGGAAACACTTTTTGTATTTCAGGATGGCTCCTAGTACCGAGAGCATTCTTTCAAGCACTGAGATAGGATCAAATGTAAGCTGAATTGCGACTGGAATCTAGTCAAGAATGAAGCTGCAATACATTGAAGCTCTTCATTTCCCAATAGCTAAAGTTTTTCTTCCCCGGGAATATATGATTATTTGCAAAGATTAAACCTTTGAGATGAGATTAAACAAAGTTTGATTTCTTATTGTACAAGTCACTTGATGTGTTCACTTCTCAAACGAACAACCCTTTGTAGTTGTCAAATTTAGTCTGTTACCTGATTTACCGCGCTGCATGTTTTTCTCAAAACCAAAAGGAAACATGTCTATCCAGGACAAGGAAGCTAGCTAATATTGATCTTATGGAAGTAAAGCAATATTTTCATATTAGATTAGATTAGATGATGACTCCGATGATAAGAATTTTTTTTTTTTGAAGAATTTAAATGTGATTTATTTTAATATAAAATATTTTACACTATTGGTTAATAAAAAAATATGTTATTATAAAATAAAATAATTTTAATAATTTTTTATTAATATAATAATATGATGAAAGTGTGAAATTAATTTATATTAATAATGTATTAAATTTAGTTATTTTTTAATTGTTCTAAATTAAATATAGTGTGAAAAGTTTAAGAAGAATAAATTATTTATAACAAGTATTAATATAAGAGGAATCTTAGCATCTTCGCATTGAATGGGATTGGATTAATTGACCATAAGGCAGCAAAATATGCATTTTGTCATCTCATGATCCGATGTTCAAGTTTATGACCGTGGAAGGGTCAATGCCAAGCGAGAGCCTAAACATTAATAAATTCGCCCGTGGTTTACTATCGTTTACTTTGATAACGAAAATCCAATACGTTAGTTCCTTTAACTGAAAAATGTGAGGAATATTTTATTTTTATTTTGTAATTCATTTTATTATAATTTAAAAAAAATAATTATGAAAGGTCAATTGTATCCTTCTTTTTATTTGACAATCGAAGCAATTTCTTATTTCAATTTCTTATTTTCAGAGAGAATTGGTGGCTTCATGTCCTCTTCTTCCTCCTCTTTCCTCCTTGTTCATCTTAGCCTTCACTTCACTTCACTTCACTTGTACCCCTTGTCTTATTTTTTTCAATGATCTGTTTCATTCTTCGTGAGGATGAGAGAGTAAAAGAAAGATTTTGGATGTATTTATATATATTTTTATTTTTGTAGTTTTAAAAAATATTTTTAAAAACTATTTTTTTTAGTAATTATTTGTTAATTGAAGGAAAATTAAGTTTCGAAGGTAATTAATATTGTAAATAAAAAAATATTTTATTTAATTATAAAATTAACATTCAAAATAAGAGAATAAGTTAAAAATAATTAAAAATTATTTCTTTTGTCTATTTTTAAGTTATATATTTAGATAATAATTTTTAAAAATAAATTCTAAAAATAAATTCTTAAATAGTTTTTTGTGTTTTAAAAAAATTAAAAATAAAAAATAAACAGACCTTTTTATTTCTAACTTGTATCAAATTTTCACAGATATTGTGGAATTCCTATTTCCATGAATTTCTACCATTCTCTTATTTCTTTTTCAGTGATGCAACTTTATAATTTACGATTACAATTACAAAAATTCAGTAAGTCTATTTCTCAAATGGTCTAGGTCTGATCCTTTAGCCAGTTCAAACCCACATGGAAGACAGAGAAGAGAAAAGAAACCAAGGAACCGTGATGCGAAGATTCATCCTTTTTTTTTTCTTTTCTTCCATCAGAATCTTCATTGAAGAACCTGGGATTTTCATTTTTGATTTTCCAAGATCAGAATGTTTCATAAGAGATCTTAGAATCTTGGGCTGATTTTAATTTGTGGGCCACTGCAACTGTGCCAGCCAGTTCTTACCGGTGCAGAATTCTCGCTGGAATCGGACCGTTTAACACCACGTTTGGATGATGAAAGCTTCTGGCTCTTCGGCTTTGTCCATCTCTATCTGTGCTTGTCTGCACTCTTTGCTACAGAATGGAGTGTGTTTCCTGTTGACGTTGATTAAAGGTTGCATACGTGGCTGTTATTTAGACTTTCGAGTTGGTCTGGTTCAGTTAGCTTGTTCCTTAAGTTACTGATTTTATTAAGTCAATAAGTCAGTTGGCTGTTGCTGAAAAATCTATATTTAGTTTAGATTATTTTGCTTTGTTTACGCTGGTTGTAAGCCTATAAATAGGCGTGCTTTTAACTTGTTAATATCATAACGAATAGAACTTCTTCTCTGCATTCCTTTCTCTGTTTTGTTTTCCTTTTCCAGCATATAGCAGCATCTTGCCCTTATTGTGCAGACTTTCTCCAACATTTCCTCTGCAAATTATCAATCACCAAGTTCATTAGAATATGAACAACCAAACAAGTCCCAATGATCCATCCAAATCAAGACGACTCTAAATCCAAAACGATTTGAAATGAGAATCTCCCGCGGGTTCAAAATCAAAATATTAAAAAAAAAAAATTTCTTCAACCCCAAATGAAAATTCAGAATAAAAATCCATAATTTGATACAAACCAAGTCAAAATAGGACTGCATCGGGTTATTCTTAGATTTTCAACAAATTTGCAAAAAAGAAAAAAAAAATCCACTTTGTTAGATGAAACATATGAACAGATGGTGATGCAAAAAGTCCGGAGTGATGAATGGGAATGCGGCTTGGGCCGATCTTGATCCAAACAGTCTGAAGGATGTTTGAATAGATAGTGGAGATAAGGATTGGTGGTGGAGAGTCTACCTCTTTTCCTCCATATCCCTTTGTCTGAATAGGTTCAGCACACGGGCGAGAAGAGGGGGTTGAAGTGAAACCTTAGATCCAACGGCACGGATGGTGTCTATAAGAAGATCAGAGGGCTCTCCTTTGATCTGATAAAATTTGATCTAATAAATCACGAGGATAATTTAAATTTATTTTAATCAAAATGGCAATTGTTGGCCAGACTGTGCACACCGTTCGTTAAAAAAGAATAGTATGTATTTAAATTTTAGGAAAGGTAAATATAAAATTTAAAATTAAAGAGGAAATTCATATAATTAAATCAAATTATAAGGAAGGTTAGTATAATTTATCCTATAAATAATGATGAGATTCTCATTTGCTCTATGAAATTGAAAAAGAAGTATCATTCTGTACAATAATAAGACTCATATTTCTCACTATTTCAATAAATTACGTAAACTATAGTTAATATTAAATAACATTGATTGTGACTCCAGAGCAGTTTCAATGCACTAACCTTCCTAATAATATAGCATTTCGCATTGCAAGATTAAAGAGCCATGCATTCTTACGGTGCTTAAGTGGAACTGCTCGATTGCTCAATGAATTTAACTTGAGAGTGACTCAATTTAATTCAATTTGTCACTCGTCTTTATAAAATTTGAGCTGAGAAATTTAATTTCTTTAACGATTTGAATTGAACATAATTTATTCTTGTTTAGTTCGTAAGTTTTGATTAAACATAATTTATTGTTATTTAATCCATAAGCATCTCATATATATATATTAAAAATTAATGATTTATTTTTTTTATTAAGTATTAATTTAAATAAAATTATGTCTTTGTTTTTAATAAATTCTTAAGTGTTGATGGGATTTTAAATTAATTTTAAATAATTTATATTTAAGTTTGTATACTTATTGAAAATTTAAATTTTATACATTTAATTTTTAAACTATTAAATTCGAATCGATTATAGAGCCAATTTATAGTTTAGTAAGATTTTATTATTATTGAGCTAGTAGAACTGATTACAAGTTCCAGTATTTGAAGTTGAGTCGAGCACAAGGCAAGTCAGTTTTCCTAGAGACCAATATTTGATCTACGTTATGCTTGTTTAGGCTTTTAATTTTCTTTCTAAAACTCCATTATCATAAAAAAGTAAGTTCCAGTTATCTCCTACTACTTGACCTTGAGATCTTCATCTCCACTTTCGTTGTTGCTCCCATATTACTTCATTGCTTTGAACAATTTAACAGAATTCCAAATTTTCCATTCCCCTTTTACTCATCAAATTCACACCGATAATGCTTCCAATGCGAACTAATTAATCTATATGAAACTAATCGAACCCAAATGTAATAAGGAGAGTGATCTTAAATTAATTTCTTCTACGATGCAGGAGGAGATCGATTATTTTTTAGAAATGAATGCAAGTGAATTTGCCGATGACAAAGACGGAGGTATCGCATTGCCTGGGTAAGCCTCCTTAGTACCTTGTCAACCCAAAAAAAAAAAATAAATAAATAAGACCAGGTTTGCTTTCCGTGGGTCCGAACTGATGAAAAACATTAGAAAACATCTGGCCAGATAAACATAGGAATAAGTCCAAAGAGGAGAAATTTTTCCTTCCTTTCTTGATTCAACTTTTATGATCTTGCCCTTGCTCAGCCAGCAAAAGCAACGACATGAATGACAAATTAGCGAACGATCCATTCGAATTAGGCACAAAATCCAGAAGCTCGCGTTTAAGCACTGCCTCCTCCTCGTCTTCTGTCTTGATCAGAACTCGCTGATTCTCCGCTTCAGCTCGAGCATCACCAAACGACGTCGTTGATACCGAATTGACCCGAGAAGAAGCAGAAGCGGAAGCAGCATCCTCGGTCGTCGTGCCGGGGAAGTGGGACGGCGGAACGTGGCGGAGAAGCCAGTCTATGGTCTGCCCGTCAGTACGATGCCCGAGCTCGCGCGTAAGTTGGAAAATGCGAGCGGCGCAGAGGGGCGGCACACGGACACGGCGGCTTCGGCCATCGACCTTGGTGTGACGATCCTTCGACCTGGGCTTGGAGAGGCGATCATGTCGGCGCGTGAGTTTGACACCAGGATGGTTACTGGTGGGCGATTGCGAGTCCATAGTTTTTCTTTTTACTGGAATCACTCTGTTCTCTACTCGGTTTTTTACAGTGTTTTACGAGAAGATACCGAAGAAGCACAGGGCTTTTCCCCTGGACAGGCGGCCAGAAAGGATTAGAGATAGGAACACCTGGCTCTTTTTCTTTAACCTTTCTGGTTTAACGGGTCTGACTACGCGCTTTCCTGGACGTTGTGGTTCTAGCTATTGGAAAGAGAAGTAGATAATTTTTTATGTAATTTTTTAATTAGGATAATTACGTGAAAAGTTTATTAAGATTGAGGTCGGTTTTTCCGGTATTAGATCATTTCTTTTGTATCAGCATTTGTGGTTTTTTATTTAAATTATCTGTTTGAAAATAAAATTAATAACGGGTGCCATGCATGATGCATGACATAAGTTGCCTATTTCTTTGACAGGTAGTTATGTATTGGAATGTGTTAAACATTTGTAGAAGTTAATTATAAATTCTTCATCAAAATAGGTTAATTTTGTAAAAATATTTTGCTACAAATTTGGGTAATAATTTTTAATATTTCTATGTGAACAGTACATCTACATTCAAAGCTGCTACTTTTGCATATTGTAGATTATAAAGATGAGTACGAGAAATATTGTAAAATTATATTTTCTTTTATATATATATATATATATATATATATATATATATATATATATATATATATATATATATATATGCAAAAGAAGTTACACAGAATGACTACCCTAAAATTAGACAGACAATTTTAAAAGAAGAAAAAAACCTATTGCAAATTTACATTTTTGGTTTACATTTTTCATTCTTACTCAGTTTGACACCATTCTGGAATTATCTTATCCGCAATCGCTACTAAAAATTGCCGCAAGTTTCTTCATCATCGGCTCGAGGCATCATCACTGGCATAAAAATGTTCCCATCCCAATTAACTTACATGTCATCAGGAATCCTTGCACTCCTCCACGTAGAGCAACAAATTCCATGTTTCTATAAAATTTGTTCAGGCACTTAGACTTAGCCCCTTTATCAGAAGTCAATTTGGCCTTAGGCCTAATAGCTTTATCATAATCCTGTATTCTGCTCAAGGAGCAGTCTACCTTTTTAAAATGTGCATTTTAACTCCAGAAGGATTTCCAGAGACCTAAGTTACCACAAACCTGCGAAGATACTCTCGCTGCCACGATTCCACCAACTGAAATGGCTCGTGCCATTTACAAGATGTTGACGTTACGTTCATATATTAATCAACGGTTTTCCTTTCAACAAAAGGTAGACTTTTTACTAGTCAAAATGACGTTGACAAGCTAAACAACAATCGGAGAGTATCAAGCAACAGCATTATAAGCTGGAACAAAAGGAAGATGCGTATATGGCATAAAGATAATTCATAACCACAGCCTAATGTACACCCTTTTGTTACAAGATCATTTCATCTCACGCAGAGCGCCAGAGAGAATAATATCCTCACGTCACCATAGGTTTGCTGTCAAAGGCTTCCCTTGCTTCCAACAAGTGAGAGCAATACCTCTTTGAAAGAACTTCCACTTGCTCAGCAAACGACTTGTTTCCATGCTCTCCAATCTGCATGACCATTTGGTTCTATCGTTTTCGACATAAATCACCAGCCCTATGCTCAAGTAAATTGTCCCAGTCCACTTCCTCCATGCAGCAAGCATCCAAGGTAAATAGAGCATCTAGCAGACGGTAGTCATCAGTATCTGTCCACATACCTTCAGCGACTATAGGCGACATTAATTGATCATACCACTTCTTGCAACAGTCTGCACCCTTTCTAGTTAACAACTTGTCACCAATTGCCTCCCAACAAATATTATCCCGATTTTCTACATTCCTCTTGGGCCCTCATGCAGAGATCCACGTTTACTAAATCAAATAAATTTTGATACTCCTCTTGGGACCAATGTCCTTTATTTGTATTTGTTAATTTTATCCTTCGCCATGCATCCTTCACATGAAACCGATGTTTTCCCAATGCTTCAGCTATTGTTTTCCAATCAGAGCCATGCTTTTTCTGGAAATTCCGCAGAAATTCATACTCTTCAGGAGTCCACTTGCGCTCTTCACCCCTTTCAAACAGAATATGAGCACGATAATAAACAGCCACATAAGGCCTATGAGGTAAGTTTGCTCCTATTTCCTTCCAACAATTTTTCATCCCACGATGAGATTTGCAATGAAGAACCATATCAAGTCCATGATCCCTCAAACTATCAGACTCTATATGGTTGAAAACAGCCTCTTTAATCTTCTCATCTTCTTCTGGTGTAAACCTTTTCCCTCTCACTAAGCCATCATTTAAAACATCCACTTGATCAGCAAAAGTTACCCGCTTCGATTTTCCTTTAAGTAGCAAGGTCAGCAGATTTGTCAACACTTGTAACTGTGTTATCAACTTCCTTTCCTGAAGCATCTTTGTCAAGCTTGGTGTCCTTCTTCTTTTTCTTCTTCTCATCTCTATCTTCTTGCTTTGATGATCAGCATCTGCAACTGTGTTACCAATTTCTCTTCCTATGGCATAACTGTCCAACTCAGTGGGGATCTTCTTTTTCTTTTTCTTCTCTATATCCATCTTCATGCCTTGACCATCAACTTCAGAGACAACTGAATGTGCATTTGTATGCACAGTATTGACTGTAGCATCATTTTTGCCTTTGAACTCGTGATCTTCTTTTCTTTTGCTTTTCTTGCCTTGTTTTGAAGCATGAGCTTCTTCTGTTTCATCACATGAATTATCAAGAACTTTCCTTTCATTATTCTTTCTCTCTCGATTGTCATCTGAGGGCCGCATTTCATTTTCATCAGCTACACTATTATTTTCCAGTTCATCATTGTCGCTTCCCAACCAACTTCCTCTTTCCCTTAGCTTTGCTTTTCTCTTCTCTATCATTCCTTACAAAAGCAATATCCCCTTCAATCAGGCAAGTTTGTCCCTCAGCTACTTTATCTATACAGTTTTCCCCAGGAACTTCAGATGAATCAAATTCTTTATCTGATCCATGTTTGTTCTCTCTCTTCTCCTTATGCTTCTTTCTTTTTGCTCTGTTAGCCTCCAGCTCAAAACTACTTCCCCTTATGCTTCTTTGTTTTTGCTCTGTCAGCCTCCAGCTCAAAACTACTTCCCAACTTTCTCGTCTTTCTCTTAGTTTGGCTTCCCTCTTTATCATTCCTTACAAAAGCAATATCCCCTTCAATCAGGCAAGTTTGTCCCTCAGCTGCATTATCTGTACAGTTTTCCTCAAGAACTTCCAACGAACTGAATCCTTTATCCAATCCATATTTGTTCTTTCTCCTCTCTTTATGATTCTTTTGCTTTTCTCTATCAGCTTCCAGCTCAAAACTACTTCCTGAATTCTTTTCACCATCCATTTTCAAGTGCTTGTGTTTCTTGTTTTTGTCACTCTTGGACTTTTTCTTTACCCTCTTCTCATCCATTGTATATTATGATGCCATACTTAACAAAGGTTAAACCCCCAATGCAAAGCTGAAGACAATACACAGTATATATAAAGGTAAGTGATTGTACTATGGACAAGATCACAATTAACTAACAAATAAAATTAAAATTCACCTTAATTATTGTTATAGTAATCCCTGACCCTAAAAATAACAGCAGCTGATGCCTAAATATCTATATATAAAATCCTACCAGTACCATGCAAAATTCATAGGCTGAATTAAGGAACACATTAAGGATAGGCACTCAAAAATTAACAATGTGTAGAAAAGCAAATGAAGAGAGAGACAGAGAGAAGGCACCATTTCTCCCACAATCAGACAACAAAATTATTTAAGATGCAATAGGAAAGAAAAGATAGGGCAGAAGGAAAAACTTCATAATATTAAGTCCATTTTACAGAATTTTGCTTACAAAACATACAGTGATAGGAAGTGCTGCAACAATGCTTGAAGCTCAACAAGGCAATATGAAGGAGTTGACAGATCATAGATTCTTGTCTTTAGAAATGAAAACATTGGTTAGTGGATGCCTTTCAGCCTAGTCCCAGAAAAAATGTAAGAGAACTGTGATGGGCTGAAGTAACCAATATTCAGGCCTGCCCAGCCTGCTCATCTATTTATTTATTTATTTTTCCATATATTAAGAAAAGAAAATTTCAATGTTTTCACTTTTATCTGAAAGATTGAAAGAAAATGATTGTGCTGATGGCATATATAAAAAGAAAGAGAGCCCAAGATTTATTCATGAATGGCATAATATAATTTTAATTAAAAGTATAAAATCTACCAAAATTCAATCTGTGCTTGATCATTTGATTAATGAATTTTATTTCAAAACCAGCAACAATGTTTATTATTTCAATTCAATATGTGCTTAATCATTTAATATCTAAGTATCAAATTAACTCTAATATATAAAATAAAAGGTAGCCACCAAAATTAAATGTTGATACATAAAACAAATCAGCAATTAGGGGCTGAATTAATTAGATTAAAGTAACATGAAATATTACGATATTGCACATGTTGGTTACCTTCATGGATCATTTCTATGACCTGCCTTGATTGTTGTAGCTCCACCCTAAGCACTGTATAAAAATCTCTGCCTACTGTTCTACACTCAAACCAGATACTTAGCTTCTTTTATATATAGTTATGGATATAGATAAGCTGTCCTGTTTATACAGATGCTTACATTGTGTCCTTTCTTAGTGGCTAGTACGGTATGCAGATGAGTGAGTAAGGAAATGTCAAAACATAAGCTATTTAGATAATAATCAATAAATGACCATGTATTTCACATAAACTAAATATTACATTGCATGATAAAGAAAGTGTAAAGGCTGGGTATAAGAACATCTAAAAATTTTAACATCAAGAAAGTGCACAATCAGCAAATGGATCACCTAGATTTTGACGCAGCAAGTTTCTAATGCTGAATGAATGCTTGAGAGGAAACTCCTGACTTGTACAAAAGAATTAAATGAACAGCCTAAGTAACAAATGAAGACAGATGAATAAGGCTATACACATTACCATTTCATATAAAAAAGTCAAAATGGTGTTTTGACTGCGAGCAGAATACCAGGGAGGATTTAAAAAAAAGGGGGGGAAAAAGTCTCTAAAACAATAACCAAAAGAAAAAGGTATGAAACATGAAATTTTTATTTCTCCTTCCAGCCAGCATTTCTCAAAAGAAAAAGAATATGAGCAGCATGAGATCCTAAAAGCTAATGGCAGAGCTTTTCTACTTAAATTAATTAATGAGGCCCTAATCCTTCTAGCACTGGATTTAATACTGCTTCAGAATAAAACAGAAGCATAACTTGTTTCAATTTGAAACCCCTTTGGTTACTAAAGCTAATCTGTAGCTTTTATAAAAGAAAACAAAATACTTGTATCGATAAATTGACAAATTATTGATATTTGATACATATTTACTTTTAAATTAATCTAATATATCTTCTATAAAATTTTATTGTTGAAAATCAGTCACGTATCAATCATGTATGCATATAACTAAACTTAATGATATGAAAGCTCATCCTATAACAGTCCTGAAGTGATGAAAAATTTCTCAGCCCAGTATTGAATAGCAACAACTTGCTATGATTAAAGGAGGTAAGTGGTTTTGGACATAAGTCAAGAGTGGCATTCTCCATTATTCCCACTTTGTAAGAAATCAATCAATTATATTTTGACATTTTCTTAGCGATAGAAACGTTAAAAATAACAGTTCAACATTTATCAAAATAAACATGGGAATCTAACAAAGAGAAGCAGGCAAGCACTCTAGATGCTCCAATCATGTCTCGTGCAGCAGAACCATTTACCTCCAATAAATTTAAATTACTTAAATTCTTCCTTAGCTGAAACTAAAACAAACAAATAAATTGGAATAGTTGATCATAGTTTTAATAACTTCAGAAGCTCAGCAAAGTTTTACAACTTACAAGAACAAGAGTAGGAAATAAACAAAATCTCCAAAAGTTTATTGTCAGGATAAAGTATAAAAGATGAGAAAATTACACGGATTGTACAAGAGAACTAAAGTTACATCCTTGAATATATATTTTTGGGATAAAGCGAGCTATTTCTAGTTGTTACAATTTTTTACAAACACTTGACCCAGAATGGATTCATATTGTTGACAACTTGACGTTAGCAATGTCACCCGGAGAAGTGGATAGCAATTTAATCTTGAATGAATTAGCTGAAATATGAATACGTACAGTCTATTGGCAATTTAATCCCATGACTATCGTTTTGCTCTACACATGACTTATGGGCAAAAGAATTCTCTACAGGGCATGAAGGAGTTAAAAAAAAATGTCCTTTCACAACATAGAGCTTTGCCTCCTAAATTGAGCACAGAAAAATCATGTAATTTATCTCAAATCTCATACCTCGAAATTTCTCAAATCTCATTCTTCTTCTTCTTCAACATATAAACTTATAATTTCAATCATCTATTTCATCTAATTCCTGCTGCTGCGAGTAATAATATTTATTTATGATTTATGATTTCATATTGCGCACTTCACCTAATATATACTAGTTAAAATGAAGAATAGACCAAACCGCATTATCACAATGCTTAATCTTGGATAGTAAACAAAAATCTTAGAATGCAATTCCAAACCTATGAGTTTTAACTCAAGGTCTAAAACTTCAAAATCAAATAACACGGTAGTAGAAGTAGAGCAAAGCTTAGTGTTATTCTTCCATCTTAAATACCAACTCATCACCGTAAACCCGCCAAGAGTGGCACTTCATAGATTTCATGTCCTCAAACCACAAACACAGCAATCAACCCCACTAATCACAAACAGAAACCTTAGAAGTTTCAGCCTTAAAAGACTGGCAAAAAATACACAGGGATTCTTAGGTCAGGGTTTCCACATGGCAAAAAATATTGAAGGAAACAAATGATTTCATTGATTAAACACATCTCATAAGGAGGGAGAACGAGAGAGAAGAGAACATAGGCTTACCAGTTAAGAACAACGATCCTTCAGCTTCGGCCAGAGACAGGAGCAAATCGTGATGGAGAGAGCTCGACAACGAAGACAATACTTAGCCAAGCAAATCGTCAGGATTCAGACGAGGACAGCAGGAGAGGAACAAGGAGTAAAACCCAAGCCTGTAAGTGTATTGTTACTCGTTGGAACTGAGAGGAGGAAGAGGAAGCGATGCGCTTCAGGAAATAATTACGAAGGAAAATCCTGTGAATTTCTAGGGTACAAATTTGAAATTAGCGTATGACATACAACACACTCAAAAGGGATGGTTGACACGTGTTCCTCACTTATATTTGGAAAACAAAAGTTACCAACTAATCCACAAAAACTGAAGTTCTAATCACTCCTTTAGCCATATTAGCCATAACCTAAAAAAGAAATAAGTCCCTAGGGGCTAAAAATGAAAAAACCTAAGAAAAGGTTGAACCAAAAGTGAGGAATGGTCTAAAAGAGAGAGGGATGGAGAAAAAAATTTGATGTTGGTTGATTGTGAGAAGCAAGTAAATTGCATTGGATATTTATTGCAACATACCTTTCAGTTGCAACAGTGACATTTTGGGATGTAGTGCAAAGCTTCCATTATTGAATAGTTGTGTTAGATTTAGCAAGCAATAATTGCACTTAATTTTGATTTTAGGCAATTAATGATTGTTGAAGATTGGAAAATTCTTTTTTGTTAATTTCGCAGAGGTTAACATTTTCAGGTGAGTTTCCTATATACTTTCTTGTCAAATTTGAATTTGGCAATGCTTTTCCTATATAACTTAAACTCTCACGATTTTTCATTTCATTTAGAAAAATGTTTCTCTCTTTCATTCAACGAAGTTGACTTAATCTATTCATTACTAGTAAACACTTCAGAGATTGATCATTTGAACAATATTTGTTTAGTTAAGGGTTTGAGTAAGAAAATTAAGGAGTATTTTTTTAGATCAAATATTTGAGTAGTTGAATTAAATATAATAATGCAGTGATTATTATTGAATGTATAATGGGTGTTTTGGAAAAATGAAAACATCTTGGAAACATTAGACAAGTAATTTTGGTTGAAAATAAGAAGTGTAATTGGAAAGGTTTTGTTAGTATATTGTAAAAATGGGATGAAAGGGTGATAATTTATGCAATTTTGTATTTGAAAAAGGAGTTGCAATAGCAAATGTATCTTCAAGATGTTGTATGCAATGATAAGGCTTTTTTAATTGTTGTTAACTTGTGAACTAGAAAAATAAGTTATTGTGCATTATAAAATCCATTTTTGAGAGACCATCTTCTATCTTTTTTGTATAATTGGATTTTTACAAACGATTCCCTTTTTATTGTAGTTTCTATCCTTTGGAAAGGAATTTTCTCTTCTTCTTTTTTTATGATTCTTTAGAGGAAAGAGTTATTGTGCATTAAGATGTTTATAGGAGTTACCATTTTTTCTTTATTCTTGATTGTAGTTTTCATATCTTTTGTATAGAATGGTTTAGAATATGCATTTGATTTAGTTGCTAATTCTTAAACAACCATCACAAGTTATAATTGAATAGATTGGGTATAGTTGCATTGATATATATATATATGAAAACAACTTAGGTAGTTTTTGCTTATAAAGGACTATGATACCACAACAAGAGTAAAAGAAAAGCAAATAATGGTTTCTTAAGCTCATGAGCAAGTATGATTAAATCAAAATTCTAGTGGTTATCCAAACAGAATGTTCTAATGTGATGCTAGTATAGGATATGAATTTTTCATTTTGCTTAAACCATAAGATGAATGATAATGCATTGACTATAATGATACCTTGCTCCCAGGGGAACATATATATTAAATCTTTACCAGAAGCATTAGATAGATCTATAAATCATTTGCACAATAACCTATTAAAGATTACTTTTAATTATCCAATGCTTCATGACCAAACATTGTTTATATATGATGTTTAAAATTGCCAAATAAGCAAAGGAATATGTTATTGAATGAAATTGAGGGTTTTGTTTCTTAACAACTACTAATTAAGTTCTACTAAAATCCATTTCATTTAGAGTTGTAAAACGAGTTGATCTATGTAAATATGGGCTAGTCCACGACGAACCAGGTTCATAATGGGTTAGTTTATATTACCTACATTCAAAATTTGGTTCAATTTCAAGGGCCTAAACCTACCAAAACCTATGACAAGTACGGGCCCATCCATAAATTTTAACTAAAAGCCCATAAACTCCACGAATACGGGTTAGTCCAAATTATCCACATTAAAAATAGGTTTAATTTTGAAAACCTATATCTGTGAAAATAATGTTGGTGTATGCCCTGAGAGCTAATCATAGGCTGATTGTATAAGCATACATTGTATTATATTTTTATTATTTATATGAGGCACTTTCAAATTATTATTTCTCTGCATTAAATAAATAGATATAGTAATTTGTCCTTAAAGTAATCATTTCTTAAATAATACTTTTAAATGTCCCTAGTCAAGTATCATTGTGAAAGGGATAACAATGATGCATAAAGACTAGTATGTTGGTTGATTGACATGAGATATTAAGTCAACACATAGGTACATGTTAAAGAATAATTGTACTGGACTGACCCGCTATGAGATTGCTACATGAATCATCTTATGAGTGTCATAAGCAACTTTCATAGTGATAGTGACGCATATGGTCTTTTAACTTGAAGTCACCATGGTTTCCAACATAGTTAATTATATGCTTTAACATTGTCTAACGTTAACTTTAACGGGTTGACTTGAAGACAGTGATTAGGTATACTACTAATTATGTAAAGGAATATGAGTGATGTAGATGAGTTTTTATCCTTCCTTCTAAAGGAGCGATATCTATAGGCCCCTTGATTGAGTTCGACTATGAAATGCATGGCCATGCTCAAATGAGTTAACATGTGATGTTGATCTCATTTGCTTCTTTTTGGGTCAACTCATGAATCAAGAAACATAGAGATCGAATTATAAAAGGGATGACACTTTCCATGCCTTGAGTTCGATCTAGATATCTAGGATAAAAGGGGACTTGATTACGTAGTCACTGAAAGGTTATGTCAGATCACTGACATTCTCATTACTTGGATAGCAATGATGCATTACTAGATGCCACTTATTATTTATGATTCTAAAATATGATTTTAGGATCATTGCCAACGTGATGGGAACCTATTAGGTCACACACAAAGAACGAATCAAAATTGAAATTGGAGCAACATAATTAGAAATTCTAGTTGGACTATAATTTCTAATTAATGAAAGGACCAATTAGATTAGGCCCTTTTGTTAATATTATATTGCTTAGGAGCCAATTATTAATTAAGTCATAATATTGGACCTAATTAATAATTAGCCCATAATACGCACCTCCCATTAGGGTTTTAATAGGTGTTTATATATATATAAGATGCTATTCACGCTTAGATGTATCAATAGATAATCTGGGAGGCATTTTGAGAGAAAAGAAAATAAGAGACCCTAAACACCCTAGTTTGT
Organism: Sindora glabra; assembly: GCA_020226215.1. Classification (NCBI taxonomy): domain Eukaryota; kingdom Viridiplantae; phylum Streptophyta; class Magnoliopsida; order Fabales; family Fabaceae; genus Sindora; species Sindora glabra. The sequence goes on from CM035226.1 coordinate 43,645,311, forward strand.
TAGCACAAACTTAAGAGGAGAGAAATTCCATCCAACCTATCATTTGGTTGAAAATTCTGAGATCGTTCTGTGTGGATACCCTATAGGTGCAGTCACATTAAACGCTGCATTGGTGATCTGATCTTCTAGTTTTTATTCCAGTTCATGATTTGAAGAGCAGATTAGATTGGAAAATGGACAGAAGTAGATCGGATTTACTGTGTAGCGAACTAAAGATTTTTTGCCAAAAGGTATAAATCCTAATCCTTAATCTATGGCGTCCTAAATTCGCATGGATCCTTGGTGGAAATTGTGCAAAATTTTTATTCCATTGTGCATGTATGATGCGCGATTTTCAACAGTGGTATCAAAGCTGCTTGTAAATTCATAGATTAGTTTTCTGTGTTATACATTTAAATATGGATAATTCATGTTTAATCAAATCATGCATGATGCAATTAGGGTTTTGGATCAATGTAATTCTCTATGTTAATGAATCGATTTTTGATTAGATTAAAATTAGATTGAAACATACATAATTAATGATTCAGTTTTAATGAGATTAAAAACTGGAAACGTAGATGATGAAGGTTTCACTTTAATGAGATTAAAATTCGAACAAAAACATGTCTGATCGTATACATGTGATGTATGCATTCTGTTTCATTTAATGAGATTAAATTAAACAGAAACATGGACCAATGTTTGAGTTAATATGGCGGAACATCAAGAAGTAGGATTTCAGAATAGTTCTGGAATTAAGGTTCTTAATAAATTCTAATTTTGGCCGATTGTTTTAATGGTTAATACAGAAATTGAAACATTCAAAATTTTTTGGATCTTGCCCGAAAGTTTTCAAAATTTTAAATTAAGATACATAAAAAATTTTGGTAAGGGGGCTCCGCCCCTCCACCCCCATCGAGGGGTGGCCTCCCCTTGACCCCCGCCCACTAGCTGACTAACGGGACCGCCGTACTAACTCTACGTAGCACTATAATTGATAGCCTGAATCTAAGCTGCATTTTAAAATCAATCTTTTCATAACCTTCTAATTTTAAACAAGTTAAAATTGGAAACAAGATCAATTTTAATGAATACCTATGGTTGTTTATATGCTTACATGTGATGTTTGTTGCATGATGCATAGTTATGGCCCTTACACCATATGGTTATCTTTCATTTATTGATTTTAGTTTTATTGTAATTGAATACGGCCTGCTTGTCGTGCCTTTCTCTATAAGTTCTAGTTGTACATTCTTTCTCTCACCTTACTCCCCTCGAATGTAACTCGAGTTTTCTCCTTCATTATGTATTATAAAGCTAGAATAGTTTCCTTTCAAATGTACAACATGTCTAAGCCTGGAGCTTACTGCCATGGAGACAAGGAGCCAAAATCAATATGAGGACAATCGTGGAAGATGCTTAAAGAAGATATCTTTACCCTAGGTTAACCTTTTGGTTTTCTCATTGGCTTGGAAAAACCAATGTAGTTGGGTCATAACTATGAACATTTATTTTATGCTTTATTACATGCTTTATATTAATGTATATGATATGTTGGATATAGGCATGTATGGATGGCAAATAATGGTGAGATCTAAAATAGACATATAAATCCCTCAATGCAAATATTAGGTCAGTAATAAAGTGATGCCTTCCAATGAATGGCACTTGTCAAGGCCTTGATCAACATAAGGTAGATTTGCCAAAGTAAAGTTCCTAGTTTATCTTGATAAGACACGATAAGATAATAGTGATGTCCAAATGTCAATAATTGGGTTTTTGACTTAACTAGACCATCTCAATAGGATTTGGGGCCTGAGGCATAGAGTTGGGTTTAAGTCCATGAGATAGATTTGAACAAGTATTGTTCACCTAACTATCCAAGAGTTACATAAGATGTAATTAGCAAGGAGTTGCCTACCTAAATAGCCAAAACTTGAGTGATGAGCCAAAACTAACTCAAGTCTAGGTGAAATATAGATCTTGGCTCACTAGAAAATCTCAAACGTTACGATTTTTCGAATTAATAGTGAGGGCTATTAATTTGAACGAAAAATAATGGGAGATAAAATTTACAAAAGACCTCATTAAATATATCAAGACATAATACTGATTTTGCATATTTCTGTTGTAGATTCTAATGGCACTAAACACACTAAATAACCTATCGTTGCGATCAGTCCTTGAGAAGGACAAGTTGACTAGGACAAATTTTCTAGACTGGTTTAGGAATTTGAGGATAGTCCTTAAGCACGAGCGAAAGCTTTATGTCCTAGAGCAACCCATTCCTTATGAACCTCCTCCTAATGCCCCACGGGTTGAAAAGGATGCTTATAAGAAGCATCAAAATGATGCTTTAGACATCAGATGCCTCATGTTGACTACCATGAACTCTGAGCTTCAAAAGCAACATGAGAACATGGATGCTTTCAACATGGTCGAGCACCTTAAAAAGCTTTATCAAGGACAAGCACGACAAGAGAGATTTGACATCTCAAAAGCATTGTTTCAGTGCAGAATGGTAGAAGGAAGCCTTGTTAGTGCTCATATACTCAAAATGATTGGGTATGTTAAGAACCTTGAAAGGCTGGGCTTTCTATTGAGCCAAGAGTTAGCTACAGACATAGTTCTGCAATGGTTGCCACAGAGCTATAGTCAATTTGTCATGAACTACAACATGAATGAAATTGACAAACCACTGCCAGAGCTTTTAAGCATGTTGAGAACAGCTGAACAAAATTTGCAAAAGGCAAAACCTAAAACCATAATGATGGTTTAAAAGGGCAAGGGCAAAAGGAAAAAGGATTCCAAATCTAAAGGCAAGCCCAAGCCCAAAGATGCTGCACTGAAACCCAAAGGAGGAGTCACTGAGGAAAGGAAATGCTTCCATTGTGGTGAGACCAGACATTGGAAGAGGAACTGTAAGGTTTACCTGGAGGATTTGAAAAAGAAGAAAGGAAGTGGGACTTCCTCTTCAGGTATTTTTGTTATAGAAATTAATTTATCTACTCCTACATCTAGGGTATTAGATACCGGTTGTGGTTCTCACATTTGTATAAATGTACAGAAACTCAAAAGGAGTAGAACTTTAACTAAAGGTGAAGTGGACCTATGAGTGGGAAATAGAACAAGAATTGCTGCCTTAGTTGTAGGAACATACTATGTATCTTTACCTACTGGTTTAGTTATTGAATTAGAGGATCATTATTTTGTGCCTGCTATTAGTAGAAATATTATTTCAGTTTCTTGTTTGGACAAGAAAGGTTTTTCATTCTTAATAAAGGACAAAAGTTGTTCTATTTATTTGAATGAAATATTTTATGGTAGTGCACAATTAATCAATGGTCTCTATATTATGAACCTTGATACATCTATCTATAACATAAATACAAAATGGTTCAAATCCAATGATTTGAACCCAACCTATCTATAGCATTGTCGCTTGGGGCATATAAATGAGAATCACATATCCAAGCTCCATAAAGATGGGCTCTTGGACTCATCTGATTTTGAATCATATGAGGTTTGTAAGTCTTGTTTATTAGGCAAGATGACAAAAGCCCCTTTCATTAAACATAGTGAAAGGGTTAGTGATCTATTAGGCCTCATACATACTAATGTATGTGGACCTATTAATTCACTAGCTAGAGGAGGTTTCCATTACTTCATAACATTTACTGATGATTTCAGTAGATATGGCTATATGTATCTTATGAAACACAAGTCAGAATCCTTTGAAAAGTTCAAAGAATTCAAAAATGAAGTACAAAATTAACTTAGTAAAAGTATTAAAGTACTTCGATCAGATCGAGGTGGAGAATACTTAAGCCAAGAATTTGATGATCATCTGAAAGAGTGTGGTATAATATCACAGCTCACTCCACCAGCAACACCACAATGGAATGGTGTATCTGAGAGGAGAAATTGTACCTTGTTGGACATGGTATGATCTATGATGAGTCAAGCATATTTTTTGATTTCTTTTTGGGGACATGCTTTAGAGACAGCTGCTTTTACACTTGATCATGTTCCATCTAAGTCAGTTCAAAAGACACCATATGAGATATGGACTGGGAAACATCCCAATTTGTCTTTTATGAAGATTTGGGATTGTGAGACATATGTGAAACGTTTGGCCTCCGACAAGCTTGGACCCAAATCTGATAAATGTTATTTTGTAGGATATCCTGAGGAAATCAAAGGATATTATTTCTATAATCCCACCGAGGGCAAAGTGTTTGTCGCTCGAATTGACATCTTTCTAGAAAGGGAATTCATTTCTAGAGGAAACAGTAGGAGGAAAATACAACTCGAAGAAATTCAAGACTCATAAAATAATAGTGAACTAGAGATGGAACCTGAGCAGAGGTTACAAGATGTTATAGAACTATAACCTACTCAAATAACACAAGGCCCACGTAGATCTGGTAGGACACGTTATGAGCCCGAGAGATATGAATTTCTTGTGACTCAACATGGCGATGTATTGCTCATGGATCAAAATGAGCCTACATCCTACCAAGAAACTATAAAAGGCCCAGACTTTGAGAAGTGGCTTGAAGCCATGAGGTTTGAGATGGAATCCATGTACACTAACCAGGTATGGACCTTGGTTGATCCACCTGATGGGGTAAAACTCATCAAGTGCAAATGGGTTTTTAAGAAGAAAATTGGCATGGATAGTAATGTACAAACCTTTAAGGGGGCAATTGGTGGCAAAAGGTTTCAAAAAAATCCATGGTATAGACTATGATGAAACTTTTTTCCCAATTGCCATGCTTAAATCCATTCGGATCTTACTTGTTATTGCAGCTTTCTATGATTATGAAATCTGGCAAATGAATGTAAAAATCGCATTCCTTAATAGGAATCTTCTTAAGGATGTGTACATGACATAGCTTAAAGGTTTTGTTATTCTAAGAAATGTTAGTAAAGTATGTAAGTTGCAACGGTCCATTTATGGATTAAAGCAAGCTTTACGGAGCTGGAATCTTTGTTTTGATAATGCAATCAAAAGGTTTGGTTTCATTAAAAATGAAGATGAATCTTGTGTTTACAAGAGGGTTAGTGGGACCATAGTAGTTTTCCTTATGCTATATGTGGATGACATACTTTTGATTGGAAATGACATACCTACCTTACAAGATGTAAAGTCTTGGTTAGGGAAGTGCTTTTCCATGAAATACTTAAGCGAAGCCTCTTATGTGCTAGGCATTAAGATCTATAGAGATAGATCAAGAAAACTACTTGACCTAAGTCAGAGTACATACATTGACAAAGTACTGAAACAGTTCAATATACAAGAGTCAAAAAGAGGATTTCTACCTATATCTCATGGTATAAATCTTTCTAAAGCTCAGTGTCCTAAGAAACAGGATGAGAGAGAGTGCATGAATAAGATTTCATATGCATCAGTAATTTGATCTATTATGTACGCTATGTTATGTACTCGACTAGATGTCTCATATGCTTTGAGTATGACAAGTAGATACCAGTCAAATCCTGGTGAATGTCATTGGACTGCAGTCAAGAATGTCCTTAAGTACTTGAGAAGGACTAAAGATGAATTCTTGATATATGGAGGAGTAAAGGAACTAGTATTAAAAGGCTACACTGATGCCAGTTTTCAAACTAACAAAGATGACTCCAGATTGCAGTCAGGTTATGTGTTTTGCCTAAATGGTGGTGCTATAAGTTGGAAAAGTTCAAAGCAAGAAACAATAGTCGATTCTACCACAGAGGCTGAGTATATTGTTGTATCTGATGCAGCCAAAGAGGCTGTTTGGATCAAGAAGTTCATTACTAAACTTGGAGTTATTCCCAGCATTGTGGACCCAGTGATTCTCTATTGTGATAATAATGGAGCAATCGCACAAGCTAAGGAACCCAGATCTCACCAATGATTCAAACATATACTTCGATACTTCCATCTCATTCGTAATATCATTGATAGAGGAGATGTGAAGATATACAAAGTACCAATACAAGATAACATCATTAACCCACTGATGAAGCCTCTGGCACAGCAAAAGCATGATGGTCACACTAGATCCTTTGGTATTAGATACATGGATGATTGACTCTAGTGCAAGTAGGAGATTGTTGATGTATGCCCTGAAAGTCAATCATAGGATGATTGTATAAGCATATATTGTATTATATTTTTATTATTTATATGAGGCACTTTCAGATTATTATTTCTCTGCATTAAATAAATAGATATAGTAATTTGTCTTTAGAGTAATCATTTCTTAAATAATACTCTTAAATGTCCCTAGTTAAGTATCATTGTAAAAGGGATAATAATGATGCATAGAGACTAGTATGTTGGTTGATTGATATGAGATATTAAGTCAACACATAAGTACATGTTAGAGAATAATTGTACTGGACTGACCCGCCATGAGATTGTTACATGAATTATCTTATGAGTGTCATAAGCAACTCTCATAGTGACAGTGATGCATGTGATCTTTTAACTTGAAGTCACCATAGTTTCCAACATGGTTAATTATATGCTTTAACATCGTCTAACGTTAACTTTAACGGGTTGACTTGAAGACAGTAATTGGGTATACTACTAATTATGTAAAGGAATATGAGTGATGTAGATGAGTTTTTATCCCTCCTTCTAAAGGAGCGATATCTATGGGCCCCTTGATTGAGTTCGACTATGAAATGCATGGCCATGCTCAAATGAGTCAACATGTGATGTTGATCTCATTTGATTCTTTTTGGGTCAACTCATGAATCAAGAAACACAGAGATTGAATTATAAAGGGGATGACACTTTCCATGCCTTGAGTTCGATCTAGATATCTAGGATAAAAAGGGACTTAATTGCGTAATTACTGAAAGGTTATGTCAGATCACTGACTTCTCATTACTTGGGTAGCAATGATGCATTGCTAGATGCCGCTTATTGTTTATGATTCTAAAATATGATTTTAGGATCATTGCCAACGTGATGGGAACCTATTAGGTCACACACAAAGAACAAATCAAAATTGGAATTAGAGCAACATAATTAGAAATTCTAGTTAGACTATAATTTCTAATTAATGAAAGGACCAATTAGATTGGGCCTTTTTATTAATGTTATATTGCTTAGGGGCTAATTATTAATTAAGTCATAATATTGGACCTAATTAATAATCTGCCCATGATACCTACCTCTCATTAGGGTTTTAATGTGTGTCTATATATATATAAGATGCTATTCACACTTAGATGTATCAATAGATAATCTGGGAGGCGTTTTGAGAGAAAAGAAAATAGGAGACCCTAAACACCCTAGTTTGCTAAAACAAACTTGAGAAGAGAGAAATTCCATCTAACCTATCATTTGGCTGAAAATTTTAAGATTGTTTTGTGTGGATACCATAGAGGTGCAGCCACATTAAACGTTGCACTGGTGATCTGATCTTCTAGTTTCTATTCTGGTTCATGATTTGAAGAGTAGATTGGATTGGAAAACGGACAGAAGCAGATCGGATTTACTGTGTAGCGAACAAAAGATTTTTTACTGAAATGTATAAACCCTAATCCCTAATCTATGGGTCCTAAATTCGCATAGATCCTTGGTGCAAATCGTGCAAAATTTTTATTCCGTTGTACATGTATGATACGCGATTTTCAGCAAATAGGTCATAGGTCATGACTTATTTGACAGCCCTAATTTCATCTGCATTTTGGTAGAGGACTTTATTTTTTGAATCAAACTTTTTGGTGTTATCTACATTCTTTTAGTTATTGATGACACAAAGTTAATAACAAAGGTTAATTCGTGTTGAAATTTTCTCTTGATTAGTTGCGTATGCTTGATGAAATGTTATTTCACATTAAGATTTTATATCATTATCATTACAAGTTATCATAATGAGCTTTAATAACATTTGAAAAAGCCTTGTTTTGGACAAGGTTTTTTCTATTTCATTTCCCATGTCATAATTGTTAATTGTTAGTTACAAAGAAATTTAGGATATTTTGAAAAGCCTTTCTATATGATATGCAGTTAATGTTTTTTGCTAAGATTTTATCTAAAAAAAAGTACTAATAAGTTGATATAAAAATATTATATGGAGGTTTCTATGGTACAATACAAAAATTATTGCACCTTATACAACAAAGTTATAGCTATTAGATAGTTGAGACATCAAATTTGATATCTAGATTGGGTCAAAGCAAACTAGCCAAAACATTTTAACATTTAGTCCCTAAAAAATTATTTATCAACTTTGTGAGTATAATGCAATTAATAAAACTGAGATAAGTTTATATAGCATTTAGATATTTTTCTAACTTTATGATTAGTTCTTATCTCATTGATTGCAACAATGTCCTAAGCTTGAAGATAATAACTCTATTTCTTTAATTTTTAGGGGAAAATTTTAATTAATTCAAAAAGGGAAAAATAGCATATTCACTATTAGAATTGTTGCAAGGATTAAGCATGCTCTAAAATTCGAACTCCTAATACTAAACACTTGATTACTGTGGTAAGCTACTTGTCTCCCAATTCTTTATATGAAATTGGTTTCTTATTTCCTTTTGCCTAGTTCCATTAAATGATTAATAGCACATATGGAGACCCACTATTGCAATGTCATTTATTTTATGTTTTGATTGCATTTCTTTATTTATTTATTTATTTTTGCTATGTTTTGTTCATTATGTGATTGAATATCTCTAAAAATGAACTTGCAGTTGACGATATCTCTATTTTAAGGAATGTTTAAAGAAATGAATTTATAAAATGGATAAAAGTGAGTAGTAACTAAAGCTTTTGAACGAAACCAATTTAAAAATTATAGGAATGTTGTTATTACTAATGCCAAAGTACGGACCTATCCTATAAGATTTTTGAGATCTTTTAAAGCCAATAGAAGAGATCTTCACTACTTTTTGTACTTTTAATCCAAAAAGTTTAAAGAATTTAGCCTCTATTCTTGATGTTAAGAGGTAGGTAATTGAACTAATTGTTCTATTGCCCCACCACTGACTTTCTTAGGTTTTGATTACAACTCTTCAATAAGTTGACCTTCTTTTTTACTGTCTAACTCTACGTCAAATTTAAATGCATAGAAAAGCATTGGTTATGATTTTTAATCCATATACCGGGGGTAGTTAGCTTTGGATGAAAAAAAATGCTAAAATAACTAAGTAGTTGCAAATGTTACTAGCGCTTCTATGCTACCTCTAACAATTTGTTAGGTTTTAGCTGGCTTAGATATATGTATTTTGCAAGGTTTCATTCATGTTATGTACATGTTCCTTTCTAAATTAGTAAAATTTCTATCTTATGACATAAATAAGGCTCATGTGTATGTTAGACTCGATTATGGTTATCTTTTATTAGAATCCATTTTTTTCTCTTGGTTCTAAGATAATTTATTTTTTTTCTAGATTTATGTATATATGATTTTCATTCCTTGATGAATCAATTCTTAATTCATTGTCGCACTTTTTCCTATATGGTGTTTCTTATAAAAAGGAAATTAGATACTCTTATTTAATTGATGGTTAAGTTCTACCATTATAATTGGCTCTAAATTAATGAATTTTTAGTTTTATATGTTCAATTTCATTCTAAAATTTTGTATAAATATGAAAAAATTAGCAAAATTTATAAGAATATGCATCAATATTTTTTGTATAATACTAAAGCAAAATTTTAAATCTAAAATTGAATACACCGTACCTTATTTTGAGAAGGGATGATAAATTTCTGATAAAATTATAGCAAAAAATTAATTTTTTTATATAAACTACAACAATCAATTCACCAATCTTGATTGATTAAATTCACAAGTCATGAAATTTTAAAAGTTACATTATAAAGTTTATACTATTATCAATTATCATATATTTCCTATATAATTAAATATATAATATTTTTTAAAGATAAGTTCATTGTAATATAAATTTATCATATAATTTAAGTAATAACAAACCCATTCTATGCATAGGTATAATGTTTGGTACTATAGAAAAAAAAAGGTAATGATTGTATATTAATTTTCAATGCTAGCTTTAAATTACTATTTTACAAGTGACTTTGTGGCTAGCTTGATGATGGCATAATTTTATATTCAACTCTTTCAACTCTATTATATGTTGCATGCCTATGTATATTTATTTGCAATAGCAATTGATTTATACTTACTACTTAGTGTGAAATATAGTTTTTTTCTTAAACACCAATAGATATTTTAATAAATTTGGCTAGACGTACTATTTCATAAATACTTGCTTACTTTGTGTGGAATAGCTTTTAATGGTTTATAATTTAGTGGCTTTTGTTTATATCTCTTAAAATATATCTTTTTTTACAATAAGGTGAGTAAATTTGAGCTTAACAAAGTAATTGATGGCAAATATAAATGTTTATGAAGTTGTGTATTATATAAAAATTATATATCGTAGTGGTTATTTCCTCACAAGTATAGTATGCAATTGCAAGGCCTTTTTAACCTTTGTCAAGCATTAAAATGACTATTACAACTAAAGATATGCACATAGATAATAACTTGGATGTAGAAAATTATATGAAGATGACATTAATCCTATAAATGATGAGCAAAAGGAGGGATTGAGTCAAAAGGATCATAATATAATTAAAGGCTTAACAAATAATGATATTTAAGCTTTTGAATTTCAAAGTGTTAATGAAGTAGAGGAGATAAAATATGTAAGAGTTGTTGGATTTGGCATATGTAAGGATAACCTATGTCACAATGCTAAAAAGGAAATTGTTAATCATAGTTGGCTTTATAGTTCTACAAGATATCAACTAGATAAACACTTAAACAAAATTGATAAAAAGAGGATGCATAAAACCATTACTAAATCTGGATCTATGGCTCAATTCCATGTTTATCAAGACAATCAAACAATGAAGTTCCTTGTTACAAAATTCGTTAAACAGCACATAAGTCACAAGGTAGTGTATTCAAGTTATAGCCATCTTATTAAATCACGCTAATCCATAGAAAAGGTTAACATTACATGAATAAATAATGGGTATGCCTGTGGGATAAGAACTACCCATATAATGGAATATATGGTTAGACAAGTTAGTAGGTATGGAAATATTGGTTTTATATGAAATGAATTGTATAATCACTTTGATAAAGATTGTCATTCTAGAATTATAAATGGAGATGCACTTTTAACATTATGCTATCTTCAAGGAAAGGTTGATAAAGATCCAATGTCATTTGTTAAATACACAATTGATAATTACAATAGGCTAAAAAATTTGTTTTGGGCTAATGGTTAATGTAGGCAAGACTATATTTTCCTGACGTGTTGTGTTTTAATATAACTTATAAGAAAAGCAAGTATAACAAACCATTATTAATTTTTTCTAGGCTTAACCACCATGGATAAAATATAATTTTTGGAGTTACATTACTTATAGATGAGACTAAGGTAACATACAAATGGCTATTAAAAGTATTTAATGAGGCAATAAGCTTTAACATACCTCATTTGTTGTAACTAATAAGGATACAATATTAAGGAAAGTCATCAAACCTATTTTTCTAATACAACTCATCGCTTGTATTTATGGCATATAGAAAGGAATGCAACAAACAACCTTCCAAATCCAACCATTTAATTTAAGTTTTCTAATTGTATTTATGCTAACATTGATGAAAATTAGTTTGAAAAAATGTGGACTAACTTTGTTAAGGAATTTAACTTGCATAAAAATGAATGGTTACAATGAATGGACAAAAGGAAAAAATTATAGGCGATAGCATACTTGAAGAGAGATTTTTTACAAGCATAGGGACTATATCAAGGTGAGAATCTATAAATGGTTTTATTGGTTTATTTGTTAACTCTCATGAGACATTGATTAATTTCTTACATCATTAAAAGCATGAGCTCTTGTGGTTTAGGAATAATAAGTTAATGGTATATTTCAAGAGTTGATATAAAAGACCTATTACTCATCCTCCTTTAAATTATATAATGAAACATGTTTCAAAGATATATACTACAAAGGCATACTTAATATTTCATAAAGAAGTTATGAAATCTATTAATTACACTTTGGAACATAGAAATCAATTACTAAACACTATAATTTATAAGATAGGGATGTTTATGCAGTGCATTCGCATGTAGGAGGTGACATTTAACACTTTGGATAAAATGTTAACTTACACTTGTTGCAAGTATGAGCATTGTGGCATCCTTTGTTGCCACATAATGTTTGCTATAAAACATAATCATTTAAATAAGATTCCAAAGGGATTAATTTTAAGGTGATGAACAAAGGACACAAAGAGTTATGTTCCTAAGTTTTTAATAATAAAGGAAAATAGTGATACTTTAAGAATGCTGCACTATGAGGTGTTAAGCTTTATATATAGTTAAATATGCTTTCTAACTATTCAAGATAATGTTGACTATATTGAAGTTAGAGATTATGTTTCCAGAAAATTCTGACATTAGAAGCTCGTTAACACAATAGGTGTATAAGACAAATTAAAGCAACAAAATTATTGTTCGTGATTTCATTATTACTTGCACAAAAGGAAGACCTGTAAGACCAAATGGTAAAAAAAAGAAAAGAAAGTATGGCCATTATAACATGGAGGTCATAATAAAAGGACCTATCCTTCCATCATGACACAACTCTCTTCAACTATTATTGAAGAAAGTCATTCTTCCCTCCAAAGTTAATTAAAAGCAAAATGAGTGCACAAGGACTTTGATTTCGTAAATAATTTAAGTGATTTTACTCTAAAACACTTAGTAATTATGTGTAGAGAAAATGGAATGGCATTAAAAGCTTGTTGTAACATAGCCTTTAGCATATCCTGTTGCTGTCAACAATACCATGGGCAATTAAATAGAAAAGACTACTATTCCCAACCAAACTTTGATAGAGGATTATCATTTACTACTACTTCTAATGAGATAAACACCTAGTTATACCATATATTTTTTTCCATAATATAAATTTTTTTAACTTGTTATGCAACTTTTTTTCTAGCATGGGAAGGATATATCACATAGTGGGCACAATCAGGTTGGAAAGGTTAAAGCGTGCTTATGTAGTGGCACACAAACATACCATATTAAAAATAATATAATCATTCCTAAATTTATGATTTCATATACTAAATATTTTCTAATACTAGTTAATGCTTTTAAATGAAAAATATATTACTTCACTAGTTTTTAATGGTGCCATTAACACAGATGAAGAATTATCCTCTGTTGGCATTATGCTAATGTAGTAAAGATTTAAGTAGTATATAGCAACAGATAAAGAATAGTTGAAGTGTTAGGCAATGTAAATAACTTTAATTGAGATATAAATTAACTTATGTTTTACTAATCCACTAATTAAGTGTTAAACCTTTGTTGTAACTATTTTCAAATCATTGTATTGTCATTATACAACCATGTTAGCCTTTATTAATTACTGTTAGACAAATCCCCTTTAAAAAGGTAATTAGATGGAGTGATGATAAGCTAGGTACCCTTATAAGTTGATAATATCAATAGCCCATGTCAAACCTCTCCTTTTAAAGATTATGACAACAACAATACATATCTTGTTATTGTAACTCTATTTTTCAATTGCAGCAAATGAAGTTTAGCATTTATCTTACATTAGTGTAAAGTTGTCAACCTTACTATGTATGTGATATGAAATCTCCAATGGTTAGATTAAACTACTACTATATTGAAGCTAATAGTAAGTTTCTTAGAGTTTAAATTAACTACTACCAAAATAATTTAAAGGTGGTTACAATCACCTCCATAAAATATTTGGAATCACTACTATTTGTAACGTTATTATGTAGAATATAAACATTGATTATAAAAATTTGTTATTTGTTTACTTTGCCTAATATTAGTTTAACATACTATCTTTTGTTGCTTTGTTGATAAACTTTAAGTCTTGTTTCTCTTTCAAGTTCTAGTTTCTAGTTAGAACTTAAAATGGTAAGTACAAGTAAAAGTTAAAAAATATCAACACTTCTTGAAAACTTACGTAGAATGTTAACACAATAATATTATTTTATATTGATATAAGAATGAAAATTCCTTCTTTTGAAGTTATTGAGATAATTTGAAACTAACAATCCTCACTCCAAAGAATGAGTTCAGTAAAGGCCTGTACCTTAGTATTGGTTTTGTTCATTAATATAAAGTTAGTATATAGTGTTTGATTATATTTCTTCATGTTGATTATTTTATCTTTTTCTTGAATAATGCTAGAACATATACAAATGTTGGTATGTGTTTAGACCTTGTATTTTTAGCTTTTTGTTATCATATTTTTCTCACATGTGATATGTTATCTTATAGAAGCAGTAAAAAAGTTTGATTTATAAGCTTTCTTCACCCATGGTCTCTCTTTCCATATTATGATAATTAAACCCCTCACTTAGTAATCAATAGGGAATATATGATGCACTCAAAGTCTCTATGGGATTATAAGTATATAGTTTCTAGAATAAGGTTAATTAATATAGTGTTCTTCATTGAGTAGTGAAATTTTTATTTCTTGATTAGGCTAACAATAGGAGGTGTTACTCTTGCCACTATTACCCTTAATACTATTGAGTTCATAAAGGTGTAAATCATCTAGTAAAGCAAGGTATCATTTTTATCTTTGACTAAGATAAACAAGACATAAGGATTACAAATAATAAAGACAACTGAAATTACTTGCGAAGAAATAAAGCTTAGTGTTATTATATTCTTTTAAACTTTACATTGCTTCCAATTTACTTGAGTATTTCGATTTTAAAGGTATGGTTTTGCTTACATCTTACTTGTTGCTCAAACATTTTAGTTAAGGATGGTATAATCTTAAATGTTAATGTTAGGATCACTACGTCCCTATTTATATGGGAATACATAGCTATTTTCTTATTAATGTAAAAACATAGATGCAAATATAATGCTTAAATTTATAACTTGCTTTATCCAATGAAAAGATTATTTTGTTCATTTTTGTATGGCATATCATGTATTATACTTATTATTGAAGTTTATATGCTAAAAATGACCTTTCCAAATATGGTTGAAAAAAGAAAATCATTGAAGCTATCTTTCCATAAACATGTTATGAAGAAACATCGAAAGCAATTTATTTCCAAAAACATAATCTTTCAAAATTTACCTGCTTATATTCTAAAGAATAAAAATTTATTAATAATTTTTATTTGCTTTTAGTAATTGATTAATGCATTGTTGATTGATTTGAGTTAAGTTTAACTTGATTTTTTATATGTATATTATTGCATCTAGTTTATAATAAACTAAAGGATCAAGTTTTATAATTTATATTTGTTCTTACAGCTTTTAGTTTTTGTACTAGTGAAAACTAGTTTTTAATAAATTTTGTATTATTATGATTCAAATCTTAGTTTTATTGTCACTTTCATTTTATATTATATAACTGATAAGCAAATAAAATATTTTATCATTAAAAATATTTTTTAAAATGTAGAGAATCTGGAACCCTAGTGCAGTAAAAGTTAAATGAAGTGCTTTCTTTAGTCATTTTCTTTACCCTTGGATTACTAAGGGAAAAGACAAATAAACTATCCTTCAAATTAAAACCTACCTCTCTAGTTTTAAATTAACACTCATTTCTTTATTCATCTTCAGTTGGTGACTCCCCCTAATAGTTATTCCATTGCAAGTTTTGTTTCCTTACTTATCATAAATACTATTATAGTATGTTTGAAGCTTATATGCCAATAATTTTACTATGTTACATTTTAGAGATCTAAAGGTGAATTACCAATTGATATGTTTACATGTCAGTATATGATATGCACTAAGTGAGAAATGGTAAAAATGCTACCTTGTAGTCTTGTGGAAGATATTAAAATGAATACCTTTGGTTTGTAATGCTTTAAAATAGTTAAAAAATTCTAAATTTAATGATTTATTCCTTTTACTAAACTTGAATTTTCACCTATAATTGAAGCTAATACGAATAACTGAAATGATAAAGACAGCATTCTTATTAGTTAAAAAGACTATTACATAATAGAGCATTATCAATAATTTTACACATATTTTATGCAATTTTGTATGTGGATGCGTTGTGGCTTTTACAATGTATCAAATACTAAGATTTTAACCATAAATGAATAATGTATATATGCACATAAGTATACCCACAAATTATAAATGCTTGTGCTATTACATAAGGCTTCAAGGATGGGAGACACTTTATCTTTTGCAAATAGAGTTAAAACATATGCCAAAAATCAGCACAAGACCCAAATGTTCGTAATAGAGATTTAAGGAAAAAATATTAAGATTTAAGTTTAGAGGATCATAAATACCAAAAAAGAATATGGTCAAATGGATCTCAAAATGCTTCCTACAAAAATAAATACAATATAAGTGCATCCATGAGTTAAAAACCTTCAAAGAGGAAAAAAGTTACAAGTAAAGAAAAATTGAAACATCTATTATTTCACTAACAATAATAGAAGCAAAATTGGTAATACTTTTTATTTTGAAGGTAGCAAAATTTTAAAGTTAGTAATTCTCTTGACCATTTTCCTTATCATCTTGTGGTCTCTTAACACTGCATTTATAGTTTTTACTCTTAATATATAGGTAGCTAAACAGATCTAATGAAATGATAAATGAATATGCCTCCATAAAACTATTGTAATAATATTGTAAAAGAAAGCTTCTCAAGTTTTTTTAATTTCACACTAACTTCTGCGACTCTTATTTGTGACCCTTATGTGTTTATGGATTATATTCAAAATCATGAATTTGAATGTAATGACAATAGCAAAATCATTAAATATCCTTCCCCAATTAATGAATTTTATCAAATACATTTTTGCAAGTGTCTTGTTCATTTTTCCATAATAAATTTTGATAAACAAGTTTTTGAGCAAAAATCATAATTAAAGTACATAGTTTAACAACATTAATTAAAGAAAGAACTTATAACTTGATATATTCTTATTACTTGGAAACCTTTTTCCACACAAAAGATTAAGCTTATTTTGTTTGAATTTCTAAACCAATATATTAAAATAATTAGATAACTAATAATCTATTCTCTTATTTACACCCAACACCTTTGAGATATAAGGTATTTGCAATTCATGTGGTATAAATTTCATTACAATAAAGGTTAATGCACTTGTATGAGTGTTAGGGGCATAATCCTCTCAAATTTTTTAGCCTAAACATTGCATCAATAGAACCAAATTTAACTCAGAGCATCTATAGATATAGTTATAAAGAAGGAATCATTTTTTCTCCATATAATTGATAATACCATCTGCATTGTATATAGATTTATTGTATATAAACTTCATACAATACAAACATGAAAGTTAATATTCATACATATGTACTAAAATATAGATAACAAATTTGTAGACAATTAAGGCTTATGTGTACAAATTTAATTATAAAGACTTAAGTGTAATTTTTATGTAACCCACTTGCATGATGAATTAAGTAAGTGTAATGGTCAAAAAATGATTTATGTCCATATCAGTGGCTATATCCAAACCTAATTGCAAATAGAGACAACTCAAAATAAAAATAACTCCTCCACTTGCATTATATCCCAAAAATTATTAACAAAAAAAGAGTAATGTTAGATCTGTTATTGTCATTGTTGATATAGAATAAAAATGCAAGTATATACAGTATAGTGATTAGCACCTACTACTAAAAAGCATGTACATAAATGGTAGTATGGCAATCATTGCCTATTAACAAACAAAACTACTATGAATATATTTTACCATATGTTTCTTTGCAAGGTCAATTATTCTATGGCACTAAATTAATAACAAGCTTTATCTTTTCACACTTTCTCATAGGTTAAAATAGAAGCAATTTTAGTTTTTAGTTATATATAATTTAATAAATATAGATAGTTCACAAACTAAGTATTGTGCTTACCCCAATATGATATAGTTTCATTTTATTTGATAGTGCCATCTAACTTACTACCTACACCCCGCAATCATTATTGTATGAAATTTATACCTAAAGGTGAACTATTAAGCCACTATTTCAACTTAAGTTCAGGGCTAATTAATACTTTTACCATAAATACATAAAGAAAATGGCTTTAGTGTGAATTATTTTTCAGGTCACTGAAAAACTCATTGCCATGAAACCTCCTATTGTTAAGCATTTCTTACAAGAATAATGATTGAAGATTTAAACTATGATTAGGTTATGCAACATTATTTAATGCACATTTGGTGTTAAGTAAGAGTCATGACTTACTACTTATGTAATTTGACATTATTTGCATTTTTAATTTATTTTTTAAGATGGGCTTGAATCAACATATCAAATAATATTTTGTATGAAGTCTACTATCATTAAATACCAATAATAGTTTGAATCATTCATTAGTATAAAGATATACAATAATTGAAACATTGTCCAAATTACACCGATATGATTTGTGAATCAAAGTTTAGTAAAAATAATCTACTTATTATCCTAAGGATTTAGCACTGTTGACCATAACACATGCATGCATCCTTTTTATGTACTTATAGCTAAATATATGAATTGCTTCTTTAATGCTAATTTAGTTGTTTAGTATCATTTGTTGTATTTAAATAATATGTAAATATAGTGCTTTCTCTAGATTACATGTTGAACAAAATGTATTTTATTATTTAATGAAATTTTATGAGAGGATGTTTACCTTAAAGTGCACAAGTAAGTATTAGCATAATGCCTTTTCGTGTGATGCTCTCTCATCTTAAGTTAGTAAACATGCCCATACAAGTAATACCTATAATTTAATTTAGTTCAACTTTCAAATATATATGTGTAATATGCTTAAATAAACTATAGTGATTAAAAACATTTACCTCTCCCTTCAAATGATTTCTTGGGCATATAGACAATAAATGAAGCATGCTCAATGTGTAATTATTGCTTTGAACCAATATCTCCTTGTAAAACACAAAGTTACCACCCAATATGATATATCTATCAAGTATAAATTTTGCAATCAATAACTCATATCATAAGGAAAGTTTTCAAATATTTTATAAGAAATACTTAACTATTTACTCTTCTCTTTATTAAGGATATACCTTGCAACCACTAGCTTTTTATCTTTTAGTGGCATAAATTTTGAAAGATCTAAATGAAGTTGTACTCCTTTTATATTGAATGATAAATATATTTATAATATAAATGGCATTCTTTGTAGTATCATAACTTACATTCAAGTTTAGATGAATAGTGCATGTACCTTAAGTATGAGTGGTATGTCTTTAAGGTTAGCAGGGATTGTTAAGGTGGATTTATTAACCACCTAATTTTGATCAACTTAGTGAGATCTTCTACTTTTCATTTCTTTCTTACTACTTGAATCAAATAACTTATGGCTTAATTTTTAAATCCTATGCATGTGATATGGACTGTAACATGGTAGAACCATAAGATTATTAACCACTGTCAAATATGCACTACTTATCGATCTATCCATAATATAGTAATTGACCACATTAATAGGTATTGTACTTGGGTACCTTAATATTAAGTTGTGTAAGCTAATTGCTTGGAATGTTTTCCTCTACTGCTAATTCAACATTATGAAAATCGATTTTCAACTATGATCTAACAATTCTCTGGAGTTATGTATTTATCAGAAGAGATTGACGACCTAAGGTCATCGTTTCTAAAGTGTTTCTGGATACTAAATTTAGTAAGTCATGTTATGTTGATAGTTCATTTGCAAATGCTGATTTTATATTGGCAAGCTTTTCACGAATTCCTTTTTGTTAGGATGATATTCTATTTGAGCTAAATAACACTTTTTATTGATATTTACAAGCTTCCTGTAACCTTGCCAATTTAAACTTGATTAGGTAGTCCATAACATGGGCTATCAATAAATATGATAAAAATTTTACCTTTGTTATAATGGAATATATAGCACTTTCCACTATCATTCATAAATGCTAATCTTATATTAGTAAGTTTCTCACAAACTCTTCTTTGTTGGGATGATATTCTATTTGAGCTAAATTACATTTTTTATTGATATTTACAAACCCACCATAAGCTTACCAATTTAAACTTTATTGGATAGTTTATAGCATGGGCTATTAGTAAAGCTGATAAAAAATTTATCTTTATTATAGTGGAATCCATAGCATTTTCCACTATCATCCACAAATGTTGATCTTATATTAGCAAGTTTCTCACGAACTCCTTTTTGTTGGGATGATATTCTATTTGAATTAAATAACACTTTTTGTTGATATTTACAAGGCCTCTACAAGCTTGCCAATTTAAAGTTGATTGCGTAGTCCATGGCATGGGCTATAAATAAAGATCATAAAAATTTTATGTTGAAAAAGTCAAAGATATTAGTTGTATAAAGCTATATATATTAGCTGTAAGAAATCATTTATTATTTATTAGCTGTAATTAGGTTATTTTTTGTTATTCTATTTTTGGTAGATTGTATTCATAGGCTTTTAATTGTGGAGATTACACTTTATGTAATTATTTGGCTATTTAAACCCGTGTAAAGTAGAGGATCAATAAGAAATAAAAATAAGCCTTTCTTCCTTCACGTTTGTTATGGCATTAGAGTAGGAATTAGTTTAATTCCTAGAAACCTTAAAGTCTGTCGTACTCCTCTATTTTATTAGAAAAAAAAAGAGCACTTTCAGTCCTTAACAAAAATTACTCTAGCCATTTCTCATCATGCTTGAAGCTATTTCTGAGGCCACAAGTCTTCCTATGAACCAGCCCAAAACTCAAATTAAAGCTCTTGAAACCCAAAACTTCACAAACAAAACACATTACTCTCACCTAGTCTAGATTACTACTATACAACTGAATAGAGAGAATTTTCTTTGCTGGTCTCAATCTACACAAATGTACATTCGTGGTAGAGGGAAAATTGCTACCTAATAGGAGAGAAAAAGGAGTCAACCCCTAAAGATCCAACCTATTCTATATAGGATGTTGAAAATTCTATAGTTATGACTTGGTTAGTGAATTCCATGGAAGAGGACATTGGTGCAAACTACATGTGCTATTCTGTTGCTAAGGAACTCTAGGATAATGTCACCCAAATGTACTCTAATTTGGGTAACTAATTTCAGGTTTATGAACTCACATTGAAGCTTAGTGATATTTGTCAAGGTAATGACTCCATTACCAAATATTTCAATTTTTTGAAAAGAATATGGCAAGATTTAGATTTATTTAATGATTAAGAATGGAATTGCCCTAATGATGTGAGTCGGTATAGAGCCATTGTTAATGCAAATAGGGTTTTCAAATTTCTTCCTGGCCTTAATGTGGAATTTGATGAGGTTAAAGGTAGAATCATCGAGAGAAACCTTCTGCCCTCTATCAATGAAGTTTTCGTTAAACTTCGTCGTGAAGAAGCCCGTAGAAGTGTAATGCTCAAGAAAAACACTGTCTCAGCTAGCCTAACTGAAGGCTTTGCATTCAATGTTATCGAAGCCCATATTAGTAAGTGGAATGGTCCAAACCTACAGAGGAGCAAAGAAAAATCCTGAATGTGGTGTGACCATTGCAATAAACCATGCCACACTAGGGAAAGCTGCTAGCATCTCCACAATAAACTTGCGAATTGGAAGTTGAAGAATAAATGCCAACATTGCTGGAAATCGCGCATCATACATGCACAGCGGAATAAAAATTTTACACGATTTCCACCAAGGATCCATGCGAATTTAGAACGCCATAGATTGGGGATTAGGGTTTATACTTTTTGGCTAAAATCTTCTGTCCGCTACATAGCAAATCCGATCTGCTTTCAAATCACGAATCGGAATAAAAACTTGAAGATTAGATCACCAGTACAATGTTTATGTGGTTGCATCTCTGTGGTATCCACACGAACCCGTGAATCACCAATGAATGTTCACTACACACACCGGTTGGAATTGATCTCCTTACACCTCGTAGTGCTAGCTACGCCTCTTCAAGGGTTTTGGTCAATGAGAGGTGCTAGGGTTTTCTATGCCTTTTTAGGGTGCGTGAATAATGAATAGAAATCCTATTATTACTCAATAAGCCTATTTAAATAGGTGCATAGAAAAACCTAACCTATTTAGGCTTTATTCCATGTATAATTATAGGCTTACTATTGGGCCTTATCATTATAACATGAATTCTCAAATATTAAGCCCAAACAATTTGGTCCATTAATTCCAAATTCACTAGGTTCTAAGTGTGTGACCCTACAGACTCTCATTACGTTGGCAACGACCATTAATCATATTAATGATCATAAATAATGATTGGTGTTTAGCAACACATCATTGTTACCCAAGTAATGAGAAAGTCGGTGATTTGACTAAACCTTTACACGTGATCATCACTTATGTCCTTTTTTCCTATACATCTAGATTGAGCACGAGACATGGATTGTGTCATTCCCGTATAGCCCAATCTTAAGGTTTCTTGATTCCTAAGTAAGCTGACTGAAACAAATGTAATCGACATCTCATGTCAATTCATCTGAGCATGGCCATGCATTTTCTCAACTTTACTTAATCAAGGGGCCCATAAATGTCACTCTTGTTATATAGGAGGGACAAATCCCATCTTGATCACACAAACCCCTCCGCATGATATGTGACATATCCAATATCTACCCTTGCATTCACTTAACCATTAGTGACATAGAATAGTATCAAAATATGAAACTCACATGTAGGAAACCTTAGTGATCTCAGGTCAAAGGACCATATTAATAATGATCACTAAGAACCACTTATGACACTCATATAACGATCCATGTAGTGTTCTTAATATGGGTCGGTCCAGTATACAAGTTCTCTAACTTGTACTCATGTGTAAACTTAATATCCCATATAAGTCTTCACACATGCTAGTCTTAACATATCAAAGCAACCTAATCCACAATGATCTATGACTAGGGACATTTAAGAATACAATTATTCTGAGGTTATTATTATAATTAAATATATTACGCAGATAATATATATAAATATAATAATTGGAATTGCCATTAAAATAACATGATTCAAAATTACAATCACCAATATGATTGGTTTTAGGGCATATACACTAACAAACATTCCTCTGCAAATGCCACTGCTAAACAACCTAACCTATTTAGCAAAGAGTAGATTAATCAACTCTTGAAACTGTTAAACTCCAATCTAACTACTAGTACTCCTAATTGTTCTATGGTTCATGTAAGTAGAAAATCAAACCCTTATATTATTGATTCTAAAGCTTCTGATCATATGACAAATTTATCTCATTTGTATAATCCTTATTCTAGCCATGAAAAAGTTCATATTGTTAATGGTAATTTCTCTTCCATTGCTGGCGAGGAAATATTAATTTATCTAAGAGTATAGGTCTTAAATCTGTACTCCATATTTCAAAACTCAAATGTAACCTTTTATCCATCAACAAACTTTTAAAAGATTCTAACTATCATGTTATTTTTTATGATTTTTCTTGTGTTTTTCTAAACCAAAACTCAGGGATGATGATTAGGAAAGCTAAAGAGATAGGTGAACTTTACTACTTTGATGAGACTACTCCTAGTAATAAAAAGGCTGGGGCCTACAACGATATAAGTTTGAACCTTACTTTCGATAAAATAATGGAATGGCATCTTAAACTTAACCATCCTAGTTTTTCTTATTTGAGACATTTATTTCCTGATATGTTTAAGGGTGTTGATTGCTCTTTACTTCAATATAAAACTTGTTGTTTATTAAGAAGTCACTAAACAAATTTTGCACCTAAACTATACTATCCCTCAAAACCATTTTTTATGATTCACAGTGATGTTTGAGGGCCTTCTAAAATAAAAACATTATCTAAAAAAAAAGGTTTTGTAACCATTATTGATGATCACACCAGAATATGTTAGGTTTATCTCATAAGCAGGAAATTAGAAGTTGAAACACTTTTTAAGGATTTTTACAATATAATTGAAACTCAATTTGAAATAAAAATGTGCATTCTTAGATCAAACAATGGAACCGAATATTTAAATGAATGTTTAGGGGACTTTCTAAAGAACAAGGGCATAATTCATCAATCTACTTGTTGCGATACTCTATAACAAAATGGGATTACTGAAAGAAAAAATAGACATTTACTTGAAATTACTAGAGCAATTATGCTTTCGATGAATGTTCCCAGATATTTGTGGGGGGATGCTATTTTAACAGCGTAATATTTGATAAATAGAATGCTTATTGGAGTTTTAAAATTCATGATTCCTCTAAATAAGTTAAAAAAAAACTTTTCAATTCTTCAAATGTCATCAGATATTCCTTTAAAGGTATTTGGATGCATATGTTTTGTTCACATTCCAACCAAATTTTGGTCAAAATTAGTTCCCAAATTTTAAAAATGCATTTTTATTGGATATGCTTCAAATAAAAAGGGTTACAAGTGTTTTAATCCTATCTCAAAGAAAACCTACATTAGTATGGATGTGATCTTCATGGAAAAAATACCATTTTTTAACAAAAATCAACTTCAAAGGGGGTATGGCTTAGAAGATGATGATTTTTGGCAAGTATCTTAACCATTGCCTAAAATGATTCTAACACTAAATGTTTTTGAACAAGGAATAATTGGTGAAAATAATAAAAATAAGGAGGATCATAGTTATTAGACACTGGAAGTAATTTTGCCTAATACAGAGGGAGAAATACTGCAAAAACCTATAACTAAGCCTTTAGTTTATTCTAAGAAAAGATTTCATAAAAGGAAGACTGTTCAAATTGACCCTTTAGCTTCTTTCCAAACTCAAGAACCAAGTAATACCCTCCAAGAAACACATGTAGTTCCTAATCTTGATCCCATTTTTGCATCTACAGAAGCTCAAGATCCGGATGTTGTAGATCAGGATCTTCCTATAGCCATCAGAAAAGGAGTCTGTTCTTGTACAATAAAACATCCTATTGAAAAATATTTATCTTATCAAAAAACCTCACACAAGTATAACTTTTTTGTCAAAAATCTCTAACTTGTCTGAACCTAAAACAATACAAGAAGCACTTAGCAGTTCGACTTGGAGGTTAGTAGTCAAGGAGGAGATGGATGCTCTTCCAAAAAATGGGACTTAGGAAGTTGTTAATTTATCGAGAGGCAAGACCACTGTTGGATGTAAGTGGGTTTTTACTATAAAATGCAAGGCTAATGAAAGTGTTCAAAGATATAAAGCACAACTTGTAGCAAAAGGGTTCATTCAAACTTTCAAAATTCACTATCAGGAGACTTTTGCCCCAATATTTAAGATAAATTTGATTCGTGTCCTTCCATCCATAGTAGCAAACTATAACTAGTTTTTGCATTAATTTAATGTGAAAAATGCCTTTTTTAACGGTGAGTTAGAAGAAGAAGTGTTTATGGATCCCCCACTAGGCTTTGAGAAGAGGTTTGGCAAGAAAAAGGTTTGCAAACTTAAGAAATCCTTATATGGACTCAAACAATCTCCTTGAACTTAGTTTGAAAGGTTCGGGAAAGCCATAAAAGGATATGGATATCCTCAAAATCAAGCTGATCATACCATGTTTTATAGACATTCAAGGATAGGTAAAATAGCTATACTTGTTGTTTATGTCAATGATATTATCCTTACATATGATGATCTTAAGGAAATTGAGGCATTAAAAGGAAGAATTACCACATAATTCAAAATTAAAGACTTGGGGCTAGTAAAATACTTCCCTGGTATTGAGTTTGCTAGATTAAAGGATGGGATCTTTATTAACCAATGAAAGTATGTGCTTGATCTACTCGGTGAAACTAGAATGCTTGGATACAAAATAGTTAAAACCCCAATTGAACCTAATAAGAAACTACAAGTAACTGATGTAGTTGATGATGTTGATAGAGAACAATATTAGAGACTTGTGGGAAGATTAATCTACCTTTCACACACTCACCCTAATATCACTTTCGCTATTAGTGTAGTGAGCCAATTTATACACTCTTCAAACTCTAACCACTTAGATGCTATCTATCAAATCCTTATGTACCTAAAAGGGACTCCTAAAAGAGGGCTATTGTTTAAAAATAACAGGCACTTATAAATAGAGCCATTTACAGATACAGATTGGGCTGGGAATGTTATAGACAGACAGTCTAATTCAAGATACTGCACCTTCATAGGAGGAAACTTAGCGACCTAGAGAAGTGAGAAGCAAAATGTTATGGTAAGAAGTAGTACAAAAGCTGAGTTTAAATCTATGGCTTATGGAATTTGTGAAATTTTGTGGATTAGGAGAATTCTTGAAGAATTGAAAATTTCTACTCCACCATCGATTAAAGTGTATTGCGATAATAAATTAGCAATTATCATTGCTCATAATCCAATTCTTCATGATCTTACCAAGCATGTGGAGATAAACAAGCACTTCATTAAGGAAAAAATCGATAAAAGGGTTATCTGTATGGTGTATGTTCCTTCCACTAGCTAAGCAACAGATATCCTAACTAAAGTTCTTCACAAAAAATAGTTCAACAGTTTGATTTCCAAGCTGGCATTAAAGGATATTTTCATGCCAACTTAAAAGGTAGTGTTGAAAAAGTCAAAGATATTAGCTATATAAAGCTGTGAAATCATTTATTATAGTTGTAATTAGGTTATTTTTTATTATTCTATTTTTAGTAGATTATATTTATAGGCTCTTAATTGTAGAGATTATCCATTATATAATTACTTGGCTATTTAAGCTCATGTAAAGCAGAGGATTAGTAAGGAATAAAAATAAACCTTTCTTCCTTCACGTTTGTTATTTTACTTTTATTATAGTGGAATCCATAACACTTTCCACTATCCGAAATTTTATTGCAAATGTCCTACCACTTTAGTGTCATAGTCCAATATTGGTCATCTTTACATTTTATAAAAATCAAAACCTTTAATTCATGATCCAATGGTCAAAGAAAATGATTTTAAAATTTTAAAGCATTATTCATTGAAGTAACAATTATTTGTTGAAATGAAATACTAACCTTCCTTATGCCATTTACCTTTTCTAATCGAATCATGAAGTTTTCAATATCAATAGAATTCCATGTAGTTGATCTTGGTGTTGCAACATAAGTTTTTAGGGATCTATACATCCCAACTATGACACTGTCAACATATAACACCTATAAGCATGATGAATAGGTGGTTAAAATAGGCAAAATGTAATGTTACAAAGTAAAGCACAAGTAATACATAAGATGAATAAGTTGATAATTCTATTGTACCATTAGTGTGTAAACACAGCCTGCAATATTTATTGTAAAAGCCTTCTTTATATTATCTAATGCTTTCTTTTAGGTAAGTGAACACTCGATTTACCTAATTGTTATTTTTAATCATCACTGCATTATGAACATATCTCAAGTTTTGCCAATAGTGAACTCTTTGTTGTTAATACATAAAAAGTAACTTACTACAAAAATGGTGAACTTTATCTTAAACTCATTATCTAGAAGATCTTATATATATATAGTTTTAATTTGAATTTGTTTACTAATATGTGCTCAATGGCAAGAGAATAGTCCTTCTAGGAGCCAATAATCTATTCTAGCCATTGTCTAGCACCTTCCTACTCTTCATTATTGTAAAGACTCAGTATAGTGGTGATATCAAGTGAATCTATCTTTATACCAATCCCATGTATATTTAACATGTTAGTGCTAACATCATACTAATTACATAACTACATGCATAGGTTTTCAAACTCAATGTTTATGTTTACGTAAAGAAGTCCTTCAAATCTAAGTGCTTTGATGGCATCCAACTTCAAAGTTCCCTCAGTTGTTTAACAAAGATGGGTAACCAATTAGCCTAATTGTTTTGGATCACATGCTATTGTAACCTTATTTTACAATATATTAACACACCTAAATACAATTAGTTGAAAAAAGAATGAATATAGAGATCTACTTCACATGAAACAATGTATCATATTTTTATATCATTAAGTCCAGTTTTGTAAGTCTTTTATTATCCACTTGAAAGTCACTAATTTTGCTATAAGTTAATCCCCTACTTAAATGAAATAATCAAATATATGACCACCCATAAATACTAGCTCATTATAATGCAAGTAACAAAAATGAAAAATGACAATTTATTATAGTTAAGGTAACAATTAAAAAAAAGTGAATAAGAAGCATACTTAGTGGTATATAATGTTTTTTTAGCCTTTGTGGCAATAGACTTGCATGTTGCACTTATACAAGAATGTTTTACATATGTTGTTTTATCTAGATTGTTTAACACATATGGTTGAAATTCTTTAGGGATAGATAATGTCATTTGAAGTTTATTAATAGCTGATTCCTTCCTTGGACGACCACCACACTTGCCACCACTAAGTTTACTAGGCATTGTTATTGTATGAATGTTTTCTATAATAACTAATGTTGATGATAAATATAGTGTTTCTCTTAAGATTAAAACAATCTTAGTAACCCATTTGTAAAATAAATATGCCTTGATTGTGTAGATTGCATACCACTATAGTTTAATGTGCACCTTCACTCATACCCATTAGTTATTACATAAAAGACATTTGTTTAGATATCCATAAAGTCATATGAAATCATACATTCACCTACTCCCATTGATTTAATGAAATTTGAGAGCTTTAGTTTAATAAAGACTTGATTACATCAATTGAATGGATTTTATATTCTATAATCACTAACTCAGCATGGGATATGTCAAACTAACTACATATGAATATGGACCTATTATAATGCAGTAAAATATGTACTATGTTGTCATATTAACCAAGTTAACAAGAATATTATTCATTACTTAAATTAGTGAAATTGAAGATAAAGTGTTGTTATTTGCACCAAGAATGCAAACTTGAATTTAGCTCTAAAATGTAAACATTCATGTAGCCACCATTAACTATAACGAAGAATTTAATGTAATTTAAGAGCTTTAGTTCAACTAAGACTTAATTACATCAATTGAGTGGATTTTAGATGTTACAACCACCAGCTCAACATGGGATATGTCAAACTAACTGCATATAAATATGGATATGTTACAATGCAGTAAAATATATATTATATTGTCATGTTAACTAAGTTAACCAAAATGTCATTCATTGCTTAAATCAGTGAAACTGAAGATGAAGTATTGTTGTTTGCACCAAGAATGCAAACCCAAATTTAGCTCAAAAATATAACATTCATTTAGCCACCATTAACTATAACAAGGACTTACTGCCATTATTGAATTAAGAGGATATAATCAATTTGGAGCTATTTTTTTGCTTTTGTTATTAGGTGGTACAATAATTTTGCTAAAGATAATGATAATACCATTAAATTCAATGAAAACTTTCAGTAAAAACTACCAAAACTTAGGTGCATAATTTGCTATTTTAACTTTAAATTTTGACATTAACTATGTTAAAGTTTTTAAAATGATGTATTTGAATTTTAGAATTTACTATATGGAGCACTTTTAATTTTTTTTGTTCAGTAATTCAATAAGGCCTAAGCTCGAAATGAAAAAAATATTTATTACTACTCCAAAGAGTATTGAGAATTAGAGATAGTTGGACTTCATTCTCATCTTACTTTCAACAAAATTGATTTTTATTTACTTCAAATTTTATAAAATAAGGGTAACTTTATTATCTCTTCATTTCAATAATAATTAAAACTTCTCCTTATTTTGAGTTTATAACATTCAATAATTATACATTCTTTTATTTTCTTTTTCAACCCTATTCCTATGTAGTCATAACCCATGATGATGCTAGCTTCCAAAAAAATTGCATATATAACAAACATTCATCAAGTAGCTTATATTATTACTAATGCTAAACACCATGTGAAATTTTGATAAATATCAAGAAAATTGTTAATAGTCAAGTTCCACATTGTTCATCATATGTGAACTTTTATAAGATTCAATTCAAACACTAGCTTTAATCCTTATTATTAGTAGTTTTAATGGAGGCTTTATATTCATTTAGGATCCAAAATTCTATGTCCAAATACCTTGATCACATGTGAAGGGCCAATTTGGATGTGTCAATTTTAGGACCATTAGAACAGTATAAACAATGGACAAAAAACCAAAATGTAAAACCATTTCAAACATGAAATAGTATATCCTTTACATTACATAGAGTAGGCTAATTGAATCTCTTATGTTCTTAAAGCATTCATTCTTCCATTTTGTTGTTTTACCTCTCATTTGCTTTCATAACAGGATTATCTCATTTGATTGTGTTTTTTAATTTTATTTCATAAGTAAACAAACAGGGTATTCACTTAAAGAAATTGAGAGAGTATGTGATCAAATAAATAGGTTAATATTAGATGAAGTCAATATAAAATTTAGGAAAGAGATAGTAATATATTGGGTTCAAGATTATAACTAGCTCTTTTACAAAGTATTGATGTTTTTACTTTGAAGTTTCAATTATAGATGAGAATTCAAATAAATTATCAACAAGGTCATCATTTTGAACATAAATAAGATCTTTACTTTGGTCACTTGTTTATATTTGTGAAACCACCATCATTTGACTGCATGAATAGTTATCTTTGAAGCAAAAATTGTAACTCTTTTCTAGTTTTAGCAACTACATTTATTAATATCCCTGAACAATTTTTTTTTATTTGTTGCATTTGCAGTAATATGGTCGATGCTCATTGCCATGTTATCACTCAAAGTGTAGTAGAAAACTTAATTTATTCTTACATAACATTTATAAAAAAATTTATTGATAATGGTAGAAGTTTATCAAATCCACTCAACACAAACTAGTTTTATATCCCCACTACCAAAAAGGGAGAAAGGAAAATAGGAAAAATCGAAGAAAAATAATTAATTAAATAATGCTTTTATACTTTAAGTTAGCTCAAGTAAGTAAAGATAGTATTAGTATATCTATCTTTTCATGATCCCTGTGTAAAATGATGTAAAGCTAGGCTCTAATAGGGGACTTTGGTGAAATTAAGTTAAAACCAATAACCTTACAATTTGATATGCCTATATGCTCCGTGACTGCTATATATGCATGTCCCTGATATGCTTATACTTAACATTGGTCTGCATGTCCTTGATATGCTTATGCTTAACATTAGCTTATTTTTTTATATGCTTATACCTACCATTATTATTACCCTATGTTTTGCCTTGGACCAAGATCATATTCATCCACTTACAAAAATCATTAATGCATTCTCAGACATTTATAAAATTAGACACCCCAATTTTATCATGTAATTTGTTGTCTTAACCTTAAAATCCTCCAGTTTGTATTCATCTTCTACCTTGTTGATGGACTAATTAACTTAGCAAACATCATTTTATTTAAGGTTTAGGTAATTATCACCAATATCAATAAAGAATTTTGCAATGAATGATATAAAAAAAACCTCAAAGTTCAAGTCCCAACAGATTATTAATAAAATAAAATATCATTTGGATTATCATATTTGTTAAATGTCTACACCCCTTTCCTTTATCCAAAGAAATCCAAGATAGATCCTACACTAAAACTAGAGTAAATTTAGCCAAGGAATGTATAAAACAATAGTTAGAGCAATGAAAAAAAATGAAAGTATAAAGGTATAAATTTAATTATAAAGTAATAATGCCAAGTTTCAAGCACAATGTTAACTAGCCTAATCAAAATAATGAGAATTCTTAAAAGAAGAAAAATTAACAATGATACTTTAAATACGTTAACTTAATCTTTTGCACTCATACTCAAACCTTATCATAGATAAAATAAGCCTTACAATATTTTTTTGAATGATAAATAAATAAAGAACACAATATATTTGAATGCTAAATAAATAAAGAACACAATATTGGATGACAGATTCACTTTGATTAATTGCTAATGAAACTCCTACCTTATATGCATTCCATTCTTTAAACAATTCCAGTAAATCATTCAAGTTGAAGTAAGATTGATGCTCAACATCACACATCTTTTGATTTCTCATTATTCTCCATAATATATATATAATAAAAGTTACCAAACATGCAATAATATAAATTATGAAAATTAAAATTTATAGTCATCCATTAAAATTATAATTCAATTTAAGTAATTTTCAAGGTATAGAAATAAGAAAGTAATGTAGCTCTTATAGAGAACCCCATATAATAGAAAAACAATTTTAAAGCTAATAACTTTAGATTTCTTAAAGTAAAATATTTATTTTCTATGTAGATGCTGTAGTCATGGTCAAGTAGCTTTAGGCCTAGTTTATAAAGGAATTTAAAAGTTAATTTTATAGATCTTGAATAATCCTATTTCAACTTCCAAGTTTTTCTTTATAGGCTTAATAATACTATAAAGTCTCATACATATTAGGGCTAGAATACCATTCTTAATCGATGCATAAGGTAGAGATATTAATGAAACTTATAAGATAAATCATTAATAAATCTTCTATAAAAATGAATAAATTATCAATTAAATTTTTTCTTCCATACTTCCATGAAATTTTCTTTTAAAATGATCATTAACTACTGCTAAGAGCATAAAATGCTAGTAGTTTCTAAACAATCACATCTCTATTTCTAGCAAAATGATAAATAAATAAATAAAAAGGATAACACATCCATATTTAGATTAATATTTTGCAGTGGTTATAAGAAACCTCTATCAAACTGCCACTATTTTACATATTTTTTTTTAGTGTTAAAGGATAGGTGATTGTAATCGCTATAGCCATAAGTCTACTTATGCTAAATTAAAAGACTGGAAGGGAAGAAAATTAACTCTACTTTAAATTGTTTGGAACAAACATTTGGAATTTCCACGAGATGTTGCTTTGTATGAAACCAAAATTTGAACAAATAAGAATATAAACTAAAATATAATCTTCAA
Source organism: Sindora glabra (assembly GCA_020226215.1). NCBI lineage: Eukaryota > Viridiplantae > Streptophyta > Magnoliopsida > Fabales > Fabaceae > Sindora > Sindora glabra. The sequence continues at coordinate 43,678,187 of CM035226.1, forward strand.
ACTTTATAGAAAATCAACCTAGTTTCTTCTTTAAGAACATATAAACTAAAATATAACTTCAAAAATGTTATCTTTTGTAGTAAAAAACCCATATATACCAAGTGCAAACATAAGATTCTTTGAGATCTTCTTTTAATGGCAAAACTTATCCCACTTTTATTTCTTAAAAACATTTTTCTTCTTCCTTTATTTCATTACTTAAGACCTTAACACCAACATTAAGCAAATCATCCACTAAGATAAAAATAATAATAAATCACAAGTAAACAAAACTAGATAAAGTAAAATTATCATGTAGAATGATTGCTTATCAAACTTAATTCTCCAACATCTAAACTATAATGAAATCACAATTAAGATAATAAGGGATGCAGTAGAAAAATGGAATTAATATCTCAAATAGAAAATTATCTCTAGGTTCAATAAATAAACAAAAAAACTATTAAATTATTTTCAAAGTTCGCTAATATCAAAATATGGAATCAAGCAAATTATATTTTCCCAAGGAGACAAATATTAACAATTGGTGCTAGATTATCCTTATAAGCTAGCCCACTAACCATAACTATAATAAATTAAAGCAATATAATCATCGATGAAATAAGTTAAGAAATATCTAATCAAATAGTGGTAAGGGGTTTTATTTGTAAGTAAATTCTCCCTACTTAAACCTCTTTCTAGCAAGATATCAACTTGAAATCATGCAAAGGAATTCAAATTTTCTTGAATTGAACATGCAAAGTAATTTGCACATGTTTCTGTTTACATATTTCAAGATTTGCTCTAAGAAACTAAAAATATAATTATTGCACCTTAGTAACATCATCAAGAAACAATTCTAATGTAAACTACTTAGAGTAGCAAACATAGGCAACAATTTGATCCTATAGAACTTAGAATAAGGTGTTAATGATGAAGACTACAATTTGATATCCATTATCAAACAAATCATAATAGGCTTGATAACATTGAGGGTACTTTCTAGACATGGTCAAGGGATGTTTATGTATCAACCATGAAAAGAAAAATCCATCGACTTGTCTAACAAATTTGATTACTATTCTACATAATATTTTCAAAGTAAGTTACAAGACAACAGAATAAAAATCGCAAATGTTAAAAGTTAACCAACTAATTTAAATGATACCCATTGTAATAGTTTGCAAATTTAAGATTCAATTAAAGAACAAACTTTTTGTTCTAATGACATAAGTTTTACTGAGGAGATGACTGCAATGCAAGTTTATTGGAAATTGATATTAATTTTAAAGAATGCAAATTTGGTAGGGTAAATGATTATTCAAAACTAGTTAGCTCATTTCCAAAAAATGGCTTATTCATGCCCGAGTTTAAGGAATAGATGGCCTTTAGTAGTGATCATACTTTTTAAAAGTAACTTTTAAAAATGATGAAGTATAATCTTAGTAATATGATGAAAAGAACTTCTTCAACAAAGAATTTGGATAGGTTAAAAATAGATCATGTATTTTGATTAATCTCCATTTGAGTTTTGGAATCAAAGTAGGTTTTTGGGTTTTTAAGCAAATGTAATCAAGTATGTAGCACATCTAATTCTCAATTTTCACTTAGCTATACTCAAGCAATATGCAATTGTTGTATAAGAGGTCTCAAAGGCTCGTCTTCCATTTTGTTAAACTAAACAAGAGCATATGAAGAATCTTTTCCTAAAAAGATAAAGAAAAATGAAAACATAGGTTTTATAGGAAAAGTTATTCATATCTAAACTTACAGCAGGAAAAGCAAAAGCTAATGAAAGCCATGCTATGAATGTGGGTGGGTGCATTCTAGAATTAGTTAGCCCATACTTTCAAGTGAAAGAAGATATTTTGCTGGTAAATGAAACTTCTATTATAGCAATAGCAGTAACTATGGTGCACCTCCCTATATGAAGAGCAATTTAGTGGTTTTAGAAAAACCCAAACTCAAAATTTCATATATAAGTTCTCCTCAATCTAAAATGTATAAAAAAATAAGTAATATTCAAGTGTTTATTACTTGATACAAAACAAATCAAAGTTTTATCTACATTATCAAGATGACAAATGAAAAGAAAATTATAATATTTTTTTTTCAGATTAGGATGATTAGAGACAAAGACACTAACAATAAAATATTGTAGTAGATCCATGATAGTAAGATAGCAAGAATAAACATTACTTGGCAAACATGTAGAAAAGTTTAAATAGATTAAAAAAGACAATATTACCAAACCTGAATTTATCTGACTCCTACTACTCCACTATTTATATGAAGTGACCAGAATGAAGTACAAATTGATATATAGCAAATTGCAATTCTTCATCCTTTAATTTTTCTAGTTCTTTCTTAGTCCTCCTCAAAATTAATGAATTCCTTTTCAATCTTTTACCAAAAGAACTATGAGCTTGTATAACACTCAAATCAAATTTAAGAGCAATAAGGTAGAATTTGATTTTTGGAACACTAGAAAAAAAGCCAATCAATAAAGATGAAAATGATCCAATTTTCATTGCGTCTTTAACCTTTGCTTTGCACGATCTAGATCTTCCTCAAAACTAGGCATGTAAAACGGGCGGGGACGAGCTTATACAGGCTCTTGCTCACGCGAGTTTGCCCGTATAAGTCCACATTAAATGCGGGCTTCACACTAGGGTTTGCTTACAAGCAACCCGTATTTTTTAAAATATTTTTATTAATTATTTTATTTTATAATGTATAAATTATATCTTATAATTTTAATTTTTATTGAATTATTTAGGTAAAGAAATTAAATTAGAGTATAAAAATTAGATTAAATTTGTTAGGAAGTAATTATATTAAACTTTTTAATATATATTAAGCCTAAATATAAATAAAAAATAATTAAAAAATAATTTTTTATCCGTGACATCGTGGGCTTGACTGTGCATGAATTTGGCTGTGCGGGCTTATCCGCATAAGCTCGCATAAAATACGGGTTTCATGCAATGTTACTAACATTAATTTGTGACCGCGGGCTGCCTGCATTACTCGAGATTCTATTTTACATGTCTACTTAAAACAGATCTTCAAAACTTAGCTTTAATTTCTCCAAACTAGAGTCTTGCAATGCAAAATGATTAAGTTTAAGAGCAAGGCACGTGTGTCATTATTAATTTCAAGGTTTCTTTGCAAATCTCATATCCTTATTTGCAACAATCACACTTCAATCAATTTATTTCAACTCATTGAGATATTATGTGACAGAGTCAACAGCAATCAATGACTATTATACAATTTTAATGTTATTGACTATTGAGATGCCGTCACATTAACTTGTTGTATCACATATAACAATTTTAACTATTTGTACCATACAATGCTCAAATGCTACATTGGGTTCTTCTTCTTATTATTTTTTTGTTTAATTACCTTTTTACATTTTTCGCCCAAACGCACCGTATCGTCCTGGGTGCCGAATCGAACAAAGACGTCGCGAAGGGCCTCAACGGCTCTAGAGTGAATGGAATCTTCTGGAAGCTCATCGAGGAAAATAAAGCTAAACCCTAAACTTTCTTCTATCATCGTTGAGCCCCTTATCTGCTCCATTCTTTCAGACTTCACCAGTGTTTCTCTAGGAAAATGGCCTCCACCAATGCTATCTCCTCTGCATCCATTCTGCGCTCTCCTAAACAGGTACGGGAGTCGATACCGAATAGGCTTTGCATCTCTCTCCCTTCCTCTCTTGTTTGTTTCCGGAGTGAACTCCGCAAATGGAAATATTTCCATTCATTTCATATTTTAAATTGGTTCTTAATGTTTCTGAACTGGATTAATGTAGTGCTTAACTCAATTCTCGAATTAACTTGAGCTGAATTTGCCATTCTCTGGTGAATATATTACAGAATTGGCTTTGGACAGGAATTTATTTGTATTCTGAATATTTAAGACGGTATTTGTCCGGTTTCAATGTGATGTTTGTACACACTTGATGGGAACTTATTATTTTCTGTATATATATAAGTAAGCTTTTCTGTCTGTCCGTTTGTATAAGCTGAGTGTTTAGATTCTAAATTGTGGCTGAAGTCATTTGTTTCCTCTTCCATAGTTTAGGGGAAGAATGATTAGTTTATTATTTTTAGTGACGTTTAATAATCATATGAAACTGAGTGCAGAGTTTGAGTATGAGGGTCAGCCAGCAGCCCACCGGTAAGATAAATTACAGGCAATCGAGAGGCCGCTTTGTGGTGAGGGCTAATGCTAAAGAGATTGCCTTTGACCAGAATTCGCGGACAGCCCTTCAGGCTGGCATTGATAAGCTTGCTGATGCTGTCGGACTTACTCTTGGACCCAGGGGTAAGCTCTTGTGCTTCTGTAGCTGTACAGTGAATGACGTCTAACTAGGCTTTTAAAGAAGATAGAGGTGGCATGGAGTGAGGTTGAATATGTCATGCTTATTCATCTTCTCTTTCTTTGTACTGTATTTTAAATCTGAAGGAAAATTCATTTCTTTTTCATTAGCGTAGACAATTATCTTTTTCCTCCAGCTTACTTCCAACCAATCCCATATAGCAGTAATGCACTATCGCCACAAGCTTATTTGATGCATTAGGACTAACATATGCCTCATGAATTTTGAAGGGAGAAATGTTGTGTTAGATGAGTTTGGAAGTCCTAAGGTAGTAAATGATGGAGTGACTATTGCTCGAGCTATTGAACTGGCTGATGCCATGGAAAATGCTGGTGCTTCTCTGATTAGAGAGGTATGTGATCTCCCTACTGTCTCCAATTCTTCATCCTGGCCTTTTTTTCTAGAGGGGGAAAAATGGAAGGAAGGAAACTGAGATTTCCCTCTGAGGCAGTCGTAAACATTGTCCGATTGTTGATGACAAAGAAGTGCCCTAAGATTTTACACACTAAAGATTGAGTCTTTGCAATGAAGGTTGCAAGTAAGACCAATGATTCTGCGGGTGATGGGACAACAACAGCGTCAGTTCTTGCTCGTGAAATTATTAAGCTGGGCCTTCTCAGTGTGACCTCTGGCGCTAATCCAGTATCAATCAAAAGGGGAATTGACAAAACTGTGCAAGGTTTGGTAGAGGAGCTAGAGAAGAAGGCCAGAGCTGTCAAGGGTCGAGATGATATTGAAGGTTTGTCGCCTCGCTTATCTGCATTCTATTTGTTTTCCCTCTTGTATGTTTCGTAAATGTTATAGTATTAAGTTGTTGAGACTATTACAGCTGTTGCTACGATTTCTGCTGGAAATGATGATTTGATTGGAACAATGATTGCCAATGCAATTGACAAGGTTGGACCTGATGGTGTCTTATCCATTGAGTCATCATCTTCGTTTGAGACAACAGTTGAAGTTGAAGAAGGAATGGAGGTATTATTTTCTCTATGGAGTTGGAGAGATCTTGTGTAGTTTATAGTTTGTTTCCTTTGGGGAAGTGGTAGTCACTGGTCATAGAAAGAAATTTTTTTCCAATTCTGAGTATATAACCCTGCATTGTGTTGTTATTCTTGTGACTTGCAGATTGACAGAGGGTACATTTCTCCTCAATTTGTGACAAACCCTGAAAAGTTGATTGTTGAATTTGAGAATGCAAGAGTCTTGGTCACAGATCAGAAGATTTCAGCCATCAAAGACATCATTCCTCTGTTAGAGAAGACCACTCAACTGAGAGCTCCACTGCTAATTATTGCTGAAGATGTTACTGGAGAAGCCTTGGCTACTCTAGTTGTGAATAAGTTGCGTGGTATTCTTAATGTTGCTGCCATCAAAGCTCCTGGGTTTGGTGAAAGGCGAAAGGCCCTCCTGCAGGACATTGCTATATTGACAGGTTTGTTAAATTTCAAACTTGCCTGTGTTTGTTTAGATATTGAACGTAAGTGTTGGTCTTGGTGATATTAATGACAACTAAATTTGTTTAATTTCACAGATGTTGGAAGTAGGCTTATTTTCATTGAAATTCAGTATTGGTTTCCTGCATAGACCTACTTCGTTGCAATCTGAACTGAAGCATATATTTTAGGGGCTACTGATCAAATTAATTGCAGAAGTTGAACATTGTTAAATTATTTGGCATGACTTAAGTCGTATAGGGTCTATATGATGAAATGGCAGAATTCCACATGTGATTGAATTCTTCATCCAAGCTAATAGTTTACTAGGAAGCAACTCCTTCACTAGGATTTTGGACATTAATCTGTTTTATAGTAATTCTTTTACTTTTGTTAGGATGCTATGCCGTAGCACTGACTGATGACTTGTATCTTCTACTGTCAGGTGCCGAGTTCCAAGCCAGTGAATTAGGCCTACTCATTGAAAATGCTTCAGTTGAGCAGCTTGGTTTGGCTCGGAAAGTGACCATCAGCAAGGATTCTACCACTATTATTGCTGATGCTGCGTCAAAGGATGAGTTACAAGCCAGGATTGCTCAGTTGAAGAAGGAATTGTCGGAGACTGACTCCGTCTATGACTCAGAAAAACTGGCTGAAAGGATTGCTAAATTGTCTGGTGGAGTTGCTGTCATTAAGGTTGGTGCTGCTACAGAAACTGAGCTCGAGGACCGTAAACTTCGTATTGAAGATGCTAAAAATGCAACCTTTGCTGCCATTGAAGAAGGGATTGTCCCTGGTGGAGGGACTGCACTGGTTCATCTCTCTACTTCTGTGCCGGCAATTAAGGACAAACTTGAAGATGCAGATGAGCGGCTAGGAGCTGACATTGTGCAGAAGGTAAGAATGCTGGCTATTTTGCATATTTTTAAACTGAAGTCTGTCATATAATCACTTAACTTTCCCAACTATATCTGCCTAAGTACTCGGACATTCTTCAACATCTCTAAAGTTAATAGGATGAACATTTGACATTTTAAGTAATAGAAGGGTAGAAATTTGGTTATACACAAAATAGAGTCAAAACTGAAATCATCTATAATATCTACAAGGGTAGCACTCATTATGAGAGTATTTATTAAAATTTAAATTTGAATTGAGTACTACTGTAAATGTAAATCCACTAATTTTCCACTATATAAGGATTTGTTCTAATATGTGGGGTAATTAAAAAATGACCTGGGCGACTCATTGGACATTGTCAATGTGGCGCACACAAATATGAGGGAGAGAGTAAAATGTAAAGAATGTGAGGAGAAAAAGGTGGAAAGAGGGCTGGAGGGAGAATTCATCACATTTACAGCGATTGCATTGCTTCAATATATTTACTGTTCATGATAATCCGAGTCTGAGGTATTTATATTTTATAACTTTCTCATAACTGATGCAAAGAAGCTGATTTAGATGTCATAAATACAGGCACTGGTAGCACCTGCAGCATTGATTGCTCAAAATGCTGGAATTGAAGGTGAAGTTGTGGTGGAGAAAATAAAGAACGGTGAATGGGAGGTCGGCTATAACGCAATGACAGACAGTTACGAAAACTTGGTGGGGGCCGGAGTTATTGACCCTGCCAAGGTAACAAGGTGTGCTTTGCAGAATGCTGCTTCCGTTGCTGGAATGGTGTTGACCACACAGGCCATCGTGGTGGAAAAGCCTAAGCCAAAGGCTGCCGCCGCTGCTCCCCCACAAGGGCTTATGGTTTAGTGTCTAGGTTACTTTCTTTTAGGGTCATTGCAGAGAAACAGTTTTGTGTAGAAAATTAGAATATTTGAGCGTTGGAAGTCTCTTGCTTTGTATGCATTTCGAACATCATTGGGAAGGCTACTAATTTCAATGGTCCCAAGTGGAATTTTTAAGTTTTATGTTCGGTGCTTCAATTTCGGAGTTCCACATGGTTATGTTTGCGGGGCTACATAATTTCGGAGTCCCACCCGGTTATATTCGGTACTTCACTCATATTTCGGTGCTTTAATTTCCTTTAGGGTCACGTAAAAAACAGATTTGTGTAGAAAATTAGAATATTTGAGCGTTGGAAGTCTCTTGCTATGTATACATTTCGAAGATCATTGGGAAGGCTACTAATTGCAATGGTCTTAAATGGAATTTGAAGATTTTATCTTCGATGCTTTAATTTCGGAGTCCCACCCAGTTACGTTTGCTGGGCTGCCTGTATTGGGCAATGACCCGCGAAGCACTGTCATTGTTTCTTTTGGGGGCAAAATGTGAGGAGAATGTTAACTGACATCCTGCCGGGTTTTGAAATTGTTTCTTTTTCTTTTGATAAAGTAGCAATTTTGAGCCTTTATAAACCAAATTTGAAAAGCCATCTGGCTGCATACTTTATCTGAGAATGTTCTTTTTCAATATATGATATAAATGAGAAATTTTTGGGCAAATTGTTCTAGGTAAATCAGGCACTAGATTATAATTAATCATTTTTAATTTTACAAACGAGAAAAACATGATACACTGTTTTAAATAATTTAAACAATGATGATGTTTCACTATATTTATATGAAATGAAATATTGCAGAAAAAAAAAGGAAGGGGTTATATTATATATGAAACAAAATGGCATCTTTTTGTAATTGCTGGCTAAGCCCCCACCGTGCTTTATGAGGAGAATTTCTGAAATGGATCAAAAGGGGGATGGCAACTAGTGGCAACAGGCGATCCACCATCGTTCTTTTTCTAATGTGCCATCGTATATTATGAATGCCAATTGTGTTATGGCCCTTCTAACCATAAATAGCTAATAGAAAGAAATGATAAGCAATGTCTATCAAATTATTATTTTAAAGTAAATGGAGAATAGATAAAACATAAAATACATTTATATAGAAAGCAGGTGTCTCCGAATATGCAAATACAATGATTTTCTTTTTGCCACTTATTATAGACAGTGCGTGTCCAATAATATTTTTTTCTAGCAAGGCGAATGACATGACAACAATACTGTTATGTGTATATCACGCAAAAAATCTCGCCCCCACATCAACAGATTCCACCAAAGAGACGTCGCACAGCTAAAACATTAAAACAGTACTATGTTTGATAAATTATATTGTATTCTTAGAATTTTAAAATTTAAAATAATATAATAATTTAAAATATCATTAGATTAAATTTATTTTATAATATTTGTTAAAAAATAAATAATTATAATTAAATAATTTTAATTTAATAATCCCACCATACCACTTTAAAGTTTGGAACCCAAAATTACCATAGGAATCACCCATTATATGCTTTCATATCGGCATGGATCTGATTGACTCTGGTGTTATCTTTCAAAAAGTCATCTTATACTTTGCCCTAAAGATCAAGCTGAATTAATGACTTAGAATGTAAGTGCAGACCCTGGTCTATATTTTCAAGTTTTTCGCAATACCATTTACACTGAGACTTAACATGTCAGCTAAATTGTCTGTGTTTAAAAGTGAGAAATATTGTTTATGGCAAAAAAAAAAAAAAAAACAATGAAAATCAATGTTAGCTGATTGTATTGTGTCCCGCAACTTTTGAAAACTTGCAATTAAATCTTTGAATTATGTAAAATCTTGAAATCAATATCATCATCGATTTAATTAACTGTTTTATATAATTACCTTAGTTTTTATGAACTTTTTAAATGTTTATTACAATAATAAGAGATTTTAATTTATTACATCATTTTTTACATAATTTTTACATATTAATTAATGAAAAATAAATTAAATGTATAAAATTTAAATTAAAAATATAAAATTGAGATCAAAATTATATGTAAAAATAATATATGTTAAATCAAATGCGAAAATAATGTAACTCTTGTTTCAAAAAGTTCATGAAAATCTCATATAACTATATAAAATACTTAAATAAATGGATGATGAGTGTTAGTTTTCATTTTTTTTGTATAATTCAAAGCTTTAATTGTAAAATTTTAAAATTGTGGAGGCAAAATACAATCAACTAAAAAAATAGATATTTCACATCTTGTCTATTTTTCCTATATTTACAACAAGAGATTCATTCCAAAATGAGCATTACCTAAACATTATAATAACAACAAAAATATTTATGATGTTAATTACATTTCCACTCTTATATAGGGCCAAAGCCCCAGAAGAAAGCAAAGATCACATCACAATAACTCTAGAAGTATGAATCCTACTCATATTAGCAAGCAGTAATAGTTGTAATGCAAGTGGAAGGATGTCAAGAATGTGTAATCTTGAGACCTTTAACACTCAAATTTGCCAATCAATACATTTATTACTTTGCTTATAAATGTGTTGGACTATAATTTCTCATTCTCTCTTCAAAAGATGATGACACTTTTGAAGTAACCTTCATGCTTTCAAATTCCCAATCTTTTCATTCAATAACATCCTTACCAGGAATAAGAATCAAATTTTAAAATAATTTTTTTATAACCCATCTCCCAAGTAAAGGATAGACCTTCAAGTACACCCCAAATTTTTTCTAACAAAGCCACCAACCTATTCACCCTTATTATTCCTTAAAATTCCTCCACACCTTGCCTTTGAAGTATTCCCTTTGATTACTCCATTTGTATTAATTTTTATCCTCCTTATATTAGGACACTACCACCTTACTACAATTTATCTAGCTAAAATAAACACATAGTTGTCTGCATTTTCATGATTTGACTACTATATGAAATTCTTGCATAAACTCATGAATTATTTTCCATGGTTGAGCTGACAAATAGAAACTTGCATAACAAATTTATTTGTTCCTCCAAAACCACGACTACCATGTGGTGACACCTAAACACAATACCCAATCTTTGTTAACCATTCTATGTTATTACACCCAACATTATGCTTCATCCATTCCAAAATGTTTATACTGGAAAAAATATGCATTGTCACCTTTTTAATAAAGACAACCAAACATTCTTAGAAAATAGGCAGTCTTTAAGAACATAAAGAATGCCTTTCGTAGGGATTATTACATCTATGGCAATTTGTATTTGCCAAAACCTCTCCTACATGTTTGCTTATTTATAAGCAAACCATTGTTACAAACTTTTTGCAAAAACACCCTTATCTTTTCTAGCCTAAGCCAATGTCAAATGGAATTCTATTAAGTATCATGTTTGACTAAAATATTACCTTTTAGCATCTGCTAGATACTCTTTATTGAAAACACACTATCTTTATTCCATCTTCGCACTATTCTGCCAATACCGTCTAATAGGTTAGGAGGTAAAGGTGCTTGAATTTGGTTAAGTGCTCTAAGTGGTAATTACTTCTTCAATATGTTCAAGTTTCATTCATCGTTTAACAGTACAAAACTACCCATAGTTAAATTATTTACCTCCCTTGGAATTAGATTATAAATATGGACTTGTAGTCTCTCATTCTCGAGCTAGACATTATACTAAAGAAATGCTAATTGCCCATTGCTTAAACTCCAAGTTACTTCTTCCCTACAATACTTCTAAAGATTGTGGCAACTTTTGCATAATAAGCAATCACCATTCCTTGAAATTACTGACTCTAACCATTGACTATTTCTTTCATACTTGTGCTTCAGTTCCTCCACCTAAAGATCATTGAATCTTGTATATAATCCCTATGCTAACTTCATTGGACAACCATATTCATCTCTTTTAAAGATTTAAACCTGAGACTGCTAGCACTTTTATTTTGAAAAATTTATTCCCAAGCTCTTGTATGAATCTTCCTTTCATTCACTTCATGACTTCAAATAAGATTTTTTTCATATTTTTCAAATTTTAAAAGGATAACATTCAGAATTAAAGCTACCTTTATTGTATAAATTGGAATAGCTTGAATAGTAGTTTTCACCAAAACTATTATTCCTGCCATTAATATTTGTCTTATAACTTGCAAGTCTGTTTTAAAATTTTTGCATTAGATGTTCATAAGTATTCTTCAACACCCTCCTATGAACTAAAGGCACCTAAAGGTATATGCTAAGGTTTGATAAAGGAAGAAATCCACTTTTAAGGATAATTTTCTCTTTAACCTCCTACTTTACATTCCTAAAGAAGAAAATATTAGTCTTTGAATTGTCAATCTTTTATTTAGACATCTCTTAGAAAATACGTAGACATTCCTTTGTCATATCCATCTGAGCTTTAATTGTTTCTTTGAATAATAATAAGTTACCTATAAACATTAGATAAGAACTAAATTAACCTAATTTACCAGTTCTGATGGTTTCCACTTGCAAATGTTAACTGCATCATAAATTATACATAATAATTTATCCATACATAAGATAAAAAATGTCCAGAGAAAATAGCTTTACCTTGTCTAATACCTTAGGATAGCTTAAGCTCTTCTATTTTTCTCTCTTTTATTTTACTCTCATTTCAAAGAACATCTAGAGATGTTGAAGAAATATAATTCATAGTAAGATTCATAGCATTGCTATCCAAATAGGTTTCTATAACAATTTCACGAATAAAGTCCTAATTTAAACAATCATAAGCTTTTTCTAGATCCACTTTAATAGCCAAAAAGCCTTTTTTTGTTCCTCATTCTTCTTATTGAATGGATAATTTTTTAATCAATAATAATATTATCTTTAATCCATCTACTAGGCATAAAATTGGCTTGAAAGGTAGATATTAAATTAAGCAACAAAGGTTTCAATGTATTAATAATCAAGTTTGTTATAGTCTTGTATAAAATAATGCATAGCGAAATAAAACAATTAATTATCAATTTTGACTTCTTGATTTTTAGGATTAAATATATAACAATTTTATTGATTTATGATATATCCTTTTCTTAGAAGATTCTTTTAACAAACTTGCAAACACTATCTTCCACTACAAATTCATTGTTTTAATAAAATAAACCAAGGTATCCATCTTCTCCCAAAGCCTTAGTACCATAAATAGAAAAAGTTGCTTTTTTTAGTTTCTACATTGGAGACAAAAAAATATGATATTTAGGAAAAAATGCAAAAGTCCCATTTAACTTTAGGGTGATTGAATTTTACTTTGTTTTATTTTATAAACTTAGAAATTACCTCTTTAAACTATATAAAACTTGGATTTAACACTTTCTATTAATTTAATTTACTATTTTATCAAATTACATAATTTTTAAAAATATTTTTAAACAAGAATCACAATATTATAGTATTTAAGTTTATCTTATTATTTTTTATAAATAATTTTTATATTATATAATTAATAGGAATTGAATTAGATATATAGAGTTTTAGTTAAATAATAAAAAATGGGTTATGCAATTATAAATAAAAAATGGTGAAATAAGCTAATATACTATAATATTGTAATTATTATTATTAAAAAGTTCATAAAAATTATATAATTTGATAAAATGGTTAATTAAGTTGATAGTGGACGTTAAATTTAAGTTTGGTAAATTTTAAGGGAGTGATTTCTAAATTTTCAAAGTAAAGAAGGGTAAAATCCAACTAATCTAAGTTAAAGAGTGTATTTCACTTTTTTTTATAAATATTTAAATTTTAACTCTTACTAATAATTGGAAACTTTTTTATTATTGCATAAATCATTTATGGCCAAGCTTTCTATGAGAATAAGTTCTAATAGAAAGTTTATATCAAATTTAATAAGACCTTTGATTTCTCGACCTCCACTTTTTTTGCATTTCTTAGCATTGAAATTTTGTTATGATTTTTACTTATCATAGTTTTAAGTTCATAATGCTTCATATTTCTATCTCCTTTATCTAACCATTCAACTCTAGACTTCTGATGACATAAAATCTTTTCTTATTTTAATATGTGTATTAATTCCTATTGAAGATCTTTTTCTAAACATGAAAGATAATAATTTTGCCTTTTTTCTAAAGCTTTTTGAATTTCTCCAATACAAGTTAAAAGTTTTTTTTTTATTTTTTTAATATCATTTTTTAATATTGTCAATTATATGTTTATTCCATTCACCTAAAATAAAGGTTGACTTTTTAAAAGTTTTATTTACATCAACATCCACCTTCCAAGTAGTCTTTAAGAAATTGTGAAAATCTTCATGTGTTATTTAAGCAACTTCAAACTTGAAAGGATAATTGATTACCTTAACAAGTCTCTCATAGATGTTAATCATAATTAAATGATGGTTAGAAAATACTTAGGGTAAAATTTTAACAATGACATTAGGAAACCAATTTCTTTGCTCCACATTACATATCACATGGTCCAACTTTTCAAATAATAGATCATAATTTCTTACAACCAAATCCTTCCAAGTAAATCTACCTTTTTGTGCTATAATTTACAACAAGTTACAACCATTAATTCTATCATTAAATATTTAAGCCTTATGTTAGTTAAATGATGCCTTAACATTCTTCTTACTTGGATCACAAATATCATCAAAATCTTTGACCATTAACCAAGCATGCTCCATATGGTTGCTCAATTCTTTCAAATTTCACTATAATTCTGACCTTACCTTAGGCTAGGATTAACATATTATTTTTATAAAAAACCAAGCACACTCTCTTGTTGGAATAATTATCACATCAACATATTGAAAAATTTCCACCAATACTTTAATATTAAGATATTGGTGTCTTTACCTTAACCAAATACCTTTAAAGCACCCATTACTTAGAATCAAATGCTAACTATTGAAGCCTACTTTTTCTATAACTTCCCATCTATAATTCATATTAATTCTAGTTCCCATTAAAACTAAAAGATTAGGAAAAATACCTCTCATTGTCATTTTTACATGGGTCACAAAATCATCATGACTAGCTTTGTGACAATTCCATAATATTATTGCACTTAACATCATAATAAATGAAAAAAAAATAAGTTGACCCCTTTTAACTTAAAATTCCATACTTTTGTGGGCTAATTCGAAGGCATACTATTCATATATATGGTTCTTCACTTCTCTGATTTTATTCTCAGCATTGCCATCTTCTTTACCTTTATCATTTGGAGGCTTTAAATTTATAAACACATCGGTACCTATGTTAGCATGATTGTCACCTATTGATTAAGATAAAACTCCTAACCTCATTAGTCTTTGGATTTTTAAATAAGGTGTCACAACTTGCATGGTTGTGACATGCATGAAACCTGTATTTCTAGCTTTATAAGCCTATTTAATCCTACACAGCATCATTGTATAGTTATTATGGCTAATGAAAACATTAACTAATTTCATTTTTATATCTATAAGAAAAATATTTATAACAAAGTTTATTGGAATTGATATTGAACTATTTACATAAATTTAATCCATTTTCTAACTATTCTTTAACAATATTATGGCTACTTTCAAAGTAATCTAGGATGCATTTACTCCTAAGCTAATTGTGGTGGTTTGGGAACTACTATTGATAAATCTGTAAAATAATTTAAACAAATAATAATGAGTTATAAATTTAGTAAGTAGATAACTTACATATTAAACACAATTAATCATATCCACATTTATCTTAAATTTTTTATTCATGCAATTATGGTAACCACAATCATATCTACCATTTTTAGTTAAATATTCCATAAAATTATCATCCACCAATAATAATAAGCAATGACCAAATAAGAGATATCAAATGTCACACGTATCAACTATGCTATGCAATTTCTACTAGTATATCTACCACACATAATTATATTGCATCCATTAATAACAAATAACAAGTGTATATTACATTCATAAAATATACGTATAAATAATAAAGATAAAATTAAACAACTTTAGTATCAAAAGTTATTTTCATCTTGCCTACTTACTATTCTCCCTTCCCACTCTCCATGAGTGCTTGGGTGTGATATGGCATCTAACATGACACAAACACTTAGTTATAAGATATGAGGTGACAACCCTTGAGATATACTAAAATTGCTCTATATCTTACAAAATAAGGCTTTTAAATAGAAAACCATTCTTTGACATTGTTCATACACATACAAAAGCTTCTAAGGTTTGATTTTCGATGCCCATATAGAGAAAACCTAGATTTTGGTATCACACACATATACATCAATAATATAATAATCAACCTCATCTTTCTTTTTTATAATCAATTTTCATAATCATTTCATAGTTTCTCATTCTTGTATTACATCCAACTCCATTCAAAACACCAACACCGATGCACATACTTTAATCACTTTCCAAGATCATAAAAAAAATATCATCATACACTATAACAATTCATTTTATGAAATAATAATAAGCAATTTAGATATTCTTAAGTTTAACAACTTAATCAAACAATACCATTAACTAAGCCATTAATCATATTTAATCATAATATTAATTTCTTAAACATTTAATATAATATATTATATGATTTGAATGAATGAAATAAAAGTACTTGATTATACTCCTTTAAGTATAAAATCTTAAAAGCAAAATCCTAGAGACTATTATTTAAAGAATGCAAATTTCATTAATATTCACTTAGGATGTTCTAACATACTATATATTCATATATGTAATCTTTTGTAATACTCAAACACACACACATATATATAGCCACTATAGTACTTAAATATAAAGTTATATAATTTATCTTGATAGTTAAATATGTTTACTTATAAAATCAACTATAGTAACTAATATATGATACATGAGTTTGTTATAATAATGAAATACATATTGTTATAATATGATACTACAATAAAAAGTATCCCTAGGATAATTTAATACCATACTAAAATATTAGATAATATGTTCAATACTATGACTCTGTTTTGCGTAACAAATAAGCTAACTTATAACTTATTAACCTAGTCAATAAGTTATAAGCTAGCTTTCAAAGGTTCGCACTAACTTATAAGCTATTCCAAATAGCTTATAAGCTCTGATTTAATAAGCTACCTAGAGTAACTTATAAGTTAGAGTAACTTATAACTTATAAGTTATCCCTTTTTTAAAATCATTTCAAATCTATTCTTATTCTTTTTATTAATTTTCAACTCATACCTTTTATAATATAAATTTAAATAATTTTTATAAAATATAATTAATTATATTTAAGTAATTATAATTTTATAGTAAATAATAAAATAAAAATTATATAAATAAATAAATATATAAATTTATAAAATATTAGAAACTATACTTTTATTTTAAATTTTTTAATTACATTAATATAATTTTATTTTTAAATAAATAAAAATTATTTTAATTATATATTTATATATTTATTAATATATTCTTTTATATCATTTTACAATTTTAGTTAGTTCAATAGCTAATTTTATGAAATACTTTAGTTAACTTATCAGTTATTAACTATAAGTTATCAGTTATCAACTATCAGCTAACTTATCAGCTATCAAGTAACTTATTATCTATCAATTAACTTATCAGCTAGTTGTGCGAAATGAAGCCTATATTAGAAAATAATGTAATATAAAGTCATATTATTGTAAAATATAGATGTAATATAATTTATCACTATTGTAAAATATAAGACAATATGACTCAATACTATAATCGGATATAAAATGATATATTTTAGTACTATAGTGGATTATTACTTAATATAATTTGATACTATAATAGGTTATAACAAATTATAATTCCATACTATAGTAAAACATAGGGTAATATAATTTAACATTATAATAAAATGTAAAATAATGCAATTTAATATTATTATAGAGTAATAGATATTAAAATTCAAGAATTTAATAGAATATAAGGTAATATTATTCAATATTATCATTATAAAATATAAGGTAATATAGTTCAACATCAAAATTGAATATAAGATAATATAACTCAATCCTGTGATATATATAAGGTAATAATACTTCACTATTATAATGGAACACAAGCTATTATCATATCATAATTTAATAATGTAAACTACTATAATCCATTACCATAAATTGATATAGACTAATAACATAATAACTTATAAATCAATATAATCCAACACTATGTTGGATTATAAATTACCATAGTTCTATATGATGAATTCAATGCCCATACAATCACAATTTCATAGTGTCTCAATGTTATGATATCAAGTTTCATTTCTAGGATTTATATAATTAACTTTCATTTGTGACACTTTAATTTAACTTGACCTTGAATACTATTTCACAATTAATTAAAGGTTTATAAATATAATAGTTATGCAATGTATCCCATATAAAACTAAACTCAAATAAATTCTTTTGAAATGGTTATTGGCTATAAAATGATTAAAATGTGAATACCTATGATCTATGCATATTAATCCTAAAATTTAATTTTTTCCAAATTAAAGTTTTTGACCTATGTTCACTAATTTAATGATGTAAAATTAATTCCATTGAAAAATATACTCAATTACTTTTTCAATGATATATAGTTCACTCAAAATGAATATAAAATGAGTGAGTTATAATCTTTCAAAATTAACCAAATAGTGCTCTCCCAATATATTTGACTATTGTACTTGAATACTTAAGTATAAAAAGCAGTTCTATAGTTAAGTATTATTGCCTTGGCAGCCCTTAAAGACTTACACTTGAATATTACACTTAAATATGGTTTGATTTTCCTATTTTTCGCTAGATTTTTGTCAAAACTCAAGCAAATTTCAACCTAAAATTATTGAAGCATAACCCTAACTCTTCAAAACATTAAATAACCTTCTTTAACATTTTCCTGACTTATAAAACTCAATTAAACAAGCTTTATTAACATATCATTGCTAGCAATCATCAATTTTCATAAAAATCTATACAATTACCTAAATTTATCAACAACATAAAATCATTTAAATAGATTATTTATTTCCCTCAAACCTAAGAAGATTGACGGAGTAAATGAACAAGAGGGATAATTGAAGAAATTGGAACTTATTTCATGTAATTACACACAAATAAACTCAAGAATCCTTAATTTCTTCCCGTAATCAAAACTCACTAAAGAAATAACACTATAATCCATTTTGAAAGAAATTACCTTGGTAAATTAGAGAAAAAAATGGACATCTCTTAAAATCTTGAAAAGTTAAAGTAAGAAATGGATAAAATGCAAATTCATGGTTTAAAAGGGAAAGAACATTGACGTTAGTAGAGAAAATGAGAAAAGAAAAGGGTTTTGGAGTTTTTATGGTTACTAAGTGTAGTTTGGGTATTTTGTTAAGTTCGTAGGGGCAATTTGAGAAATGATGATCTTAAATCTCCTTCAAGCATCCTACTGCAAATATAACTTCATATAATCTTATATTTAAATTAATTCTACCATGCCTTTATTGAAATACCATTTTCTACAATTAGATATACACACTAAACTCTCCCATAGCTTTCCTAATTATCAACACGTGCACAAATTTTATTGAATAAATAATTGGAATACTTTCTTAAATGTTTAAGATATAACATAAGGGAAACTTATAATGCAAATATAGGATTTAAGGGCATTTGAAAGTGTTCCTTTAAACTAACATCTCTATTTATCACTGGTTTTGAAAATAAGTTTAGGAGAATTGGTATTCACATTCTCCTTGTCCATCCATACAGGTTAAGCTAAATCCTTTATGTTTGTTATCTTGCTATTCTCATTCAAGCCTTTATTTTTTGTTTGTTTCTTGCTTTGTCTTGCCTTGGATTCATCCCTTTTGACCACTCCTCTTATCCTGTATCAAAGCTATACTTATCTTCATGTCTTTACTCCACAACATCTTCTAACACTAAATTATATTCCAATATGTCTTTTGCTAAGGCATTAAAACAAGACTCCTTTATTCTATGTTTCACCACCTTTGTACCTTCTCACCCCCACCACTAATAGCCTTATTCCAATGTACTTTACAATTCCTTTGGATTGTCACCTATTCCCTATACAAATTATGATTTGTTTTAGTTTCACTATCCTTTTTCCTAGCATCATCCGAGTTCATTCCTTCATCTTCAACATTCTCAATAGCTTCAGGCTTTAAAGGACAATTATTTGCATAATGACCATAAATTCCACTATGAAAATATATTATATGAATACTTTTGTACTAAATATAATATGTCCTTCCCTAAATTGAAAACTTCACGAGTAATCGCTTCTTTAAATCATCTTCCATACATATCTTTGCTTACTTACCACGAACTTGCTTAATAATTGATAGATCTACATTTAAGGTTTTGCTTGCCATAATCTATAGGAAAATAAAAATTCTAATCATACAATCTAATTGGCAATTTAAGAAGTCTTATCGGAACAGTTAATGGTAGATCTTGACTTAATATTTTAGAGGGATCAAAAATTTTTTGAAAGCCTAAATAACTTATGTAAATATATTTTTAATTTTTTTTCATATAATTATAACATACTAATACATAATTTTAAAAATTTTGAAGGGTCAAGGCCTTTTTATACCTTAAAGAAGCTTTGCAATAGTGACCTTGCCTATTTTAGCCTCCTCCAAATCAGAGTTTGAATCCCACTTATGCAAAGGTAAATAATTATCATAAATAATCCAAGAGTTGATATAATTTATTCTCCAACACTTTAAAGCTAATCTTCTACCTTAACTACTTGATTATCAAAGTTTTTTACAATGAATTTTTGCAGCCTTCCCTCCTCTTTCTAAGGAAATTAAAAATGTTAGGAAAGGTTTGCCTTCATTCTATTCCTCAATGATTTTAATACCATTGAAATCATTATTCCTTTTTATTTTTAGAATTCTCATTCTCTACCATCTTTTTGTTGCCCCTTGACTATTACAATTCAAAGCATGTACATCTTCTCCATTTAAGCAGGCCTTATACGATTTCACTATTTCTCTTGTATTCAATTGCTCCGCTTCCATACCACTAGCTTCCTAAGATGTTGCCTTTACTTCTAACACTACAAAATAATGAGTATTGCTTTTCACCATATCATATTCTTTTTTAGATGCCTCCTTACCCATCATACAAGCAACCCTAATAAAACCTTAATAGGCTTATTTATCTCCACTCTTATAATTTTATTAATACAATTAAAATATTTAAAATAAGAATATAATTACTTAAAATTTAATTAATTATATATTATGATATTGTATATTTATCTACTTACTTACTTATTTATTTATAATTTAAAATTAGAATATAGTTATATAAAATTTAATTAATTATATTTTATAATATTATGTATTTATTTACCTATTTTTATTTATATCAAATTAATGAGCATAAGTCAAATATTTATTTATATAATTTGAGTATCAACTATATGCATCAAGAAAATGAGATTTGAAATTGGATTTCATATGCAAATTAGTGATTACCATTAAATACAAGATGATACGGCAAATTTGTGAAGATTAATTTAATAAATATAAAAGATTCGGAACTCAATTTTGAATTTGATACCTATAGTATTTTTGTTTGAAAATTGGTTGTCATTTTATTTAAAAATGATAAATTTGAAAGAAAAATTATAAAGTTATTAGTTATAGATAAGCTATCATGTAAAATTTGTCAAATCAATTTTTTTTTTCAAATAAACTACTACATCAAATGTTTCTAAAGACTAACTTATTGCTTTGGGGGCCTATGTAGCTTGGGAAAAATTAAAATTTTAGCCTCCCCAAATTTGAGAGAAATTAAAATTTTACCTCTATGTTGCTTTTACTTTTTAAAAAAATTTATATTTAACCTCTAAAAGTTAAAAAATTGCATATAAATTCTTGATAAATTTTATTTCAACCCTTCAATGATTTTACTTTAACTTTGTCATACTATAATTTATTAATTTAATTAATAAATTATAAATTAATTTATTTGTTGCGTAAAACACGTTCTTGCAAACCTCTACCATTCCGAATTGCAATTAACATTATTCGTAAAACAGACCATGCATTAGGCATTATTCTGATCCAAGAATTCGTCTGCAAGTTCGTAAAGTTATCGATATATTTGAAAGAATTCAATAGATAGAATCCATTCATAAATAATGTTGCTTATTTGTTTACTTCAATTTTTCAAAGATGTTTTGCTCCATAGACATCCCGCTACGCATCTTAAATTTGATGGTTGCGCTTCACAGCATCTGGGATCCAATTCTTCGTTTACACGCATCTTGGCCGCAAAATAGTTATGCTGTTAATGATTGTTTTAGACTCCTTTACCTTTTTTTTTAATTTTAAATAATAAATATTACATGCATTTGAAACAAGATTTGAAATTAAATTTTAAATCTTTTATATTTATTAGATTGAATTTTATAAATTTATCTAATATTTTTTACTAATTAATAATTTTTTATTTATAATCAAAATTTTATTTTAAATCTTATTTTCGGTGTATATTATATTACTAGGGTATAGAGAAAATCAGAAAATCATATCATATTCTATACTATTTTCATGTTGAAAGGAAATATCGAGGTCCCTCCAATTTTCCTTATTTATTATGATCATTTGACAACATTTTGTCTTTGCCACACCAAAATAATATGCATTTAAGATTCTATGAATCAATTCCATATCATCAAATGACGGAGCATGATTAAAGAAGGCTAGTTTTTAATATGTGTAAGCTAGTTTATATCTAAAACATAAATGATCCAAACGATTTGGAACTTTCAATTCAAATAAGAAAACTTATTAGAACTGATTCTTATCAATTCATTTGTAATGATGTTATTAAATTGAATGTTTTTTATATTACATAAATAAATATATATTTTACTTATTAAATAAAATACCGAGTTAATTTAATTTTTTCTTATGATACTTTTTTATTCTTAAAAAATTATCCATATGATAAAACATATAAACTACGATGTATCAATTGAATCAACAACTCTAATTTCATAATTACCTATTGATTCTAAATTAGATAAATGTTATGGGACTTTTTTTTTTTAACATATTATCCAATATGTTTCTGCAGTTCGAAACTTATATCCATGGCAGAATTTTATTCATTTCAAATAATAACTCTATTTTTATCTGTTACTTACAATTTCCCGCGATACCTTATTAAAAAATGTTTAATCTCATTTAGGTTTCACATCCCCTATTAGAATGTGTGAGAATACCTTTTATTTAAAGGTGTGAAAAATACATGTAAGTAGTCATTAAATCAATTACTGTATTTAATTTGTTGACTAAATTAATCAACTAATTTTATTATTTGGTAAATAAGTTTTTTATCCAGCAAATTAGCCTTCAATTGGCTGATATGAAAAAAAAATTAAGAAAAACAACGTTTTAAAGGAATTGATCTGCATTTAGCATATAACAAGATACCTTTATTTACGATTTATACAATCATTGACGCCTTTGTCCTTATGAATAATAAAATTCGAAATTATAATTATTTTTTTCATAAAGAAAACTCACAAAGTATAATTATTTATTTTTTAAAAAAATAAATATATAAAACATATTATAATTGTTTATTTCTTAAAAAAATTAAATGATCATGATAAGTAATATTAAATTATGTTCAAAATATAAAAATGTAATAATATAAGAAAAAAATTACATTTTATCAATATATAGTTTTGCTGATTTTCACTTTAATAAAATTAGTTAGTTACTAACATTTCATTTCTTTGGGTTTCGGATAAAATTGATGCAAGGAAGCTACTGTTTGTTAAAAAAAAAATTATTTTAGTGTAATCCAAAAAAATTTAGTATTACTTTTAATTATATAATAAATATTTTAATATTATGATTAAATAATTCTTAAAAATAACAATAATTTCTTCATTTATAAGAAATAGTAATAAAAATCTTCCTGTGTTTTTGAAAAACAGTTGCGCAGGCCTGGTTACTACAACTTCCTTTGTGAGGAGGCAACTCTTCCTCCGAAGCTACGGGGCTATTTTACCGAATTCCTTAGTCCTTATTTGGAACAGCAGAAATGATAGGAGAAAGAAGTGGGGGAGAAGAAGTTGAAGGTGAAATAATATACTTCACCTGTTTGGATGCATGGAAAGAAGTGGGAGAAGAAAGAAGCCTGATGCAAAAAGCTGAGTGGGGCCTACGTTCAAACTTCTCTCCATTTTGGGAGAGAAGAGGGGAGAAGTGTGAATTTTTTTTTTATCAATTCCAGACAATACCCCCGCATTCCTCTTTTCCTACATTGTTTTGTTGCTACACCTTCCTCCTCTCCCTGTGGGCGTTGGACAAGTTGTCGAAGGGGAATGCCGTGGATCTGCTGCTGTTACTGTTCCTCTTCACCATGCCAATTCGTCATTTTTGTTGCAATGGTTCCCATCGGCCGCCGTTGGCCGTTCGCCTTTCGTTACTCGTTGTCGGCACCAATCGTCCGTGGGTTTCTATTTGCCGCCCTTCGCCGCTTGCTTTTGCTGGAGCAGAGGCCAGGAATTGGAAACAGAGACGAACAGAGAGAGTCGGAAACAACATCCACTATTTGCCTTTCCCATTTATTCATTTTGCATTGTTTCAACAAAATTTTTTTTATTATATTTCTTTCCTTTATATTTAAATTTTTATAATTTTTTTACATAAAATATCATCTATTAATAATATAGTATTTATCCATTTTCAATCCACTTATAATACTTGCATAATCACTAAACTTAAATGTATTAAATAGTAGATTTTGATGGAATAAATTATGATTTTTAACTAAAGAATAATTTTAAAAAATTAAATTAAAATAAATATACTAAATTATTTTTTTAATTTTTGCAAAAATAAATAATGCAACAATTAATAAGGAATCAAGAAAATAATATTTTTGATATTGCATGAGCATTTAATATTGCTTCTAAAACATTTTATCTTCCATAATTTAAGTACAGACAGAGTAGATTATGCCACTTATTAAGAATTGACAATTTAACCTAGTTTCCATTTAACATAATCCAATTTATTTATTTAAATTGGTTAAGTTGAAGTAAATAAATAAATTTATTTAAATAAATCATATTTATTTTTTATAAACTCAATTTATAAATTTATTAGATTAACTTATTTGATAATTAATATATTCATATATATAATAGCCAATTAGTAGGCATCACTTAAATTAAAAAATAAATAATTATAAATTTAAAAATTATATTTTTAATTATCTTACACTTTAAAAAAGTTAAATTTTTATCCAATGAACAATATTTATTGTGAACACTAAAATATAATAAAAATTATATAATTATAAAAAATTAAATACTACTGTATTTTATTTTTAATTTATTTCAAATGAAAAATATTTTTATATTGGTAATAGATGAGTAAATAATAATTATAGAATTT
Source organism: Sindora glabra (assembly GCA_020226215.1). Taxonomy (NCBI): domain Eukaryota; kingdom Viridiplantae; phylum Streptophyta; class Magnoliopsida; order Fabales; family Fabaceae; genus Sindora; species Sindora glabra. Next base: position 43,703,212 of record CM035226.1, read on the forward strand.
AGTATTAAAAGAATAAAATTAAAATATAAAATTATATAATTTTTTAAATAATTATGTTATTTTTATATAATTATATAATTTTTAATTATATTTTAATTTTAATTATTAATTAAAAATTTTAATTAATAAATTTATTTTTAATTTGATATTTATTTTTGAAATTGAAATTGTATTTTTTAAGAATACAATTTTTTAAAATATACACTTACCTTCATATTTTGCACATAAGGGTACAATAGTTATTTCATAAAAATATAACTTCTTTCTCTTTTAACTTCTTTTTTTTCAAATAAAAAAAATTATTTCTCTCTCAATTTCTTTCTTTCCTAATTTCTACCTTTTCAAATAATATAAAAAAATTCTTTTCTCTTCTTACTTTTTTTTTTCAATTTTTTTTCTTTTAATTTTTTTTTCTCCCACTTCTCTTTCAGCCAAACAAAGGCTGTCTTGCGTCCCTAAATATTCTCTACCTATCCACCTGTATCGGTTTCGGGTACAGGTACCCTTTTGTTGAATAAAATAGTCAGTGAATGAAGCGGTAGGACGTGAAAGCTTTCCGCCGTTTGCGGCCTTTGAACTCGTCCACCATGCAAAATTAAGTTTTTGGAATCAAAGCTTTGAAGTCAAGCGGTCTTTGGCGGTTTACTTATTCTTAGCAATAAATAAATATTTTTTTAAAAAGGAAAAGGCGATAGCCCATAGCAATTCGTGCCATAGGGTCCCACAAATTATGTCGACATCCACGTGTTTCATTATCTTTAATTTAATTGGCACGTGTCATAAACAGCAGCTACAATAGGGAAGACTACGAAATATCTTTGGACTCGACACCGTTCCATCACCCACGATATTGAGGTAAATTACGATCTTGCTACGCTCTCATCTGGTCAAAGGTCAATTTCGATGAATTCATTAAGACTTCATCCGCAGGTTTATTGGCAACTTTCTCATACGAACAAATTTTTATACTATTTTAATAATAAAATAATAAAAATATTTAAATAATTTTGATAAAGAAATATAAATATAAAAATTTAAAGATAATATTATGAAAATTTTTATTTCTTTAAGAGTTTGAATATTTTATTATTGAATTATTTTTATTTAAATTTTAAAGTAAATAAATTAAAATTAAAAATATAAATTATAATATATTAAATATAATTTAATATTTGAAATATTTAATTTTTTAAAAAATTTAGTTCTTCATAAGATTATTTAATATTTAGATAAACTCTATTTACTCTTTTTTATCTTTATAATAATGCATTAATTAATTGAACTAATTGTTGATAATAGTAAATTTACTTTTATATTTTTTGTTATTATATAAAAATATAATTTATCTCATCAATTTTGAGGTGATTAAATTTTACCTCATAAATTATGAAAAACAAGCAAATTATTATGTGAAATAATATAAAATTTAGATTTTACCCACTATTACTAAATTAACAAAAAAATATTAAGAAAATTAAAAATTTCTCCCAACTATATGGTGGTTGTGCATTTTTCTCCAACTAAATTTGAAAATTTATAAACACCTATTTTTATTTAATTAATCATTTTATGAAATTGTATATTTTTAAAAAAGTTTTTAAGCATAAATTATAATATTATTATATGTTAGATTATCACATTATTTTTTATGTATAATTTTTATGTTATATAATTAATAGAAATTACATTAAATATATAGAATTTTAATTTAATATTTGAAAATATGTCACAAAATTATTTATAAAATGCAACACAATAAATTAATATAAAATAATATTATAATTTATATATATTAGTGTTACTTAAGGTTGACTATCACTATTCAAGTTTTTTTTGAATTGATTACTCATTCCATGACATATGAATTAAGAATATTAAATAAAAAATAAAGTAAATACAAATATTATGTTACTTTGAAAAAGATCAAAAAATTATTATTTCTAATTCATATAAGCATATTTAATTTATTCTAATACCACAATAGTTAGGGTATTAATAAATAATAATTTTTATTTGACCCCTGAAATTTTTTTAATTTATTTTATTTAAAATTTAATAATTATAGAGTTTATGAATTACTTTTTATTCCTTTAAAATTTATAAGATGTTGTGATACTCATATTTAGGTTAATACATATATTTTTATAATGAATTTATTAGTCAGTAAATTTATTACTTTATTTGATAGACACTTTTTTTTATAAATTTATTACAATTTTAGACTTTTTTATATAATATTTTTATCTCAAAAAATTTTAATTTATTTATATCATATAAAAATTAATTAATCTATAAGATAATTTTATTTTTCACATTTAATGCATTGAAATTGGCTCACATTTTGATTTTAAGTTTATCTTTGAATTTAAGGGTTTTTAATTATAATTAAAACTTAATATTAACTTAATTAATTATTTTATAAAATTATGTAATTTTTTAATTAAAATTTTAAATATAATTATAATATTTTTGTATATTAATTTATTACATCATTTTTTCACATATTTTGCAACTCAATTTTAAATATTTAATTTAATTTCTATTAATTATGTAACATAAAAGTTATGTAGAAAAAATGATGTGATAATTTAACATATAATAATATTACAATTCATGCTTAAAAATTTTGTTAAAAAATATGTAATTTAATAAAAGTATTAATGTAGTAGATAATGAATATTAATTATTAGTTTTATTTAATTAGAAGGTTTAATTTACAAATTTTTAAAATTAATAAAAATAAAATATAACCATCTTATAATTAATAAAGGTAATTTGTAATTTTTCTAATATTTTTTATTACTTTAATAATAATGGATAGAATTCAAATTTTGTATTTATTAAGAAAATAATTTGTCGGTTTTAATAATTTGCGAGACTAAAATTCAACTATCCATAAGAATAATTTATATTTTTCTTATAATTAAATTGATTGTATGATTTTTTCCATTAAAAAATAAAAATGAAAGCCGCTAACCACCGCTTATAATTTTAGAGGTCAGCAGTCCCGTTATCCAATTCAATAGTAACGATATTTTATCAATATGTTTATCGATAGATAAATGTAAAGATCAAAGTTCAAATATTGTTGTAGATCCATGGAGGTAAAAGAAGTAGATAATTTTTATAATATTTCAAGATAAAATAGTTTCTTCCTTATGATTAAGGATATAAACTGTAATAAATAAATTTTTATAATTTTTTTACTAATGCATTTTCTGAGCTTGACTATAAAATTCCCGTTTTATTTGTATCCTTGATATCTAATCAATTCAAATTTTGAAAATTGAAAAAGAAATATAAATAATTACCATATAGTTAGGCTAATAAATGTTTTTTAAATTAAATTCACATAAATAAAAAAAGTTATACCAATTTTGACTGTAACGGAGTGTTTGAAAATTGGCTGAAGTTTTGACTTTCAAGTTGTCCTCGGCGCGTCAAGATATATACGCTTGATCCACATTTACTAAATTAATTAAGTCACCCTTAGGCCGTTGTTCAAAGGCCACTTCCATCTCCTTCTTTTCTTTTATATATATGAAAATCAGATCAAATTTTAAATATAATAAAAAATAATTTTTAAAAATATTAAATATTATTTAAATTAAAAGCCCTCGACATCTACATCTCCTCCTTGGAGTCAAAATCAGGCACATGCGCCGCTCCCCCCTCCACGCCGGCGACCGCACTCAGAAAATGCCGGGTATAATTTGAATAGTTCCACTTCAAACTCCAATATCGTCGCTTTTAAAGATTTTCTTGTCAAGGGATGAAATTAGAAGCATCGCGTGCATGTTAAATGAATTTTTTTTTTCAAATTAAGGGCTCAAATTCAAAGATAAAAATATTTATATTTTTAAGAGTGATGATTTTTGACACATCCTGATAATCTAGTATAAAAACAAAAAGCTCTATACATGTAAAATTTGTAAACTGATTATAATGCTGGTGTTTATTTGCAAAAACATTTGATCTTATTTCAAAACTTGACTAAATAATTATGTTTGTTTAAAATATCAATTGGAAATATAATTATTTTTACAGTCGTGTCTTGTGAAATAGAAATTTATGTTTTGTTTTTTTAAAGCTAAAGTCATATCTTTGGAATCCTAATTGTAACTTTTAAAAATTAAAGGTCCATTTATTTATTTATTTTTGGAATATCTCATTTTCTTTTATATGTATATATATAAAGAATATTATGCATTTTTATATTTTATTTTTTAAAATATATTTTTCATTAGAAGATCTCATTTTCTTATACATATAAATGAAGCAATATTATGTATTTTTATATTTGATGATTAAAAAATTGATATTTAAAATTATAGTTGTAAAGGTAAATTTTCTTTTTAAAAAAGAAGAAGTTATCTTTTAGTAAATTTTTATGAAAAATATTTTTCATTCAAACAAACATATCCTAGAATTTGTATTCTTTCACATTAACTCTATAAATATTTCAATTTCAATGTTTCAAAATTTTAGGTAGACATAAAACAACTATCCAAACTTCTTCTCTACTTATTCTTCTAATTACCTTAAATGCATGCAACCATTACAAGTATTACTTCAAAGAGAAATATAGGGAAAAGTACAATTTTACATTTTGCAAATTTTTAAATTACTTTTATATTTTAAAAGGTTAATTCGCATGTTATTCTTATCCAAAATTTTTTTTGTCATAATGATGTGCATTGACATCATTCGATATTAAAGAAGCAAGAAAATTACAATATACAAATATTTAATGCAATTTGACTCAGCTTATTATACAAGGTAAGACAACATACAAGTCCACTAAAGAATTAAAGAGAGAACATAAAGTATTTAATTACTTATAAACTCATATTCTAAATACATTCAAAATACTTCATAATATTCTTTTAACTAACAATACATTTTGCTAATATTATATGCACTTTCAGCACTTTCCACTCTTAATGTGAATAATTTCATAAAAAAGTAAGAGTAAATGGTGAGATTTCAAGTAACCCAACAAAAGGGTTAAAAAAGAAACTCTCATCTCCATTCTAATTGTACATTTGATATAAGAATAAAATGAAAATGAGAAATGAAAAATAGTAAGTTTGTTTGGTAGACACTATAGGACAATAATGATTATTCTATCACATGATGAATTTTTTATTTCATAACAAAAGCAATAAAATGAATTACTCCATAATTTATGAAACAAACTTTTTACACACTAGTCCTTCACATTTTTTATATATTTCAACATTAACTTTTATTAACAATTAATAAAATAATATTTATTTTTAATAATTTTCTATTATAAAATATCTTGATGATTATTTTAATAGTAAAATCTAAAGTAGGAGACTTTTGTATTCTTCATAAAAATATTTAGTATACAAAATTTAGTAAATTAAAATTTTTATGCTTTTGTTATAGAAATTTTTTTGTTAATCATATTTTTAATAATAAAATTTAAGTATGAAAAAATTTTATCATTGTTAATATCATATATTTTTATTAAATTAAATTATTTAAAAGGATATTCATTATTTTTGTAATAAAAATATTATTGTCATTAACTACTCCTCCTCTATTTCATTCTTATATTATTTTGATATACCAAATATAAAAATGAAATTGACTAAATATAATTATAAAATAGTCATTCCTAAACAAATAAAAGAATATGGGGCATAATTAAAGGCTTTAATTCTTTAATAATGCCCCATATTTTAAACATGTGATAGATATTTATTTTGTATGAAATTAAATTATCTTTATTAAGATAAAATATAATTGTATAAATGGATCTTAAGATACATTTTCCTTTTTTTTTGTCACTCTGAAAATAGTTACAAGAGAATATGATACTTAAAACTAGAACATAGAAAGCCTAGCCATAACATCCTGCTAAAAGATATGACTTGCAAAATAAACAACTAGATAAAAGATTAAAATAACTAGTTATTATTGACAGACATTCCTAAACAAACTATGTGATTGGCCTTGGTGGATGAATTCTTCCTAAATATATTGATATGAAGATTTTTGCATCACAAATTGTTTTCTCTAAAAATGGTAAATACCATAAAATGTAGAAGTTAAAAAAAAATGGCTGTAAAGTCATGATTTCCCCCATTACTGTTGATGTTAATTTGAAAATTTTAATTTGAACTTTTCAAAGCTTTCCATTTTGAACGAATATAAAAAGTTAAACTTATATCATCTCTAACGAAGGTTGATTTGTGTTATTGAAATCCCAATTGACTTTTACTCATGCATTTAGATGCCGCCAATCCTTGTTATTGTTTAGTAGACAAATCATATATTTGTAAATTTAGTTGTTGATTAATTTGCTGCTTTGATTCATTGCTCTATATAGAAAAAGACAATATAGATGAATTAGCATAAGGTATGGCAATTGAAATAGTTTGGCAAGCACATTAGGTTAAATTATATTGTTATATAATCGGGGCTCTTGAAGATATTGATAATTAAAAAGGCAACATTTGATAGTGCTAGCTATATTTTTCTTTAAGTACGGTGATCAATATTGAAAACTAAAATATCTTATTTATCCATAATTAGTATAGATCCTTATAACAATTTTTTTTTGTACCTAAGTATCCCTACATTTTTTTTATAGGTGATCATCGGTTGATTAAGAACGGTTAAGATTATTTTTTAAAACGATCGATCTTAAATGAAAAGTATTTTTTTAACCGACTGAACCCGATTATATAACTTTAATCGAATTTAATTGAAGTTTCAATTTCAATCAGTTAAATTCAATTTAGAGCCATTTAAAAATCTATTTTTTTAAAAAAAATGCTTAAATAAGTTAATTTAAATGTTAAAATTAATTTATAAATACATATTAATATCATAATTGTGGATATAAATTCTTAACTGTAATTAACCGACCACTTGAAATTTGTAAATTTTTTCTTTCATTTTTAACTGATAATAATACATTAACCACTCTTAACTGATCAACCTCAGGTTCGATCGGTCGGTTAAGAGCAGTTTGAAGAATTTTGATCACCCCTAATTTTTTTTAACTAGGTATGAGCTTAATAATCCTTTTAAGGGCAAAAGCAATAAAAGATAAATTCCCTCAATATAGATATCTCCAACTTTTTCCTTTTTAAAAAGTACTAAATGTGTGAAATATGCATAAGAAAGAACAACTATCCTAAAATGTTAAGCAGAATACACTTTGTTTAAAGCTTTGCCTAAAAAATTGAATGTACCCTACTGTTAATAATTCTTAATTGATTGTATTTGATGTTGAAGATCCAACATATGTTACTTTAAGTAACTTAGATTATTTTTTTAAATCCTTTATTGTTTTGGACATCAATTCAATTTGTTGAATAAAGTTGTGATTGTTAAGTTGTAGTGATTGAATTTGGGTTTCCAACTATATGACCTTTGTAATAGCATCTTGTCCCTAATGAAACATCTAATTGACCATAACTTTGAAGCAATATTTTTCATTAATAACCAAAGATGCAACATTTAAAAATAAAGCATGGATGGTAGATGCATCCTTAAACTTATGAAACTAACTTTTTAACTTATCAATATAATCATTACCAAATTGTTGTAACTTTGATACTAAAATAAACTAATTTGATTAAAGATCAATGAAATTGAGTTTATCAACTTCAAAATAGGAAAGGTACTTTAATTTCTTTTCCTTTTGTAAGCATACTTGCTTGTCTTTTTAGAGGTAGAGCTTTGTGCTAAAAATAATTTCTTAAAGTTTATAAAAACAAAAGGAAATTGCAAGAGGCAAAATTAGAAAATATCATAGAATTTTATCCAAGTTACAATTGTATGATAGTTCACCAACTTGCAATTCCTTTACACTTATTTTAAGAGTAAGGTTAAAAGTTGCAAAGATTTAGAATAAAGAATTTTGAATTCAATTTTAAAGTTGTTATAGCACGTTTAATTCAAAAAAATTAAAATCTTTTCAAAAATTAGAATTTATATTTACAACCAATACCGAAGGACCATTCTGATAGGAACACTAGCATAATCATAAATAAAACTAGCACTAACTTTAAAATAATATTATAGCTTAATTAGACTTAAACTGGTTCGAAAAAGCCAACCTCTACTCAAATTAGATGTTGTAATTTCCAAAGAAAATTATAAAGGAACGAGTGACCATTAGCAAAAAAATCCTTCAAACCTTTTGATAGTCATTTACAAAACTATTATGACTTTCTTAAGCCCTAACTAGTGTGATACATGATAATTCAGTTTCCACCAACCTAATTTAATCCTAGCATTTAGTATCCTCACATCCTTTACACATAATGCAAGATAATTTATATGATAATTCAAAATATTTAGATCCAGATATGTATGTCATAGATTTTCAAAAAAGGGGAGTTAAACTTGCTTACTTCCTTTAGTAAGGTAGGGTTAAGCAACTGTAACTAACCTTAAACACATAAGCACTTTAGTAATTTCTAATCCAAATTTAAACTACAAGGCCTAAGAAAATATCTTTATTTATAAACAAAAATAGTTTTAATGTTAAACCTCTCAAAATATTAGGAACTTTAAAAGTATTTTTGCAAATGAAAATATTTATTTAATTAATATTAATTGCACTTAGAATGAGAATTTGTTAAAAAATAATTAGATTTTGTGGTAAAATATTGAATAAAATAATATAGATAATAAGATTTAAATTATATATAGACTAATGTGAAATTACAATTAAGTAGGTGTGTATGAAGAGGAATTAAGCCATTTTTAAATTTTACACCCATTCAATTCATCAAATTCTCAAGATGTCTTTAATGGCATTAAATCCCTAATAACCCAATTTCATTACTATTTTCTCACAAAAATCCTCGTCTCCTTTATTGACTATTCTTTCTTTCTCCTTACTTTTTTCATAATCATTCAACAATTTTAAGTTAAGCTCAAATAATCATCAACAATTCTACTTCCAAATAAGGTAAATTTACTTGTCTCAAGCTTAGATAATGGTTTCTTTCAAATTGTGTTAGGAAAAACCTGGTTTAAGGATTTCGAGATCTTAAATTCAAAATTTTAAACTTGTGCAACTGAATATGGTAAACCAGTTGCTATTTTAAACTTCTTCCTTTATATACAAATAAATAGATAATTTACTTAATTTAACTTATTTGTATGATTTAGTGATTATTGAAGTTGAGATGTCAAATTTTAAGGATTTAATGAATTTATATATATTATGTTTATGGTAGGGTTTTTTAATATTTTGTGACTAAAATATGAGTATGGTTAATGGTCTCATGTTGAATTATGGATTTATTGCTATATATAGGTTGGTTTGGTAAAAATGGACTAAATGAATAGTAAATTCATGGATTTTTTCCAATTTTAGAGTTGATAATTAAGTATATATTCAAGTATAACTTCTAGAATTATTCTTTGGATACCCATAATCAAGTATATACTTGAGTGTCCTAAACAAGGTGCTCTCTGGATATCATACTCGAGTATGACATTTAAAGTTGCTCTCGGGTTGCCTATACTCAAGTATTTCCCTATTTCATCTAATTTTGTGTATTTAATGAAACTTTAATGAATGCTATCATATATAGATGTCATTAATACATTTTAAGCTTACGAGTAATATTATATATATATATATATATATATATATATATATATATATATATATATATGGATGTTATATAAATATTATAAGCTTATAAATGTTATGGTAGAATATATGAATGTGATATTTTTATATTAAGTTTGTGAATGCTATGGCAATCACATATAAAGGTAGTATAGTACCTATATGTGGATGTTATATTTTTATTATGAGCTTCCATATATTGTTTTAAGTGATTCTAATGATGAAATCCCTAGAAAGATAAGATTATGACATGAATGTGAATGGTAGGAGATTGAAACATGAGAAATGTGATATAGTACTAGATCCTAAAAATCATTTGTAAAGGGATAAGGTTAGCCTTAGATAAATAATGTTAGGTTTGTAAAAAGTTAAGGTTAACTGGGAGTCACAAAAAAATTTAAATACTTTCTTATTATTTTATGTTAAATATGAGCATCCATATATAAATGAGAATTAATCTAAGTCGAAAGGACTTTTATAATACCCTTATGCGTATATTGAATAGTAAAGTGTTTATTTACCATTGAGTACATTGTTATCATTCTGATACATATCACATTATCAATGAATGGTTGTAATTGATCAATTGGGTTATGTATATAAATACAATAGTCCAAAATTTAAATGGTTTTTATGAATGTAATATTACAGGATATATGAGGCAACAATGACTGAACTTTATACCTTGCATAATGTATCTAGTTCTTAAGAAGGTAAATCAGTTTATAAATAACCTTTCCAAAAAGGTATAAATACTTTCCATCTTCCTTTATACAAAATATTCAATAGGATAGCTATTAAATTTTAATTTACTTTAATTTATTTATTTACTTTTTGAGTTTTCTATAAGAACTCATTTTGTTATTATTTTTATTTCTTTTCATTTTATGGAGATATTTCTTTTTAAGTACTTAGCTGCTACCTAATAGGAGGGAAGTGGGTTTATTCGAATATAATGGTGCTGAGGTGAATCAATAGATAGTTAAAAAAATTAATGATATATATATATATATATATATATATATATCACTACACGGGGGAAGTACTCTTTTCCGTATGTTGACATTAGAAATACACATTTCCATTAAGGTTTAGGATCTTATAAAATATTCTTAATATAATTGCATTTTCATTTCATAATATTAGTAAGAGATTGTTGAGGGTAATTCTTTGTAGCAGTAATGTACTTAAAGGTTGGGTTGTAACATTTATATCTACATTGTACAAAAATAGTTTTCTTTAATGATTATTTTCTACTTCATTCTTCAAACGAAATTTATTTTTTATAGCAAAGGGATGTGTTTTTTTAATATTTTTATTAGTGAATGTCATCTAAGTTTCCTAGTATTTTGATTGTACTATTCTATATTTGTGATATGTGGTTTTGTTGCAGCTTGTATTGGGTATGATTTGTTTTAGATTTTTATGAAGAAAGTTGTTTCCAATAGATAAATAAAATGGTCAATGACAATAAAGGAAACAAAAGGATTGCTTTATAGTTTTCACCAATCTAATTGCCTTCCTTCCTTCAGTGAATTGCTTTTAGGGATTTAGAGTTATTTTGAAAATCCAATAAGTGAAATTAGTGATGTAGACAAGGCAATGATGGAAAGATGACATATTTGGGAATTCGATCAAACTAGCAAAAATCTGCTCAAAATAGAATTGCACAATTTACTTTAATTTTAGACTTTTCAGTTGATTGATGTCAAGCTTTCTTTTACAGTACACCATTTGGTTTGGTCAGTTGAGTTGGGCCTTCTTAAATGAACAATTTGGTCCAAGTCCACCCTTAATATCAACTTTATTCTTGTACATGCATTGTCTTAATTTATTGTGCGACATTTTTTAGATTTTACTTGTGTATTATGCTCTTCCAACATATTCCCCTATGTCTTCATATGTAAATAATGATTTTAAGAAAAGAATAAGATTAAAAAAATACAAGTATTTTATGACACGTCCAAAGTTGAGTTTGAGTTGTAACACAAAACAAAAACCTTTAGTGCACAAATCAATTTTTTTATAGTGAAAATTGTGCATTTTTGTCATTTTAATTTCTCAACAATGCAATATCAACAAAGACATAAATATAATTTTAACATAATAAATTAGATATTAAATAATTATTTAAAATAATTAAATGGTCAATATGAACTTATATACGACTCTTTGTCAATAGGTTTTATCTTCAAATTATAACATTTGTTCTTATTTTATTTAATATTTTTAATTTAATTTCAATGTGTTAAAAATTAAAAAAATATTTTTAATGGATATTGATCCTATAAAAATGGCATAAGTAATAAAATTGATAATTAATATTCATTCATTGAGGAAAAATAAATACACTCTCTAATGCTAATTCTTTATCTATATATGGTAAGAAAAAGTATAGAAAGAAAATAGATTAAAAAAAGATATAAAGAAAATATATAAAAAATATATTTTCATTTTTTATTTGAATGTATAGAAAATAGGTGGAAATAAAATGATAAAATTAATAACAAATTTTTTTTGATTGAGAGGTAAAAGAACTTTATTAAATAACAAAATTGCTTTTATTGCAAGTTGAAAAAGTTATTAAGTAAACTTTACAAAAATGTAATATTTAAATTTCAAATTTTTTTAACCATTTTCTTGCATTCATTGGGTAAGAAAAGTTTTTTTTTTGGGCTGAATTATGAAGTAATTTTTCAACTATTTTCTTTTCACTTCTAGTTTTTGATAGTATTTGAACAACAAAAAAATTTACTTTCAACCTTTTTTATTCCCACATTTTTCTTTCCATATTTACTCCGTAAATCTAAATAAAGGGTAAAAGAATATATAATCTGAGTCAAATTATAAAGATTACTTAATTTTTGTTTGGCATAACTAACCTATAAATTAGTTAGGCTTCATTTTGTACAACAAATAAGTTAACTTATAATTTATTGATTTAGTCAATAAGTTATAAGTTAGTCTCTAAATATGTTTTTCATACTAACTTATTAGAAAACATAAGCTTTGATTTAATAAGTTATCTATAATAATTTATAATTTATAAGTTACTATTTCTTCAAAAAATTTTCAAATCTATCTTTATTCTTTTTATTAATTTATAATCCATACCCTTTGTAATATAAATATAAATATAAATATTTTTTCATAAAATATAATTAATTTATTTTTAATATGATTATATCCTAATTTTAAATTAAAAATATATAAAAATGTATATGTAAATAAATAATATCATAAAATATAACTAATTATATTTTAACTAATTATACTTTTATTATAAATAATAATAAAATAAAAATTATGTAAGTAAATAAATATATAAGTTTATGAAATATAATTGATCAAATATTAAATATTAAATTTTATTTTAAACTTTTTAATTATATTAATATAATTTAATTTTTAGATAAATAAAAATTATGTTAATTATATATCTATTTCAATTAATATATATATTTTATATTATTTTATAATTTCAGATAATTTAATAGTTAATTTTACAAAATATTTTTACTAATTTATTAACTATAAACTAATTCATTAATTATTAACTAAGTTATCAATTATCAGTTAACTTATTAACTATTAGTTAACTTATTAGCTACTTATGTAAAATTAAGTTTTAATAGCTAAAAGTTGATAAGTTAACTGATTATTTTAGCTACTTGTGTGAAATTAAGCCTTAATAGCTAAAAGTTGATAAGTTAACTAATTATATTAGAAATATTTGATAAAATTAATTGATGAATTAATTAAAATAACATAAATGAAATTTTAATATAAATAGATATATTAATTAAGTTAATTTATATTTATTCTTAGATTAAATTATATTAATATAATCAAAATATTCAAAATAAGAATATAATAACCTAAAATTTAATTAATTATAATTATGACTTTACATATTTTTTATTCAATTATTATTTATTTATCATCTAAATAATAATAGGATAATTTAAAATTTAATTAATTATATTTTATAATACCATATGTTTATTTACTTATTTTTTATCTATTTATATTGAATTAACAAAGATATGTTAAATATTCATTTACATAATTAGAACATATATTGTTATTTAATTAAAAGAAGAGGACAAATTTTAAGGGAAAAAAATACTTGCTTGAAAACTATAAATTACTTTGTGAAACTTCCTAACTTCTATAATGTTAATTAAGTTAATAAATTATAAGTTAACTTATTTATTATATCAAATATATACTTAATATGTTCAGCTTATGTCGAATAAAGAAACTAAAATCCTCTAAGGGGTAAAATATTTTTTAAAAAGTAAAGGTGAAATATTAAAATATTTGATGAAGAAATTAAGAGAGTTGTTAATTATAAATTTTAAAATTATTTTTTAATTTATTGTTGTGTATCAAATTATGAAATTTTTAATATTTTCATCATCGACTAATATTTAATTTTGGATGCTTAATTTTATTTTTTAAAGTGCTTTTTACTTTCTACAAAATTGAATCCCAAATGGGCGCTTGAAACGACAGATGGTTGGAGTTGATGTCTTCGCAAGTAACGAATCACTCAATGTATAAAGAAGTCTCTTTTTTTCTTCCATCATCTTTAAATAGATAAATATACAGAATTTATTCTGTAACCTACTTTTTTTTATTAAAACTCATAATTTCAAACAAAATAAAATTATATATTTATCTCATTCTAAAAATTACCCTCATTCTTTTCTTAGAGAAAAAGGGAACATCCCATTCTATACATAAAGTTATAACTCTATATATTTAACATGTCCTTTTCTAACAAGTGAAAATAATTTATTATATTCATAATTTTTTGTTGAAAATGATGATAAAATTAATATTTATCTTTGCTAAGAATATCAGATAATTAAATTAATTAAATTAGCATATCAACACATGGATAGCTTAACATAGAAAAATCACAAATTCTAAGAAAAGAAAAATCATAAATGAGAAAAGATTCATTATATCTTCATTAAAGATTAATTATAACCTTAATCATTATCCCAATATCTCTTCCAAACTTCTCTGCAAGGATTCTAAATAACCCTCATATTCATATATATCATATATCTATCATACTTCAGACCTTTATAACTTAATATATATTTCAATCTTAGGTAGGGAATCTTAATCTTATTCTAGTATAAAAATTTAATTTGAACAAAAAATAATTTATAATAAAAATAATTATAAATTAATAATAATTTAAATTTGAGTTAAATTTAAGAATCTTGTATTCTATTCAATTGAAAAATTAGAAATATTCCCCTCCTTCATAAAATTGATAATATTAATATTTGCAATAAGAATAATTAGTGACCCGAAATTCAAATATTTACCCTATCAAAGTCTTGTTTTCTTCTATTAATAGCATTTTTCTTCATAGGATTATACTTTTTACCAACATTCCCTGTTTGAACCAACGTTGAAACCTCATCGTTAGTGGAAGCCATTTTGGACTTCGTTAATTGACCGACTCCTGAAGTCTTCATAACTTCATCGATTTCTCACCCCTCAGTGTGGCAGAAACTAGAATCTGCTAGCCCAGGGTCCAAACCGAACCACTATTCCGCGGTAAATGAAATTCGCGCGTACTTGTAAGGTGAAATCTGTCATTTCAAATCTCTCAATTTTTAATTCTACAGGCGAAGGAAAAAAAGCGGTGCTATATAGAAAGAAAGACGGTCAGGTAAGCGTGTAGTTTAGTTTAAAGCTGGTAACAGAAAAATGCCGAGATCGCATTCCAAAACTGAATTACAAAGCTTTCAAAAATGGCGATCGTAACCATTCGCAAGCCCTAGTGCTTTCTCTCTTATTCTCTTACTGCTAAGTTTTTTTCATTCCTCTGCACTTCTCAGTTGCCTTCTACTTCTCGATCGCTTGTTTTCTTTCTCCTGCCATTGTGTTTCTCTTTTGCCTTGCCGCGTCTTTAAGCCTCACATTGCGGTTAAGTTTCTGTGATCTCAATTTTGTTTCCTTTTACCCTGTGAATCTTCCCTGGATTTCTGTTTCAGACGGGTTCCTTCCTTGGGCCCACGGCGAATATATGTCGTGTTTTTCGTGTGCAAGTAGATAATGTATTTTGCTTATGCTTACAGTGGAAGGAAGTTTAGAGTTGGTTTTGATCATTCTTTTTTGAAAACTCTGGAATATGAATACCTGCAGGATGGCTGAGTTGGGAAAAATACTGTACATAGCGGTGGTGGATGAGCGTGAGAAGAAAGAGAATGGTAAGGAGGCGTTCCGATATACACGGCCTGTTTTGCAGAGTACTCTGCAGCTCATGGGATGTAAAGCTCGACACGCCTTCAAGGCATATTTCGTTTCAGTTCAATGGTTTTCTTATTTTAATTTCGAAGTCTTAACTTTCGTTTAACTGGTCTCAGAAATTGTTAAACTTAACTTTCTGTCTTTCATTATATTTTGACATGTTTAACTTGTCCTGGTTTGATGACGCCTTTATTCCTTGCACGAAGATTCTGAGCATGTGTCAATCTGGTGCTGCGTCATCCATCTAATCCAATCCATGTTAATTTTGACAGGACTTGCATATTCTTTTTGGCCTTCATATTGCCTTTCAAGAACTATTATTCCTTTTCTTTTTTAACGGATTTAGCCATTCGATTCATTTTATTATCTTATCTCCATTTGTTTGCCTGTTCAGACGATTGTATGGATGTCAGTTATTATGCTTTTTTTTTTTTTAAAAAAAAATGGCATTTGAAGAGTTTAGTATGCACCCACATATAACTATTTTTATTTTGAATTTGTCTGAAAATTTTTGCATCTGATCTGGGTCTATGCACAGTTGCGCGACAACGGTGCTGGAAATTTTATTCTAATTGCTTTTCTTTTATAAATTATAGTGGATTATTTTTGTTCAACTTTAAAGGGCAATTTATGTCGCTTCGTATCAAGTTGTAATGCGATAGAGTAGTTCTTGTAAGATGAGTGCTTTTTATAACATCTTCATGCGTTATGGTTAATTGTCATTATATGGCATCAATCAGTTGACTATTGTTTATTAATATCTTACAAAGCTTGGGAAAATTAGTTGCTTAATTTAACACTACCTTGTGATTGATAATTACATCTTATATATTCAATAGTTTTGAATTTTTCTGGACCTTTTTGTAAAAATTCTAATTATGTTTTTGTCTTGGCAGATTAGCCAAAGGGTTTTTGAACTCACAAGAGCTGAGCATTCTACTGAATACTTGCTGCATGAAGGAAGGCTAATGTCGGGTCAGGATGCTTCTGAGGGAAACTGTGAGAGAAACCCGACTCATTGTGTTGGCGATTGCCTATTTAAAGCAGGGGTCGACAACAATTTACTTTCGGGGCAAGATGATAGGAGTAATACTCTACCATTTGAGTTGTACAAAAGGCGCACCACTGCGTTTGTTAGAAGGGAAACTTTTTTGGATATTGTTTGTGATGCTCTTTCGGAGTATAAATATGTTGGTCCTAACCAGAGAGGAGATTTGCTCCTGGCATGCAGGTACGGTGTCATTTTATACACATTATGTGGATTATCTTAATCTACTATAGCTTGAAGACAATGGGAAGCATTTTTTTATTTTTTTAAAATTTTAGGATGCTGACTCTGTGCCAGAGCAGTGGAATATCCTCTAAGTGATGGTCATATTTGTCTAGATGTGGTAGATAGTTAATGGTCATTTTTTTTCCTTACTACTATTGCCATGTTAGCATCGTACGTAAATTTAAACTAAAGCTAATTTGATTACATGTTCTGCTTCGGGTTTTATAGATTTGATTAGCATGGACTTCCATTGGACTGCTATATGGTGTTATTTATTGTATTGGGTCTCGGAACCAGGTATTGCATCCTGTGGCGTAATGTATGTGTCCATACTCAATATTTACAGTTGGTCTCAGAGAGGATTAACTTAGCTTATTATGTGTGTTTTTTGTCGCATCATGGTGATGTGTAAGATGCAGCCTTCTTCATCGCAACATTCATTTCTTGGGATTAAGAAATTATCTATACCTGCAGAAGGCAATCCTCTTGTCTGTTGCTTAATGTTTAGGGAAGTTCCATAGTCCTCATCCACTATCCTCGTCTGTTGTTTAATGTTTAGGGAAGTCCCATAGTCCTCATCCACTGGTTGATATTCCCCTGAATATGCTCTCATTATATCGTCTTTGAAATTCTGTACTCTGAACTTGATATTTATGTATTCCAAATAAAACCATAAAGCTTTGGTATGCAGAATGTGAATGTGTGATTATGTTCCCACTACAATATAGTTTTTGGTTGGTTTAATTTGGTAATTGGGCATGAGGTGATCATTTTCTTATGTGTGATACCTTCTTTGGTGGTAGAATCCGAGAACGGAAGGAATCTGTAACAGTGCTGTTGTGTGGCACTAGTGGCTGTGGCAAATCCACCTTGTCCGCATTGCTGGTATTTTGCGTAGAAAGACTGACTGTATTTTTTTACTTACAAATATGTAATGGCTGTTTTTATTTATGTGGTAGGGTACATGAAGTCAGTAATGATGTTAAAATTGAAAGCCTAATGTCTTACTTCAAGAACCTGAATTTCAGTTATTTCTCCATTACAGGCTAGCAGGTTGGGTATTACAACGGTTGTATCAACCGACTCCATTAGGCACATGATGAGAAGTTTTGTTGATGAGAAGGAAAACCCTTTGTTATATGCTTCTACCTACCATGCAGGTGAGTGTTTGGATCCTATTGCTGTTGCAGATGCGAAGGCTAGAAGTAAAGCAAAAAAGCAAGCTGGTGTGTCACAGTCACTTCCCAAGGCTGAAGTAACTGAGGGCCATAATTCTAGGGGATCTGGTTCCCAGACTCCAGGGATGGGTTTTGGTACTACTGAACTGCCAAGTCCAAAACAAATGGCTATTGAAGGATTTAAGGCACAGAGTGAGATGGTGACTGACAGTCTTGATAGGCTAATCACTGCATGGGAAGAGCGAAAAGAGTCTGTTGTAGTTGAGGGTGTTCACTTGAGCCTCAATTTTGTTGTATGTCACTGTTCCTTTCAAATGTCAATAATATCTTGCTGTGTTTTCTTTTTCATCTATTGGTAATAACTTAATTACCATGCAGATGGGCCTGATGAAGAAACATCCTTCGGTTATACCATTCATGATATATATTACAAACGAGGACAAGCACCTGGAACGATTTGCTGTACGTGCAAAGTACATGACCCTTGACCCGACAAAGAACAGATATGTAAAGTATATTCGGAACATCAGAACAATCCAAGATTACCTATGTAAACGTGCTGAGAAGCATCTGGTTCCCAAAATAAACAATACAAATGTTGACAAGAGTGTAGCAGCCATACATGCTACTGTCTTCAGCTGCCTTCGCAGGCGTGGAGCTGGTGAACCGTTATATGATTCGACTAGAAACACTGTACCTGTTGTCGACGAGGAATATAGGAATCAGTGTACAGCAAATTCTTTGAGCTCCAAAGGGATGTTTCAATTGATCCAGAGAAAAGGTTCTTCAAGGCATCTGATGGCTCTTGTTAATATTGATGGATCTGTCGCAAAGGCTTGGCCATTAAATTCAGTTGACAATAATGGGAATCCTATATGGGGAAATGGTTCAGAAAACGGGATAGGAAATCCAATGTATGGACCATTACGGATTGGTAAGGCAGAACCAGTAAACATTCCATTTGGTTTGTACGGAATCAGTGCATGGCCCAGTGATGGTGGTACTAGTAATACTGGTAGTGTTGATGAGTCAAGGGCTGATGGGACAGATTCTGGTAGTAGATATGTATCTTCTTGCTGCAGCTCACCTAGGCTGTCTGATGGACCTGCCAAGGAGGTAGACTCTAATATTTTGTTTATTAGTTCGTAAGTTGAATATGGCATTTAAGGCCGTGTTAATGTCAATTGGGGCAGCATGTGTTATCATAATAATTCTGTTTTATTTGTCATGCTCGATTAATTACTATTTTTTTTTCCTTTTTTAAAATTTGTAGCTCAAGGAGGATCAATCAGTGTATGGTAGTGATGAAGAGATTGATGATCCACTAGAGGTGGGCAGTGATGACGAGTTTAGTGATGATGATGACAAACAAGTTCATGAGGAGGTACATTTATTTTATGTAGCTTGAATGATTTTAGATAAAAAAAAATGACTATATAACCAATGAAATTTACATTATATAATACAGTATCAAGCCTTTTGGTTACTTCTGGTATTGCTACTTCTGACAATCATATATTTGAGTGAAAATATGATATATTTTGGGTCATGTTTTGATTGATCTTTCATTGATGTACAGGTAGGCTCGGTTGATGAGGAATCTACAATGTCTGATGAAGAGTATGATGATCTGGCGATGCAAGACATACAAGAAAATGGTTACCAGTCAGATGATGACGAGGAATCGAAGAGTGAGCTTGCTCCTGATCCCGGGCAACAAGGACATAAGATGCAGGGGAATAAGTATGATCAAAACCTGGATCTCTTCCTTAGAACTAGAAATGAGCTGGTGTCCAAGCACCTGTGCTCTCATTCTTCTCTGCTAGCGGAAAAGAGTGAGAGGAACCTATTACCTTCTGGCAAAGCCAAATTGAGAAAACGTTCTCTTAGCATTCCTGCGTTAGGAAAGTATGGCTGGGCAATTAACGATCCCATCCTTTTTGGTGCCCTTCAATGATAGCGGGACATTTCGCGTTTAGCTCCAACTATTGCCGCTTCTTTCGGCCCTTTCTCCCTTTGAGTACCTGTGTTCAATGTTGTATAGCAAGGCTTCAAAAACATTTATCCTTTGCTATTTGACTAGATGCTTTCTGTTTAGTTGAAATTGACGAGCTTACGTTAAACTTGGCTGAGGAAGATGTTAGTCAAGGTGCAAACATACAGGCTGTTAACCTTTTAATACAAGATTTTTATAGTGACATTATATTACAATCATAATTTGCGGTATCAAAATTATCTGTTTTAAATTATGATGCATAAACGAGGAAATAAGCCATATCCAACTTTTTTACTTGACATTTATTAAAAGGGAAAAGAAAAAGGAGGAATCTGATTTATAAACCTCCAACATAGCATGATTGTCTTCCTCAGACTACAACTTCCATACGAATTCCAGCAAAAAATTTCATTGGAAGGTGAGTTCATCCTGATAAGAAGCAGAACATGTCAGGCTCAAAAATGAAGGAAAATCATAAAAAGCAAAGTAATGCAATTTCGCATTACAAAACAATTTTATTTCACCAAAACATTGGGCTCGATTAGCGCGACGTCTTCACATTTTTGGTCTTAAATGGAGAAAAAGAAGTTTGCCTGAATGGTTAAAGTAATTTCGTAAATGGAGCAAGAGCAGTGAAGCAATTGACATCAGACATTGTCCCCCTCTTAACCATCAAGTTTAATAGGCTTCTGGCTTCATCCTTTCTATGCAAGTCAACTAATCCCCTGGCTATTCTACTACACACAGACAAATCAGCCCCAAGTCCTCTGTTTTCCATATTAACTTGGAGATGGAAAGCTTCAAGGATCATGGCTTCATTGCATAAACAATGAAGCAACTTATCATAAACAAAATTCCCTATCTTCAACCCCTTGCTCTGCATTTCATCCAAATATGACATTGCCTGGCTTATCTCCCCAAGCTTACATAGAGCACTAATTAAAATTAAATATGAATCAGAATTTGGGATGATACTTCTTTCAGTCATTTTGCCAAACACTAAAAGCGCACTGTCAAGGTGCCCCCCCCTACAATGACAATTAATAATCAAGTTGTACAAGTGAGTTTGTACTTCGAAACCCTTCTTATGCATCTCCAAAACCAATCTTTCAGCTTCTTCAAACTTTCCAGAGCTCGAGAAACCTTCAACCAAAAATTTGTATGTGTTAACATTGAAGCCTACTCTTTCTTGTTCCATCAAAAGCAGTACCAAATCTAATTCCTTAAAATCCCATCTCTTAGTACATGAATTAATGATTATATTGAAAGTAACAATATTGGGTTTAACTCCTTTACCCATCATTTCAATCACAAACTCCCTGCACCTTCTCGTTTCTCCGGCCCTGCACATTGCATCTACCACGACTGACAGAGAAAACACAGAAACCTCTATATCCGATTCAATCATCAAATTAAAGAAGTCAAAACAGAATTCCAGCTTATCCAATTTTTTCAGAGCAAGTAAGTGCATCGTGCAAGTTCTCTCATCAATTCGAATCGCACTGTTCTTCATGTAATTAAAAGCCTCTGACACTATCTCGAAGAACCCATTTCTTGAATAGACCAGTAACATCAAATTGAATATCTTTGAGATAACTTTAGGCTTATCATAGCAACGAGTAATCGTAGAAGCTACAACAGAAAATGGGTGTCTCAAAATTTCTTGTTTCGACACAGATTTCATCAAATTCTCTGCGTCCGAAAACATTTTTTCCTCGAGAAGCCTGCAAATAAGGACAATGTGGTGCT
The DNA here is from genome assembly GCA_020226215.1 of Sindora glabra. Classification (NCBI taxonomy): domain Eukaryota; kingdom Viridiplantae; phylum Streptophyta; class Magnoliopsida; order Fabales; family Fabaceae; genus Sindora; species Sindora glabra. The sequence goes on from CM035226.1 coordinate 43,725,321, forward strand.
GGAGTTCAGGCTGGAACGAGATGAAGGACTGGTTTCTGAGGAGCAAATGGAAAAGATGTAAGCACTTTGAGGAACTGAGACATGGGTCTAAAAGCACATGATGCAGTGTGGTTGGGTTGAGGAGAGGGAAAATGGTGATGGTGGAGGTAGCATCTGAAGGAGTAAGAGTTTCTGAAATGAGCTGTGTGATTTCTTTGTAGGGATTGGTGATGGTGGTGTGTTTTGGAGATTTTGTCCTGCTCGCTGTTTTAAGGGTTCTGATGCAGTTCTTCATCGACATTTCAATTATGCTAATGCAATCTGTCATAGCACTTCGGTAATGTGGCCTTCCGCCTTAGTGGTGCTCCTCCGGTTTGTTCTCTTCGCGAATGCATAACAATATGGCAGTGACAATAACCCCAACATACCACCCAATGGAGCATCGCTAATTTTAAAGTACTAATACAAATTGTGCGGTTTAATGAATTCAAGCATTTAAATTTGGTGATGCATTATAATAATAATGCATGGAAATCTCTCTGCAATAATATTTCAATTGGAATATCAATTAGAAACACCGATATTACCGATAGGGGCAAAAGTAGAATACCGCGCATTAAAGGTATGCAATTTAATTTACTTTCCATCTAACATAACCTAACTTTTTAAAGTAAATAAATATATTTATTTAGAGAAACAGGCTAAGTTATTTTATAAGTTTATCAGGTTAGCTTATTTAATAATTAATATATAATAATACATGCATTTATAAAATGAATAGATATATAATATTAATATAATTTTAATACATATAATTATGTACAAACTTAATTTAATCATGTATTTATTTTTTTACTTTGAAGGTCTTATTATGTTAGCTTATTTGAAGTTGTATTTATGTAAATAGGTTAATTAAGTAGGCCAAACTTTTTAAATATGTCTAATTGGATTTAAATTTTGACTTTATATAAGATAATTTAAGCCAATAATTTATAAAGTACACATGAATTATTTAAGATAAAAAGTAGCTTGATCGACTCATTTGCACACCTAATTATAGTAAAAAAAAATTGGTAAAATTAGATGAATTATTTATTGGGCATTAATTTTGTGTTTGTTATGTTGAAATAAAATAAAATGAAATAAAAAAAGAAATAGAATGAAATAATTATTCCATAATCATGTTTGATATGGTTAGTAAGGAAATAGAAATTCTATTTTACAATTATGCTTGGTACAATAAGTATAAATATAAGAGGAATGGAATGTAAAAAAAAGTGTCAATGATAATAATACCTTTAAAAATAAAAAGAAAGTGTAAAATTAAAATTATATTTATATGAAAGATAATATTGTCATTTTTTATTTATAACTTTTTCATAATTGAACATGTATGTAATTTGTTGTCTAGCATATATATTACATAATAAAATAAAAATATATGTTAAATGAAAAATATATTATACGATCAATAATAAAATAACATTATCTTTAAATTTAATAATGAAATTTATAATTGACAAAATATTTTTGATAATATAAGTATAAAAATGTAATTTATAAAACTTTTTATAAAGAATACAAAAAATATTTTATTTTAAAATTTTTTATTAAAAGCATATTTATTAAAATATTTGAATAGAAAAATATTAGAAGTTGACATTATTTTATTATTTATTAATAAAAGGATATGTTAGAATATATTAAAAAATTGAGGGATATAAGCTAAAAAAAAATATTCCATGAATGATGAAATGATCATTTCTTATGAACAAGAGAACGGAGGAACGAGCACTCTCATCTTGTGCCTATCAAACAAACTTTCTCCATTATTTTTTATTTCATCATATCAAATCTAACGTAACTATTAAAATGGAATATAAACTATAGACACATACTTACCCACACTTTTTTAGTAAGAACTTTATAAAATATAAATATAATTATAATAGGAATGTAATTTTAAATAGAATTATATTTATTACATATATATCTATTATATTATTTTATATTTATTGCTTTGTTATTTATTATTTTAACACTCAATTATCAAAAAATTGTGTATTTCTTACCTATTTTATATAAATTTGATAGAATTAATTATATTATTAATTATTTTTCTAATATTTTTATTTAAATTATATTATATTTTAATTATGTTTAGCTAATTTATATATTAGACATCTTTATATAAGTTTGTTTTACCTTTTTTTATAGTAAATTAAAAATTAAAAATTCAAAAATAGAAATAATTAAAATTTAATGATATTTCTTATTTATTGTATTACTATTTTAAATGGCATATTAATTATTTTTATAATATTTTTTAAAAAAGTTAGTGTCAAATCAAATAAAATAAAAAATTAATTTTTAAGAAATGATTATTTCTTAATAGTAATCAAATAACTTTGACCAAGAAGTTTATAAAAAAAAAAATCTATTTTTCACAAGAACTAAAGGTGGGCAAAATATTTTGACCCCATTCAATCTAATTGCCCGAACCTTAAAAGTCACGAATAAAGTCGAATAAATAAATGAACCCGATAAAATCAATTAAAAAAAAACAACAAAGGAAAGGATTACAACGCCCTATCCTAACTCACCTTACTTGTTTGGTTGCTTGTCAACCGTTTGATTGGGAGGAAAAAAAAGCAATAAAGTGGAATTGATGATAAGGATGTAGTGACTTGTAACCTATTGGCTAATTGTTTTAATAGCTCATTTGAATATTTACCAATTGATACCAAAAGAAACTATAATCGTAAAACTCACCTCACTTAATTGAGTTATGGCTTTAGGTATTTGGGGTTTTAGGTTGATTTGAGTTTTTGATAAATTTCCTTTCACATAATTTTAATTTATACAATATAATTATTATATAAAAATAATAGATGCAATGTAACAAACATAATTTAAGCAATCTATTGTAATTTATTTTTCAATTAAATTTGATAAATTAAAAAAAAGATAACTAAAACAAATCAAATTTATTGATATTTCTTATTTATCATATTCTAATTTTAAAGGATATATTAATCATCATGATAATATTTTTTAAAAATTTGGAGAGGAATCAAATAAAGCACAAAAGAATTAACTTCTAAAAAGTAATAATTTTTTAATATTAATTAAATAATTTTAATTATTTCTTGTAAAGTTTATAAAAAAATTTATTTGCCGAATGACAAAATATTTTGACTTAATCCAACCTGACAACTCAATGTTAGCCTTAAGATTTCATGTGATGAATTTTGATGATGACAAATGAATGTTATAATAGTATTGTATGTCTTATGCTAAAATGATATATATCATACAAGCCTTAATAGAAATATTATGTTATAATTGATGCCTATGTTTGATTATATGCTAAAAGAGTTATACTTTATACAAGTATCATTAAGCATGTAATTGATTAAGATATATGATATGATGATTGTGCATGTTCTTGTGCTAATTTATTTTATATAAAAATCATGCATCAATATCTTGATATATTAGATTAGACTAACTATATGGTTTGCAAAATTTATGAACTTATATATAGAAAAGTTCAAGATGAAGAAGAGTGAGCATTAAAGCAAAGGAATGGAAGATCACTTTATGCTCAACTCAAGAATAAGGAAGAAATACAAGAAAGAAGATTTGATCCAAGTTTTAAAGGTCGAAAAGATTAAAGTGTTTGAAAGTTTAGAAGTATCAAGAAAAGTTAAGGAACTTGATTGGTATAATTTTTTATTTTAAGGCTTATACTTTTTGTAAAATAAAATATTTCATGAGACTTTTGTAAAATAAAGTATTTCATGATATAAAGCTTAAACATGTTTTCATAACTTTAGCTTGATCAAAATGTTTTAAAAAGATAGCCCATAATCATGTGTTTATAAGCTAGCCTATAGGGATATTTCAAAAATAAATGAGATATGAGATTTTAATATTTTTAATATTAGTCATTCTTTTAATCATATCTCATAAAATACTTGTGATTTGATTGTAAACCTTTTTTATATGAAAATAAACTCAAAAAACTCTTTATGGACATACCATTTGCTTAAAATGATCAATATATAAAAGAGATATGGTTTTATCAAGTTGAGTCTAGAAATCAATTTTCTATAATTTGGTCTTTTCTAACTTTTGCTTATTGCTTTGATTGTATTTTGAAAATTACATTAGATATGAGCTTGAAACTAGTCTTATTTGAAAGTAGGCTTAAATAGCTCTCTAACAATAGGACATTTACTTAAAATAAATGAACTTAAAATGAAGAAGTTATGACCTTTCAAAATTGAATCTACATTTTTATCTGGGTGAATTAGTTCACTAATCGATTTTAAACATTCAGAAAGTACCGTAGACATCTTGAATCGATTCACCAATCGATTTCAACTGTTCTAGTATGCAAATAATGGTTAGTAATGGTTAATTTTTATTTCTAACAATCCTAAATGGCTATATTACTCCATGAGCTTCTTATATAAGTTAAGAAACATTAAATACAATAAAGAGAGAGCTTGAACTTCATTTCTTAACATCATTTTACACTTTCTTTCATCAAATCATGATTTAAGCTCAAATTTGTAAAATTCTTCTATTCTTAGTGCTTTATTTGTTTCATCCACTCTTTAAGAGAGTTTGTATGAATTATTTTTCATCTTTTGTCATTTCTTAATTGTAAAAGGTATGGTATCCTTTGAAAAATCTTGTAAAGGGTGAGGTATCCCTTAGAAAAACTTAGAGATGGTGAAATATCCCTTGTATGAAGAAGATTTGCTTAAGGAAAAGCAAGAGAATTGTAAAGCTTCTTCAAGTACTAATTGAAACTTAAAAGGATAGTGGATTGATACATAAGTTTGGAGAGCTTGGAGAGTGGATGTACACTTTAGTAAGGATATCTAATAGAGGAATCACTATAAATTTTTGTGTTTAATCTCTTTACCCTATCATTTTATTTTTCTGCATTATGCTCTATTTTGTTGCTGTCTTTTGCTAATATTTATGTTGTAATGCTTATATTATTGCTTGGACATTTGAATGATTAAAAGAGAAATTCATCTTTATTTTGCTATTGCTATTTGTTGAGATATGGTGTTGTATATTCTATTCTTGATATTATTAATTGTTGAATATATTATGTATTAATATTGATCTTGATCTTTAAATAATTGAATGGTTGAAAGAGAAATTCATTTATGTATTAGCTTCTTGATTCTTATCTATACATAGTTAATGAGTTACTTTATACAAGTGTATTGAATTGTTATAACTTGAGTGCAAACATATTCATAAAACATTCTTGGAAGTGTTTAAATCAAAATCATTTTATAACTTCCCAAAATCAAAAAGTTTTTAAAAGGGATTTCAAAAATAAGAAAAGTTTTAAAAATACATAATTCACTCCTTCTTGGATGTGGGTTACCAAGGCTTACACTCAAAACTTAAAATTCACAAATAAAGTGGAGTAACTAAGTGAAATAAATAAAATCAATTAAGAAAATGAGAAAAAAAGTTGAATTCAGTTAGTTTTGGGTGAGTTGAACTTTAAATGACTTGAATTACATTTGATTGACACAAAACACTCACCGCTTGCCATAACTAAATAATATTAATATAGGAGTGCTTAATGAACTAGAAGCCCACAAGTCAAATAAATTAGTTTGTGAACTTTTGGTGAATCAAATTAAAAAAGTTAAGCATGTTAAAAAAAATAAGTTTAAAGGTCAGCTCACATAAGCTACGATTTGGTTTTGAATGGATTAAGTCAATTTATGAGTTTAAATGGATCAAGTTTATTTTTTTAATTTTTTATATTGAATAATTTAAATAATATTTTTATTTTCAAAAATAATAAATTCTTATTAATTATTTTTACATTATAATTTAATATAAAACATAATTCAATTGTCAAAATATTAAATATAGATACTCAAAATAATAAAAATTAATCAAAATAAATAATAAAATTAATGAATATAAAAAAAATATAAAAATAAAATTTATAAATATAAATATAAAAATAAAATAATAAATATAAAATATAATAAATAATAAAATATAAAATATAAATTAAAAATAAAAAATAAGTTAGTTTGACAAGCTTGCAAGCTAGCATAGCAAGCTTGTAAACCAAACCAAGTTAATTAAAATGGACCTATTTAAAAATAGGATATAAATTGATTTCGCTCAAGTCTAATCCAATTTATACATTAAACATTTCTATATCAATAGTTCCTTTTTCCAAAGCCACGATTTTATTTAGTTCCTATCTCTTATATTGTGTTTAGATTGATAGAAAAAGGAGAAGAATGAAATTTAAGGAGAGAAATTAGAGAAAAAAATAGATTTTCTCTTGCTTGGAAGCATCAGGAAGAGATTACAAATCTTATTATCTTTGAGAGTAAGAAGAAATTGGAGGAGAAATTCCAAAAACAAACTCCACTCTCCACATTTATTTCTTCAACAATTTAATTCACTATATTGTCTATTGAATTTTTGAGAATAATAACAAATTCTTAATTTTAATTAATAGTAGTTTACTCATTATTGATTTTAATAACTTTAATGACAATGGTAGTTTTATGTAATGATTTAGAAATAAAAATTACTTATTCTTAATTCTTAATAATAAATATTAGTTATTTCATTATTTTATCCAATTTATTTTATAAATTTTGTGAACAACTTTTATGATTTGATTTAAATAACTTTAATTTTATATAGAAATAAAAAGATTTTGAAAAACGTTTTATGTAACTTCAAATAATAAGGTTGTAATTTGATCCATATACTTATCATATTAAAAAAAAAATTAAGAGTGAAAATTTTTAACATGATACAAATAACTCAACACAAATATGAAATTTTTACATGGATTCAAGTTGAATTTATATGGATTTAGGTTCTAAATGGTTTGACCTATTTAATATGAATAATAAATAGATCAAGTTAATATTATAAATAGATTAATATATTAATTTATTTAAAAATTTATATTAAAATTTAAAAACATTATTTAATAAATAATTAATAATTAAATTATAAATAATTATATATAAAAAATGTATAATTTATGCTTTAATAAAATGAAAATAAAAATTTAAAAAAAATTATCAATTATTAAATATATTTTTATAATTAAATTTAATAAATAAGTTTATAATATATATTTTGTTATTTGAAATTATTTCATCTTGACATGTTCGAATTGATTTGATATAATATAATTATTATTTAAGTTTGGTTCATATTGAGTTTATTTAGGTTGTTACAAATCTTCTATACAATACAAATTTGACATGTGAAAAAAAATTGCCATCCCTTGAAAAAAATTGTATACACCTATAACTTTTTATGAATTACAAAATTTCATATAATAAAATTTTAAATTCTATAATTATTATATTAGACTTTGAAAAATTAGCAAAATTTTTAAGTGTGTATCAAATAATTATCCCGTATAAACACCCTTAGCACAAGAATTTGATAGTTAACTAGGACTTATTAATTTTTAGTGAATCATTAAGTAAGTTATACAACTATTTCAAGAATTAAAATCTTAATGGATTTATTCATCATGGCATTATTAAATTTAATAATAGTAATTTATTATTATTGAATTTGTAATAAGATTATTATTATCATTTTAATTTATTAAATTTCTTCTCTTCATTTTTTATTCAACCAAATAAAAGAAATCATTTCTCTTTTACTTTCTTTCCTCCTAACTTTCTTTTCAATCAAATATAAGAAAATAAAAATATTTTCTTTTTTCTTTTTTTCCTCATTTTTCTTTTTTTTAATTTCTTTTGCAATCAAACAAAATCGAACGGTACCTTACCTTTCGTTTGATTGCATAAAAGATATGGGAGAAAGAAATTGAAATGTAAAGAATAGGAGAGAAGTGATAATTACTTTTGTTGGAATGAAAGAGAGAAAATAAGGAAGGAAAGAGAGTGGATAGAAATTTTATATGATGAAATTTAGAGAGAAATTGGATATATAAATAACTTGTATATGTGATTATTTCAATTTATTAATTATTTTATTAACTTTAAAAATAATCATTACTTATTTTTAATAATAGATTTTATTTATTTTATTAATTTAGTAATTCTATTAAATTTATATAACTTATGCCAGCGCTCTTAAATCTCATTTGACACATGATAATATAAAATAAATTATATAATTAAGATTTATATTATAGGATACGTAGTAAATAACTTATTGGATAACTTTTAATTGATTAGACCAAATCAAGTGGTTAATCAGTTAAAAATTATCTAATAAATTATTTGATAGTTAACTATTTCAAATAGTTGATTCTTCTTAATCCACTAATTTTAGAAAAGCTATTGACTTCAATGTTTTGTATTTTCCTACCTGCCTTCAGCTGCTTTCTCTATATTTAGTGTCTTTGGTTGTTCCTTTGCTTCTTTATCTCTAAACCAATTTTCGAACCTACTGTAATGGTGAAAAAGGTAGCCACTTGGATGAAGTGAAAACTGGCAGCTATTCCTGTGCTTGATTGCAAAAGAAGCCGAAGGGCATTGCTTTTTTTTTTTTTTTTTTTTTAAATTCTTCCTTTTATTTGAAAAATAGGACATGCAATTCAAGATAATGCAAAATGTTAAAATTATAACATTTATTTTCATATAAAAATTAAATAAATATAAATATTGATTTCTTATTAGTAAATTTATTAACTATAAAATTTATATTAATTTAATTTTAAAAAAGTATTTAATTTATAATAAATTATAATAATATATTATATATAAAAAATTAATTTATTAAATAATATATAAAATTATAATTATTAAAATATTATTAAAATAAAAAATATTTAAATAATTTATAAAATATATTCATATACTTATATATCATTTTATACACAAATAGTTGATTATAAATAATTTATTTTTATTAAATATTCTTATTCAAATAGTTAATGCAATCAACTAGCTAAATTAATTAATACAACCAACTATTAACTAACAACTAATTAAATAAGCTAACTATTATAATTATTGGTTAATTGAGGCCTATATTTAAAACCTTTAAATAGAATGTATAATTTATTTAAAAATATCTTTTTATATATCAAATTTTATATAAGCTAATCTACTCCATGCGAAAAAGAATAAGGGTTGGTAGTATAATAATAAAAAAAATTAAATTATTAAAAGTCAAAGAATTCTTTTTTTTATTCTTTTCCTTATATATCTCACATTAAATTAAAATTAAAAAATTCTTTTATATTTATACTTATATTTTGATTTGGGACTTTTTTTAATATTTAGTTGACATTATCATACTACATTTATCATATTTTTTGAATCATCTATATCATTTGTAATATTTTTTAACATTTTCATACATTGTATTTGTTAAATTTTATATGCTTGAATTGATTTATTATAATTTATTATTATTTTATTATATATACATGCAAACAAGTATATGTGTGAGGAGAATGTTTTATTATTTTTTATCATAATACAAATCTTTAATTTATATTATCATATTTTTCTACAAGATATTAATTGTTGAATGTTTAACTATGCTTCAATTTCATTTATGACAACTTTATTGGCTTTTCACAGTTAAGGGGATTTTAGTCAAATTAATTATTTTTTAAGTCTGTATATTTTTTTACAATATGATAATAAATGAAAAACAGAATAATATAATACAAATACAAATCTTATACATTAATCGAACAAACATAATATAGTATACTAATTTATTTAATATTATAATATATAATATTATACTATATTATACGATTCGTCAAAAGAGATTTTAATGATATATTAATAATTGATATTATATTAAAAGACTTTACTTTCATCAAACTTAAGATTTTTCGTATATGTTAAATAGACTATTACTATTACTAATACCATTTTAAAAAAAATTATGCAATTTATTTTCTTGATTTAATTATAATTAATAACTATTCTCGATAAATCCTATTCACTTTTTTTTTCTCACTTCTCTATCCTATCAAATAATTTATTTTCTTTTTTATAATTTTTTAATTTATTTCAATAAAAAATATATATCCTCCTTTATTTCATTTTTCTCTATTTTTTTCCTCTCTTCGTTTCTTTTGCATCCAAACCAACCTATATTATATATTCTCCTTTAATCGAACAAACATAATATAGTATACTAATTTATTTAATATTATAATATTATACTATTTTATAGGATACGTCAAAAGAAATTTTAATTATATAATAATAATTGATATTATATTGAAAGACTTTACTTTCAATTATATTTGAATCAAACTTAAGATTTTTCGTATATAGACTGTTACTATTACTTATACCATTATTAAAAAAAATTTGTGTAATTTATTTTCTTGATTTAATTATAACTAATAACTATTCTCAATAAATACTATTCACTTTTTTTTTTTCTCACTTCTCTATCTTATCAAATAATTTATTTTCTTTTTTATAATTTTTTTAATTAAATACAATAAAAAATATATATTCTCCTTTATTTACTTTTTTCTCTAATTTTTTCCGCTCTTCGTTTCTTTTGCATCCAAACAAACCTCGTTGTCTCCCCTTTTTCTCCGTTTGCAGGATACAAACCCATAAAGGTCCGCTCTTCTTTTTCTTTCTCACCCGACCGTACATCACAATCACCGAGCCACAACACCTACCCCTGTCAAATCCATCTTTCCCCTGAGTCACGATACTGATCCTTTGATATTTTCTAATGGGTGGAAGCCGACAACCAACGATAGGCAATTTTAACGGACAGCAGTGCTTAGACTTGAAGACGAAGACGTGATCAGAGTGGGAATGGGGCGATGTTGTCTATACTGTTGTCTTAGGAGTGCAGGAGTTTGATTTTCTCCATCAGACACAGGTTGGCTTCTGGAGACAACTATTGCAAGAAAATTAATTAAAAATCCTAATTCATCTCCGCCTTCTGATCTCAAAAGCCATCATCAACGATTTAAAATCTCTGATTCACTTGTAATTTCAATCTCTCCCCGTCATAAGATCAGGGTTTTTACATAGGTGTCTTTTTTTCCAACATATTCTCTGATTTGTTTTGTTTTTGGTTCTAATTTGCGAGATATATATATATATATATATATTGAAAATTGTTTTCATCTTGATGAAATACTTGGTATCTTTCATATATTTTTTTATATTTTTAAAAATTATTTTCATATTAAAAAAATAAAAGGTGGTAAGTATTGTCTATTAAAAAAATATTTCATTTGGTTACAAATTAACATACAAAATAATAAAAAAAATTCAAAAAAATTTATAAATTTTTTTATTTTTATTTTTAAATTACATATTTAAAATTATAATTTTTAAAAGTAAATTAGGAAAATAAATTCCTAAACAGATTCTTTTATTTTAAAAAATAAAAAAATAAAAATTATTTTTAAAAATGACAAACAAATGTACTCTTTGTTTCTATAACTAAATATTAAATCTTACATTAGAGGTTGTGGGAAATTTGTAATTAAATTATCTTCTATCTTTACGGCAAACTTCAATTTCTTTTTAATGTTTTCTACCAACTGAACTCGTGGGTGACTGATTATAACTGACATCATTAGTTTGTTTTGATTTAAACTAGAATTACGGTTGATTTTGAATATATTTTTTAGGCAGAACTATAAAAATTTTATGATATTTTTTATTCAAAAAAATAATTTTGTGATAAAAGATTGTTTAACATACTATAACATTGATATTAAATGTAAATTACATTTTTTAAATTTACAAGATGAAAATCATGACATCTTCTTCTTGAGTAACACATGCATAACAAACAAAATTAACAACCCCCATCTACTAGCAAATTCATTTGCGAGTAGCCTGCAACGAAAGCTTGCCAAATAAATACTTCAATTTGTTGAGGCACTTCCGTACCCCAAATTTTCTTCCACTCCATATCAGAGCCTCCAGCTTGAAACGACAAAGGACTTCCAGGTTCTAGATATTGGGAACTCATTAGTGTTAATTGAACCCTAACTTCATCTACCGGACTTGAGTTTTGGACTTGGAGGATGAATAGATTGAAGACAACAAATTTCGTCAAGAGGAAGAATATCAAACATTAACTTTTAATCGCATTCTCTATTCGATAGTGTGAAATTGTTAATTGTAACTTCCTTCAAATCCTCCATAATAGGAAATGGCAATATGTGAATATGGGGCTGTTATTCCCAAACCATCTACCAGTCCAGAACCTTACTGTGTTGCAATCCTTAATTAATCACTTAAGATTATTCAAATTAGTTTATCCCAAGGCTTGACAAGATTCTTCCAAAGTACGGAATCTTGGTTAGTCTCCCTTTGTTAGATATTATCTTCATTTCCAGCTTCATCAAGTAAGGCTAGTTCATATAATCTAGATTCGTCAAGCCCAAAGCACTGCAAAACCTTGTTTGGCATATAGTTTTCCATGAAATTGGATGACTTTTCTCTCATGCAACTTCTCAAATATTCATTGAATAAATAGGCAATGAAGAAGTCATGGATGAAGCTAAAGTAATTCTGTTAACCATGGAAAGGTTTTTAGCTTTCCACCCAGAAAGCTTGCTTCTTAGTTTATAACAAAGCAATCGTACCTTCTGTTTCCACTAACATCAGGACAAATATTAATACTAAATATTTACCCTAGTTATTAGCAGGAGAGAAATCAATAATATTTGAAATTATATCATCTGCAAATTGAGAAAAAAGTTCTTTGAGAACATTATTTTAAGCTTTGAAGTAGGGTGGAGTGAGCATGGATTAGTTAAAATTAGTTAAGCAATTCTTTTTATCGGACTTTTCTTAACTACACATGAAAAAATTTAATCCATTGCTAACCATTTGATCACCTTAATCCATCCCTAATATATTTACAGATGATAGTTTTATTAAAAAAATTAATTTTTCTTGCACTAACAATTAAAAAATAAAGCCAACATTTCAAATAATATAGCAACTTTTTTGCTTAATTTGTTTTGTGATTTTGATATTTGAATAAACTAATATATTTTTTTATATCTCTATAGACAAAAATAAAAGAAAACAATCAATATAACATCTTAATAGAATATAAGGAAAAAAGAAAAATAACCTATGTCTAAAAAGGTTTAAATCAATAATGTTTTGCTTACACATAAAAATTCATGCAAAAATTATAATTCCCTAAATGTATCAATTTGTACCAAAAAGCAATAGAAGTTTTGCATTGCTAAATTCTACATATTTTGTACTATCATATATCTTCAACTCCATTCCACAAACTGTACCAATGGCCCCATAGCAATACCAATGGTTGTATGTTGTTATCTCTTAACTATACAAGCAACCATTGTCCAAAAAAGTGTCAAACTTTACTATTCTATTATTAATTCCAAAATATGTACTAATTACAATATTCATGTTTTCCTACATTGCAATATATATCTTCCTTTAGTCATAGAAAGACCCAACAAAATTAGAAAAAATTTACAATATAAAAAATGAAAAAAAAAAGACAACAAGATTTCACTTTTAATATTTAAGAAATAAAAATCATCATGAAAAGTCATTAACATAACTAAGAGAAGAATATTATTCTTTGATGTTGTTAGTTAATAGTCATGGGTTGCTGGTGTAAGCCTTCATGTAGTTTTCCAATATTTCCACTATTCATATTATTATATTCAACAATATCTAATATAGATCTAGGTGGTGGAACAACACTTGGCACCTATTCAAAATTTTTAAAAAAATAGAATTAATTAACTTTAACATAATAACTATAATGGAAACATTGTAATTGAATTAACCAATTATACTTGAATTTAACTTGTTTTCACTTTTCAAGTTCATTAATTGTTTCAATGTTATAAAATTCAAATTTATAGGCCTTAACCAATTTTATTTACAAATCAAGGCCTTAATAGTCTTTAGAGAAAGAGAACTTCTAAAGACATCCAAAATAAATTTTATCATACTAAAACAAGATTCTAACACCACTTTGGACATTAGGATTGCCAACACATCCTTTGCCATAAAACACTAAATCTTGTCATATTCAACTTTCACGATGCTAACACATTATAATTACCATCATTGTCTACACATGGCTCATATTCAAATACTTTTCTAGCTTATTGTTAGCTTCAGTTAAGTGTAATTTAAGTATTGCAGACCTTGCTTCAAGAGCATGTGGTTACATATGTGTAAATCCTTTTATTGAAAATGAATCAATTTCTTGACTCAATGTTGCATTAGGTTAATTATATTGAGTTAGATACCACTTATACAATTTAGATATGTCATCTTTCACTTTTTCAACCATTATTGTAGCCAAAACTTTCTTTTAAATACCCTCAAAAGACCATTTAATGCAAGTTAACATGAATCTAGGGTTTAAGATATTTGTAATAAATATAAGAGGATTTATATTTTTCATTTTCCCCTAATATATGTCATATTTTTTCTTCATGTCAATTACTATGAAATATAAGATTGAATTACAATTTTCACCCAAAGGAAGATGGATGAATGTAGAATTAGAGATCACACTTAATAAGCTAGAAAATGAAATAGTTGCCTTATAGAAAATTTGAAGGAATGTGATAGAGGCTCTCACATTGTTCCAATCCTCAGTGGTTGGAAAGCCTTCCATTTTACGATTATCAACACCAAAATGTAACAAATAATCATTATTTTCATCTTCCAACCTTTTAAATGCCTTTTGAAACATTTCAACTACCTCTAACTACATAAATGTGGAGTTTCACCTTGTAGGAACATCAAGGTATACAAAGGCCTTATAAAAGATATGCTTTTATTCAATTGCATTTTTAAATTTCTCATGCCTAAAGGGAAAAGATCTTACATACCTTATAATGTTTCTAATAATTAAGATAAAGGCATGGATATCTTTTAATCTTTTATTCAACACTAAGTTTAATATGTGCACACAACACCTAGCATGCATTAATTCATCATCCATAACTAACCCTTTCCAATTCTTTATCTTTTTCTTTAAGTATGTTATAGCTCTCTTATTGGAGCTAGCATTATCTACAATTACACTAAATACTTTCATTAAACCCTAATCATTTAAACACATTTAAATTTGTTTCCTTATAATGTATCTTTTATGATTTGGTAAAGATAAAAATTAAGAATTCTTTTTGGTAGCTTCCCATCATTATCTATAAAGTGTGTAGGAAGGGTTATGTAATTCAAGTTTTGCATTAAGGTCCAATAAGCAGTAGTTAAACAAACCCTTGAGCAATTAGACTTCAATAATGCATTAAGTTTTACTTTTTCCTCTAAGAATAACTTTTACTAATCCTTAGCCCTAGTGAATTTAGAAGGAATTTGTGATTATAAATGTAATCTTCTCATCATATTTTTGAAATCAAAACCTTCAATAACCTTAAATGATTTCTCATCGCTTATCACAAAAATAGAAAAAAAATTTCTACACTTTTCAAGGTTAAATGCATATTTAACAAAATTCACTAAATAAAACTTTTCCCTGTTAATTTTTTTAAAAGTTTAAAATTTTTTACTTAGGATCATTGTTCTAAGTATGTGGATACATAAGAATATTTTAAGTTCTAGCTTTTCCATGACACTTAAATTTAATTACCTAATAAATACATTTAAAAATTGGTCCTTTTACTTGATCCACTGACATTTCTTTGAAATGGTCTTGTTTTATAGACCTATTCACTATCTTAGTGTTAACTGAATTGCTAGTAAAGGGCATCCTTTTGACATTTTTCCATATTTTTAGCAAGTGCCTTCCTTGAGTCAACATTAATAAGTAGATTATTAGCATTTATAGCCTTGACAATAGGTGGATCACTAGTTTGCATTGCAAAAAACTTATAAAATGAAAAACACAATAAAATATAAAAGAATTGCAAAAAAAATTAAAAATTTATAGTAAAACATTGCAACATTACAAAAGATTAATGGTAATAAAAACAAAAAAAGATTTAGGAAATTTTTAAGTACAGAAAAGCAAACAATTGTAAAAATCCTAAATTGTGAATACTAACTCTAGACTATTAGAAAATCTAAATCAAATTCTTTTAAACATATAAAAGAAATTAAATCCTTAAATAAAACATTTATCTTACTTTTTTACTATTTATATTATGTATAAAGAAGACTATACTAAAGAATGGAGATTTGTAGTGGTTGATGCCTAGTAAAATAGTCATATTAATCGAGAGTGGTTGAGGGAAAGAAAATGAGAGAAGATAAAAAGGAAAAAGTACTCTAATAATGCTTAATATTTTTTTAAAGTAAGCTCGATAACTAAAAATAAAAGACCATATTTGTATTTCATATCAAAGAACTAAGAAAGAATGAGATGGTTTGGGCCATTTGACTTTTATATACCACTAAGGCCAATACATAACATCCCATTTTATAATTTTTTAAATTATTTAATATTATTAGTTATATATGGTTAGCAAAGGTTAAAGATTTCTTAAATCGCATCCATTTTTAACTAATATTTTTTTTATAAAAAACTCTATCCACTCTTAACTTATAAAATTTGGAACCACATTTAACAATAAAATTATAGTTAAATATGGACAATTAAGAACTGATAAAAAAATTGCTCAACCCTACTTCAAAGCATTGATTTTATGCTTAAAAGCTTGATGTAAACTATCCAAGCATATGAAAATACAATGAACTTGCTCTAGTTATGCTTTAGTAAAAAAATAGCAAGTCAATGTCAATAAATAATAGGTAGGAAATTAAGAGTTCATGTTTTTTTCATTTTAACAAGATTCTAATCCTTCTCATCATTAAGAATAAGATAAAATAACTTTTCCATATAGGTACACACAACATTAAAAAGTTTTTAAACTTGTATGGAGATTAAGCTTCAAAAAAGTGAATTTGGAATCATACTTTAAGCTATTAGTGGAGCTACAATGTAACAAAACTGAAGTTAATGCAAAATATATAATCTTAATTCCTTGATGTAAGAAGATTTTTTAGGAAGAGTGATAAGTAGAGATCATTCTTATATACATATACAGAAGCTAATAAACATCATTCTAATATACTT
Source organism: Sindora glabra (assembly GCA_020226215.1). Lineage (NCBI taxonomy): Eukaryota > Viridiplantae > Streptophyta > Magnoliopsida > Fabales > Fabaceae > Sindora > Sindora glabra. The sequence continues at coordinate 43,742,382 of CM035226.1, forward strand.
ATGCAGAAGCTAATAAACATACAATTTGGATGGCTTTACTTGGTTTATCTCATGAATTAGAATTAACAATATATGATAGTCCTTAATTTTTCAACTTCATTATTTGTTGATGTTAGTGAAATTTCTACTCTTTAAATAATCAAGTAGTCTTTACTTTTTTTTAGGCTTTACCCTTTGTAATCACAAAAAAGACTATAATTTAAAGCATCTTATTATTTATATTATGTTTACTAAACTTAAAGATATTTTAGAATTAATTGCATAAATTAAAATCATGATTATTTCAATATTTAGAAAATTTACCATATATTATAAGGATGTACCTTAGATGGTAAAGTGCTTGCTTAGCATGCAAAAAGTACAAGGATTAATACCTTATACATCTCCATTTTCATTTATATTTCAAAAAATGCCTCTTATTAGCTATTTATAAAAATGTTAAATAATTTTGCTAAGGATTTCATCCGTATTTATTAGAATTTTGTTTATCCTTTGAAGCCAAGTTTAATAATATATATTTTTGTTAAAGATTTTTGGAAAGCACGCGTAATGGTTAATAAAATCCTAACCTTTCCTAGTGTTATTGAAAATTTTGTTTTATAAAGGCTTCCATTAGAAAGTTAGGTAAAGATTAACATTAATGGCATATATAAGAATGGTTCTAAGGTAATAAGATGTAGATGAATCATTTCTAATAATGCTTGTAATTGATTTAGAAGTTTAGAAAAGACCTTAGGCTCTAATAACATTTTTTAAGAGAAGTTTAAAGGGTTTTAGAAGGTTTTAAGCTTACATCGAGATTAAGCTTCTAAAATGTGACTTTAGAGTTAGACTCCAAGTTATTAGTGAAGCTATTATGCAATAGAACTAAAGACAATTTGAAAGATAGAACGTTAATTCACTAATATAGGAGGATTTTTTAAAAGGAGTGTCAATATGGATTATCCATATATACTTGCAAAGAAGTTAATGAATGTGTAGTTTGGATGGCTTTGTTTAGCTTATCTCATAAGTAGAGGACTAACGATCTATAATAGTTCTTTTAATGGTCTTTTAACACTGTTATTTAGTTATGCCAATAGGATTTCTATTCCTAAAGTAATTAGATAGTATTCATATTCTTTTTAGGGCTTTGCCTTTTGTAATTACAAACAAAAAAAGACTAAATAATTTGAAGCATCTTATTATCTTTAATATGTTTACTAGTTTTAAAAATACTTTAAAATTAATTACAAAACCCAAAATCATAATTGTTTCAAAATCTTAAAAAAAATGCTATATAGTATAGGGATGTAGTTCAATTGATAGAGCACCCACTTTGCATGCAAGAGGTAAGGGGATCAATACCCTGCATCTCCATTTTACATTTGTAAAGTTAGGTAAAGTGCAATATAGATAGCGCATATTAGGGTAATTCTAAAAGTACAAGATATGAAAGAATCTTTCATAACAATATTGGTGGTTGATTAGGAAAAGGCTTTGTGAAGAACCTAAGCTCTTGCGACTCTCTTTTTAGAAAAGTTTAAAGGGTTTTCGAAGGTTCTAAGCTTGTATGGAGATAAGCTTCTGAATGATAACTTTAAAATCAAACTCTAAGCTATTAGTAAAGTTGTTGTGCAATAGAAGTAAAGTTAATTTGAAAGATAAAACCTCAATTCACCAATGTAAGAGAATTCTTTTAGGAAGAATAAAAAGTAGGGATAATCCATATATGTTTAGAAAGTAGCTAATAAATGTGTCATTTACATAGCTTTATTTAGTTTATCTCATGAGTTAGGATTAATGATCTATAATAGCATTCTTAATGGTCTTTCAACTTAGTTATTAGCTTATGTTAGTGGGATTTCTACCCTTAAAATAATTAGATAGCATTTACATTCTTTCTTAAGTTTTGCCCTTTGTTATAACAAATATAATAAATAAATAATTTAAAGCATCTTTTTAGCTTTAATATATTTTATAATTTTGAAGATATTTTAGAATTAATTTCATAACCCAAAATCATAATTATGTGAAAATTAAAAAAATCATATAATATGGGGATGTAGCTCAAATGGTAGAGTGTTCACTTAGTATGCGAAAAGTACATGGATCGATACCTTATATCTTTATTTTGCATTTGTATTTCAAAAGATTCCTCTTATTTGCCTACCATAATTATATTATTAGATTGGTGCTCATAAAAAGACTAAATAATTTTGTTAAAGATTTAATCCATACTTATTAAAATTTTATTTATCCATATTTAAGCTTGTATGGAGAATAGAGTTTTGAAAGGCGACCTTAGAATAGAACTCCAAGCTATTAATGAAGTTGTTATGCAACAAAACTAAAGTAAATTTGAAAGATATAACCTTAATTCAAGTGTAAGAAGATTTTTTTAGAATAAGTAGTCAATGGAGATCATCCATATATATTAACAGAGAATCTAATAGATGTGTGATTTGGATAGCTTCATTTACCTTATCTCATAAGTTAGGACAAATGATCTATAATAGTTCTCTTAATGGTCTTCTAACTTTGTTATTCTACCCTTAAAGTAATTCAATAGTTTTTCTTTTTGTTTTCAAGTTTTACCCTTTATAATTAAAAATAATAAAAATAATAAATAATATTAAGCAACTTATTATCTTTAATATGTTTACTCATTTTAAACACATTTTATAATCAATTACATAATCCAAAATCATGATTGTGTCTAAACTAAAAAATATATATTATGGGCATGTATCTTAAATGGTAGATAATTAACTTGGCATGTGAAAGGTATGGAGATTGATACCTTGCATCTACTATAATTATATTATTATATTTATGCTTATAAAAGGACTAAATAATTATGTTAAGAATTTAATATGTATTTATTAGAGTTTTGTTTATCTATTGAAGCTAAGTTTAATCATATCTACTTTTGATACAATTTTTTTAAAAGTGCAACTAGTGGAAAATAAAATCTTCACATTTCCTAGTGCTGTTGATTTATTTTTTTCAATGTAAGCTTCCTTTGGAAAGTTAGGTAAAACTCAATAGTGATAGAGCATATAAGGGTCATTTAAATATGGCAAGATATGGAAGAATCATTCATGATAATTTTAATGGTTAATTAAGGGGAGATTTTATGAAGAACCTTGGATTTTATAACTTTCTTCTAGAGAAGTTTAAATGGGTTTAAAAGGTTTGTATTTATATTAGATTTCCAAAAGGTGACTTTAGAATCAAACTCCAAGTTATTAGAGAATAGATAATATTTTTTAGAAAGTTTTGATACTTTTGTATTTTAATAAACAAATAATAATAATAATAATAATAATATTCTTTTAGGTACCATGAAAAGTGAAGAAAGAATTTTATTTGAAAACTTCAAAATCTTTTTTGATAGAACTCTTTCTATTTGTCGTTATAAAATCCTTTCTTAAATATTGCTAATTTTCTTGGTAATATATTTCAAAAGAAATTTTCTAGAAGAGTCATTTCCCGTAAATTATGACTACACTCTTTAAAAATAGTTCTTCAACTTCAAATAACCAACTTTAAATTTCTTGATTTTTACTATCTTGATTTTATTCTATTATATTTATCTCATAGTAGAATTTACTTTTTAGAAGTCAAAAAAGTTAATCTTCTCTCTTTATCTTAATTTTTATCATAAATATATGCTTTATCCATTTCATCAAATTGCCTATTCTAAAGATCCCAAAAATCAATAAAATTTTTCCTCTAAATAAACCAAACTCATAACTTTTCTCTAGGAAGAAATGGAAACTTCATAGTACTAATTTTCATTTAATATCAAACTAAGGTTATATTACTTGTTTCTAGAAAATAACTTTGCCATTTTTGCCATCACACTTTTCAAGGAAAAGATTTCCCACCTTTGATTTAGAAATATTTTCATCATCAAATTAATCATCTTTAGAAAGATGAAAACTCATAATTTTTCTATAAAACAATAACCTTGTGAAGTTTTTATCCACCACAATGTCTAATAGAAAACATTTTTATTAAGTATAGTTACATATATGTTTTTTAAATATGTATCTAAAATTTTAATAATATACTTCTATACTTTTGTTTGATCATTTGTAGGGTATTAAAGTTTTTAAAAGTAATATTTAAATAAAAATTTACTAGAAAAAAGTCATTTGGAGTTTTGTGCTTTATAATAACAGTAAGAATTTTGGAAAAAAAAAGAAAAGCTAGTAAGGATGTTTGTAAGATATTTTCACGCTAGTTATGATGGATTAAAAAATACATTGTAATAAAGTTGGTATTAGAGGATGATGCTGAATCACTATATAAATTAGGGCTTAAAACTAATAGTTATATGTGAAAGGATATTTTAGCTAAAGACAGCTAAAATAAATAGGTACAAACCTTTTACTAAACTTGGGTCTTAATAATAATTATTTTGTAGAAGTATAGTAAGAAGAAGGAGGAGTACTAAAGCATATTTAGAAGTTTTTTTGAAAATATCAAATCTATAAGTTTACATATAAGAATAAGGATAAGCATATGGATAATGAACAAGTGCAACCAAAAAAAACACTAGCTTAGGTAGATACTTTGCAGTAGACCTTAGAAAGAATAGTTGAAATGGTAACTCAAAATCTAAGAAATCTAAACCTAAATAAGGATGAAGATAAATAACTATCACCTCCTCTTATACTTTCGAAGATAAGTCTCAAACTATCCATGAATTTCTAAAGCTAAAATTCCCAAGGTATGATTGCACTGATCTCATGGTTGATTTATACCAATTCTTTGACTAAGTAGAAAGAATCTATAGAATGTTGGAATGTAGTGATGCTATGATTATAGAATTGGTAGGCTATCAACTTAATGATGTAATATGTTATTCATATGCTTTAAACATAGAACCTAAAATTGCAGCTGTTATTCCAATCACTTGGGAACAATTTTAAGCTAAACTAGTGGATTGATTCCTCCCATCAAGTATTAGAGGATCCAGAGCACAATACTTTAAGAAATTAACTAAGAGAACAATAAAAATTCCATAATACAATGCTAATTTATATCACTTTCCCATTATATTGGACATTTAGTACTAAATGAGAAGGCAAAAGTGAAGAGGTTTATAAATGGGCTACATGATTATTTCTTTAGTTAGATCATTATTTTTTATGTACTACATACTAGCAAGATTTGAGGTAAGCCATACAATCTAAGATGCATTAAAAAAAAACAAGAAAGAAAGGCTAACTTTAGAAGGAAGCAAATGCCATTTGATGGGGGAAGTAGCAAAAGGGTGGTAAAGGCTAGCATTATACAAAATGTACCAATGAAAGGAGCCAACGAACAATCTAGTTAAAAGAGATTTTAAAGGTAAAAGACTTTCTATGGTATTAGCTTGAATTTTCTATTAAAATTTATGATGAAAGCTCCTAGTTAAGATTACTTAACACCAAATTAATCGAATAGACTGCAACTAGTGCAAATTCATTAAATCATATAAACATAAACATGGAGCCTATTTCAAATATGGACAATTAAGCCATAAAGCTTGAAACTATACAATAACTTAATATGAAAAAAATATCACCATATTAAACATACAAACTATGTAAACTATGGTTTCCCTAAGATCACAACAATACTTAGCTAAGAGATAAAAGAGAATGAAGGAAGGAGATAACATGATCTTAAGCTTGAGTTCATGCCATAACATGACAAAAGGCTTAAACTTTAAATGCAGTAGTGACTTGTACCTCACTAGTTGAAAATATTCTAACAAAAGTGTTATTAATTCTAGTGCCACCTACTCATTTTTATCTAGGAATTTAACTTTCAAAATTATAAAATCTAAAGAAGAATTGGAAGAAGTACTAGTGGTCATTATCCTATAAGAAATGCCACGATGGCTGCTTAAGTGGTTAGGAAATGTGAAATTTATATAGATAATTACCTGACCATAGTTAATTTAATAATTTTAGATATGATAGATTACAATGTTATTTTAGGAATGAATTGACTATTTAAACATTATGCTTGAGTATATTGCCAAAATATAGCAATAATCTACCCATTAGAAGGATAAGTAAAAAAGGGTAAAAATGCTTACTTTTACCTTTTGTGCAAAAGTTAGGAAATAAATAAGAAAAGATTGTCTAGCATGGGTAATAATAATGAATGAAGCAAAAATGGAAAGATTGGAAGTTAACAAAGTTCCGATGGCACATAAATTTTAAGACATTTTTTAGAAGAATTACTAGGTCTGCCACTTAATTGTGAAATTGAGTTCTTAATCAATGTAGTTCCAAACATTGAGCCAATACTAATTCTTTCATATTGCATAGTTCTAGTAGAATTGAAGGAGTTGAAGGAACAATTGTAAGATATGGTGGATAAAGGCTTCATATAACTTAATATTTAACTTTAAGGAGCTTTGGTGCTATTTATTAAGAAGAATGATGGATCACTATGACTATATATCAATTATTGACAATTAAATGAAGTCATATCTAAGAACAAATACTTGTTACCATGGATAGATGATCTATTCATCAACTACAAGTAGTGCATCACTTCATAAGGATTAATTTATAATCTAGGTATTATTCATTGAAAATTTTGGAGGAAGATATTCTAAAGATGATATTTTATACTTGCTATAGGCATTATAAATTTTTGGCGATGTCCTTTGAGTTAACAAATGCATTATCAACATTAATTGTTATGCCTCTAGTAAATTAGAATTTTATTTTATTTATTTTATAGATATTTATATATACATCTTAATTACTAGAATTGTTATGGATGTGTTTAGAATAATGCTTAAATAAAAGAAAATGAAATTTTATGATGAAAATAGGAAGAACAAAATTAACTATGAATTAGTTAGAAATTTGACTTGAATAAATGTGTATGGAGAAGGTTTAGGAACCATTTTTCCATTTTTGTGCTCAAAACATTTTAGAACAATGAAATTGCCTTTAGCACCATATAACTAGTAAGAAAACCATATTCCTATCCAATTTCTCAATTTGACTGTCAACCTTTATCCTTCTCCCTATTCTTCTTTATATTCATTTCCTTTAATTCAACAAGGCCAAGCTCTAATCACTATCAATCATTTTTATTAGATCATGGTTTTGAATTAAGAATTCTTGAATTTTGTAATACGAAGGGAGATTAAGCATTTTACTTAACTTTTCTTAATTTGATGATGTCTAGGGACAGTAGGTTACTTGTCCAACTCCTTTGTGCCTTTTCCATATTCAAATAAGCGAATAATCTACTTAAGATGTTAAATTAAAATATTCTTGCTAAGTCCATATATGTGTTTTAATATGAAAAATTGATGATTTGAACTTGAAATATGGTTGTAAAGTTAATTACTTGTTGTTGAAAATTGGAAAATAAAGGTGAATGCTAGTATATGATGATTGTGTAGCTAAAAATGTGTGTTTAAATATTTACAGGTTAAGGTTGGCTTTAGTTCAATGAAATTTGCAAAATTCTAGAAATTTTTAAAATATATTTGAGTATAGCAATCAAATATTATTCTACAAGGAGTCATATTCAATTACTATAATCGAATATCTCAAAGAGACATGGCTTTTAGATGTAATTACTCGAGTATAGTATTTAAGTATGGCTAAAGAAACTAACTCATAAGAGCTATACTTAATTACTATATTCGAGTATCTTAAATGTGGTAGCCTCGAGTTGAGCATATTTGAATATAAGCTTCAGGTTTTGTTTCTAAAACTTTATATTTAAGTACTATACTTGAATACTACCTTGTTTTGAAAAATTTTATTTATTGATATGTTATGTTAATATCAGTTATACAAGTTATAGATATATTTAAATATTAATGTTTAACCTAATTAAATAACATGTATAACAATACAAAATGAATTATGATTTAGTTATATAATATTGATGACTACGAAATCTTAATTTGTGAAGAATATTAAGGATGTTGAGGTTAGAAAGATGTTATTATGAAAATATGATATTAGTATAAGATCCAAAAAATTATTTGTGAAATGATAAGGCAAACTTTAAATGGACAAGGATGGAGTTTGTAAGGGGATAAGGGTAATCTAAGAGGTATAAGGTGGTTTAATTGTTATTTTATTCTATCTAACAAATTGCTATTATTGTTATATCAATGTTATGAACGTAAATGTTACTTGGATCATGACACAATTTGATTTTGAAAAATATATAACTATAAAATTATTTTAATAAGTAGGCTATTTACTTATTGAGTCTATGATCCATTATTTTAGTTTCAAATATTTTTTAGATATACCTATTAAAACTTTCTAGCCACCATTTGTAACTAAAAAGTAAAAAGCTCCTTTAGATCTTGTTATGAGTGGCCATAATCAAAGTTATAATTTGATTAAAAATAGTTTTAGAACCTTGCAAAACACACACACATATACATATACATATATATATAACACCACTTGTACCTATTTTAGGGAAAATATCTAAAAAAATATTTTAATTTTCTAGAAATCTATGTGATAATGCTAAGTTAATGTTAAATGGACTAGTAGAAATCGAGAAACAAGTTTCACACTGGTCACTACTAAGTAAGGTTGTGACATTTATAGACTTAATGAACTAAATTTTCAATCCTTTTTTAGATAAGTTCATCATTATGGTTGTTAATGTCATCTTGGCTTATTCTAAAAATGAAGAAGAGCATGTACAACATTTGAATATTACATTACCAATATTATGAGAATATCAATTGTATGCCAAATTCTTGAAATGGAAATTTTGGATACAAGTGTTCATTTTTTAGGACATATAGCATTTCAAGAAGGAATCCATGTAGACTTTCAAAAGCTAGAAATGGTAGCTAAATGGCCAAAATCATCCACAATGATAAAAATATATAATTTTCTTACACTAATAGGATACTATAAAGGCTTTTTAAGGATTGTATTATCATTGACTAAGTTAATGTGAAAAAAAGCTAAGTTTATATAAAATGATGAATGTAGCAAGAGTTTTCAAAAGTTAAAGGAGTGTTTAACATTTATACCAATGCTAGCCTTACTTAGTGGAATGGAAGGATATATGATATACTGTGATGCATTAAGAATCGAATTAGGATGTATACTAATGCAACATAGGAAGGTGATAGCTTATGCATCAAGGTAGTTGAAAAGGTATAAAGTGAATTATCTAATGTATGACTCGAAGATGGTAGAGTGGTGTTTGCCTTAAAGATATGGGGCATTATCTCTTTGGAACAACTTGTGAAATCAACATTAATTATAAAAGTCTAAATTATATCATCAATCATAAAGATCTAAATCTATGACAATAGAGATAGATGAAATTAGTAAAGGACTATAATTGTTTTATTCATTATCATTTAGGAAAAGCAAATGTAATGATAGATGCCTTAAGTTAAAAAGATCTTAAGGAAGAGAGGAAGCACATAAAAAAAAGAAATAGGTAGAAAGTTAACTATCATATAGATACATTCCACCATAATGGAGCAAATCAAACAAGAGTAGTCAAAGGCTTCTAAGTACAATCAAATGAAGAGAAAAGCAATAATGAAAAAGGAAATCCACCTAAGTATAAATAATAAATAGATAATAAGAAATAGGAAGTGATTATGGTTTCTTAACATAGTAAGGAAGGAAATTTTGATGAAAGCTTATGAGTTCTCATAAATAATGCATCCTAGAGCAATAAAAATGGAAAGACATATATTGGTGGGAAAGAATAAAGAAAGATATGATTGAGTATTTGGTCAAGTGTGTTACTTGTCAATAAGTCAATGTAGAACATGAATGATTGACTAAACTTCATCAAAACATATACATTCTAAAATTGAAGTAAAAGAGCATGATTATAAATTTTATGACTAGATTATCGAAAACTAGTAAAAATTATGACTTTATATGGATAATTATGGATCACCTTACAAGGATGGTGCATTTCTTACTAGTTAAGATGATGTATTTGACATCATAGTATCCTCAATTCTTTTTTAATAAATTTGTACCTTTACAAGTATACTAACCACAGTAATTTTAGATCATCGGATGAAGTTCATATCTCATTCTTGGTAATTATTTTAAGAAGTAATGGGCACACAATTGCATTTCAGCATAACATTTCACCTATAGATAGATGGAAAATCAAAAGGAATCATTCAAATGTTAGAAGATATGTTTAGGGCATGTATGATAATATTTGAAGGAAGTTAGGATAAGTACCTTTGATAGAATTTGTACATATTAACAACTATTAGACAAGTATAAAAATGGCTCTCTTTGAAACGATATATTAAAGAAAGTGCTTATTACCAATAGGATGGTTTGAACTAAGTGAACTAAAGATAATTGGTCCTGACTTGGTGGGGGACGTAATTAATAAAGTTTAAGACATTTATGAAAGACTACAAATAGCACAAGATAGATAAAAGTCTTATGTAGATACATATTGACTAGAATTAGAATTTCAAGAAAGAGAACATTTGTTCTTGAAAGTTTTGCTAATGAAAGAAGTAATGCACTTTGGAAAGAAAGGAAAATTAACACCATAATATATTGGACCATTTTTTATAATAAAAAAAATTGGAAGAGTGGTGTATTAATTAGAATCACTAAACAACATGACAGCAATACATCTTATTTTTCATGTATCCATGCTATAATAGTATATTTCCAATGAATCACATATATTGAATAAAGAATCAATTAAGTTGGATTGGAAGTTGACTTACAAAGAGCAACTGATGAAAATAATAGACATACAAGTTAGAAAATAAAAATCCAAGTACCTATATTAAAAGTGATTTAGGATAAACATGGGGAGTATGAAACAACAATGTAGGAGAAATATCTTGGGTTATTTTGTGGGACTTAACTCTAATCTCTTTAGTTAAACACAGGTTGTTGATAATTATGTACATTTTTATCTCTTTAATTGAAAACTCAAGCACAATTTTTTAGAAGGGAAAATTTGTAACATTTATTGAAAAACTCATTTAATTAAAATTACTTAAGGTAATTAGAAGCATCATTAGTAATTAATTAGAAGGAAAACCTATGAGAAATATTAGAAAATAACTTAATAGAATTATTTTCAAAAACTTAAAAAATAAAAAACTTTAGAAGTGTAACTAAAAGTATGTTAAAGACAAAAAAAAACTAAAATTAAAGGCTTACTTAAGCCCATTAGGAAATTTAATAGGATTTTGCAAAAAAAAAAAAGGCACAAGTTAATGGTTATAAAAAAAAATTTTTTACTCCAAGGACATAGTATGAATTTCTCAATAAAGTTGAGGGCAAAAAAAATGGAAAAAGGTATACATTTAATAAGGAAGATATTATGCATATGTACATGATCTCCTAGGATTTTTGTGATGGATAGACTTATGGAAAAAATGAAGCCTTTATTTGTTAATTTTAAGTATTCTTTAATTTTTCTAAGATCCTAAAAACATCAAAAATTAAAAAAAATGTTTTGGAAAGTAGAATTCAAGAAGAAATTTTTGATGTAAAAATTATAACTTTTGACTTCATTTTATATACAATATTTAAAAATGTGATATAAAGTTATAGATAAAATGAATAAATTTCATAAAATTGAAAATAGTTTATCATTGAATTTTACTTGTTTTTATTGATAAGAAAGTTTCACATAGAAAAATTATTTTAGTTGCAACCTAACATTAGATTTTACATGATTTAAGCCAAATCTCCAATTTGAAAGCTATCTTAAAATCATGGAATTTTTCTCGTTCTAATAAAACTAAATTTTTAAATTTTTAGTATATAAACTTATACTATTTTTGGAAAGTAAGTATAAATTTTTATGCATTTTAGATAAATTTCACTTTGCAAAAAAAAAAAAAATTAATGGCACATGGATGTACACTTTTAGCTTTTTGCAAAAAATTTCATAAATTTTTTACATATAAGGACACAAAGTAATACCATGCATTAGTCTCAAAAATTCAAAAAAAAAAGAAATTTTCTCTCCTCTCATGCACAATAAAGAACTATCCCCCACCTTTCTAAGCCTTTCTGAAGCTTTTCTTCACTCTTCTATCAAACCTTACCATAAATATATATATATATATATATATATATATATATATATATATATATATATATATATATATATATATATATATTAACCTATTCAAGTTTGACTTTTTATACCTAAAATTTTTGCATAAATACCACTTCAAAAAATATCTCTCCCACATGTTGTATTCTTCTTTTCAAACAATAGAACACCTTTTTATCACTACTAGCAATAAATCATTTTATGCAAATACCAGGATCACATTATAAGTTTTTTTTCTTTCTCTCTTTGAAGACTCATATCTTCTCTCCTTATCAAAATTTAAGGTATATTCTTTTATGTTCTTACTTCATTTTTTTAATTAAGAGTTAAAAAAAAATTCCACTCATTTTGTTACATTTTTTAAAGAAAAGCTTGTGTTTGAATTTCTTAGGTGTTTTTCATCCAAGAAGCTACATTATCAATAAGTTATCTCTTACCCTTTTTCTGTTCAGTTTTTATTGGGAAAATATGGTTAAAAATACATATTTACATGATTATGGCTTAAAAGAATTGATAAACATGTTAATCAAATAATTTTAGAATGCTAGATCATGACCAAAATAATATAATGCTATAAGGAATTTATTTATATATTTTGCCTTCTATGAAGTTTAGAATAAGAGCTAAGGCTTAGGGAAGTTAGCTATTTAGGTTTTTGTTAAGTATATGCATTATTAGGTATTAAGAGAATATGTAATATGAGAATAATAATAAATATTAGTGAAGAGGAATAATAATAATCAAATAAAAATGCCAAGAGAAATTTTAGAGAGGAAGTTAGGGTACATTGTTATACTAGTATATTCTTTTCATCAAAATAGGCTCTTTGAAACTTATAAGGGCTTACCATTTTTTAATAGAAAATTTTGAATTTTTCTAGCTTAAGAATTAGAAAGCTACAATCCTTGTAATGTTAAATTAATGTGCCCTTAAATTTTGGATTACAGACCATGAGGACTTCAGACCTATATCTAGACCATAGATTTTCTAAACAATGAACATTTAAAATTTGAGCTTGTTTTGGATATGAAAAGAAATATTTATACATTACATAAATGGTATTGTAACCATACTCAATAATTGCTTATGAGGGGTGTGATATGAGAAATAAATAGTGTTTGAAGCCCTATACAATTGTATCTACTATGATGTTATGAAAAGCATGATATTTGTGGGAAAATATTATTACAACCTAGTGTCTTGCTAAAAGAGGTGTAGTCAGTAGGGGGTATAAAGTGGGGAATACATGGGATAAAGTTAACAAAGAGGCATATTGAGATAACTTTCATACTATATATCATTTGTTTTCAAAATAAGTATTATGTCAAGTCATAAACTTTTGGTAAGAGATTTATTGTTATAGTCTTATAAATACTTATTTCTGAATATATATGTTGATTAGAACCCATTGGAATAAGGTTTTAGTGGTATCTAACTGAGTTTTATATTTAGTAGTGTTTTTTTAAAAAAATTTCACAGATACTTCCTCAATTAATGAACTTCCTAATACTCTATCTAACTATTGGTCAAATGTGTATTAGACCTAGTTTGGCTTTATTTTACTCTAATGATAAATTAACACAAGCCACAACATATATCAAGTACGAAAGTACCCTTGGGCTAGCTTATACTTAACTTTAGTTTAGGAATGACGAATCTAGAAAGTTCAAACCTGCCCATTAATAATCCATTAAATTTTTAGTTGTATAATTAGTGTGGTATTTTCCTATTATAGTTATTTATAATATTTTACTTAACCTTTTGCATAATTAGTAAAGGCATATAATCAAACCCAATGCTTTATGAACTTGGTTTGTAACAGGCTATAAGGCTATACTATGTATACACTTTATTCTAAATATTTGCATATTTTATTTCTACCATATTTAGAGTGTTAATCCTACATGATTTCTCTTATCAATTAATTTACTTAAATTTACATTAAAAAATTTTGATACTCTTGTATTTTTATGAATAAATAAAAAATAATAATATTTTTTAGGAACCATAAAAAGTGGGAAAAGAATTTTGTGTGAAAACTTCAAGGTTTTTTCTTTTTTTCAAAACTCCTTTAATTTATCATTATAAAATCTATTTTTAAGGATTGCTAATTTTCTTAATAATATCTCTTGAATAAAAAATCTTGGAGGAGTAATTTTCTATAAATCATGACTTCACTTTTTAAAAATAATAATTTGATTTCAAATAGTTAACTTTAAATTTCTTGGTTTTTACTAACTTGGTCATATTCTATTATATATGTTTTATAGTATAATTTGCTTTTCAGAAGTTAGAAAAGTCAATCATCTCTTTTCCTTTTGAGTGTTATCATAAATCTATCTTTCCATTTCATCAAATTGCCTATTCCAGATATTTCAAAAATTAGTAAAATTCTTTCTTTGGGTGATTGGAGCTTATAATTTTTCTTTAAGAAGAAGCCAAAACTTTACGATACTAATTTTCATAAACAAAATTCTATTACTTATTTTCATAAAAGATACTTGCTATTCGTATCATTACACTTTTTAAGAAAAATATTTTTCACCTTTGACTTCAAAAATATTTTCATTATTAAATTAATCCTTTTTAGAAGGATAAAAACTTATGAGTTTTCTGTAAAATAATAATCTTGTGAAGTTTTCATTCATCATAATGTCTTGTAGAGAACATTTTTAAAATTATAACTACTTATATGGTTTTCAAATATGTTTCTAAAATTTTTGTAGTATATCTCCATATCTTAGTTCAATCACTTGTAAGATTTTAAACTTTTCAAAAATAACATTTAAATAAAAATTTAGTTATCATAAGTCATTTGAAATTCTCTGTTTTATAATAACAACATGAGTTTAAAAAAAAATAAAAGAGAAAGACTAGTAAGGATGTTTACAAGATATTTTCACGCAAATTACAATGGATAAGAAAATAGGTTATGACAAAATGATCATATTCCTATATTTTTGCCAAGGAAGGAAAGGGAATTTATAACAATTTAACCAATCTATCAAAAGATAAAAATACATGTATACACATTCTTGGTTCCCAACTAAAATCTCTTTAAGCATTTATTACATTATAGGCACACAAAAAGTCAATCTTACGATCATTATAATTCATGAACAATTATATGTAAAATCACTAAGTAGTTTTTCATTTATAACACAAATTCTGTTAATAATAACATATTCATTAGCATCACCTGCACTCATTAGTGCCATCATTTATTCATATGCAATTATCCATACCATAATCTTATCATATCAAATATATAATAACAAGATTCAAAAAGTAAATAAACCTTTTTGTGACTCTTGGTCAGCTTTATACCATCTAAAAACCTATTTTTATCTCTCTAACATTAGTTTTATACCCTTCGTAAATTGTTATTGAATTCAATGTTCACATGTTACATTAGCCTCATCACAATTCATATCATTTTGATATCATAATTCACATTACCCTTATTACATTTTACAACTCACATCATTTTGATACCGATGATCTCATTTGTGCATCATATTTCATAATATAATATCATCCATGCTTCTTTACATGGCCACGCATATCAATCATTCTATTAACAACACAACAATTCAATTTACAACATTGTTTATATGTCACAACACAATCATGCCTTTTCATATCATTTTTACCATCATACATCACATAAAAATAATACACTATCAATTGTCACAATGATGACAATATTTATATATTCACATGCAAATAAGGTCTTTATGATTTGTTGATCTCAACAAATTATTTAAATTTTTTTATATCATGAGTATAACATCTAATATCATGTTTCTATCTAGTTTATTGCCCAAGATTTTTTTAAAAAAATTTCTAAATCTAAACCCTCTATATCAAGAGTTATATAAAATACATATACTTTAGAAAGGGAAAATAACAATCTCAGTTAACTTAGTATAACTTAATCTAAACATGATTAATGAAATTTTGGAAATCTTTAAGTGGCTTTTTAATAAGTGAAAAATGGTAATATTAAAAAAAATTCATCATTTTAAACCAGAACCCCAAATCTAAATTTTTATTCTTTTAATTTTTTATTTTTTGATATTTTATTTGAATCCAAATGAATGGATATTTCTTTATTTACATTTATATTTTAAGTAAATAAAGATTAAAATATAAATTAAAACTAAATGAAGACATTTACTTAAATGATATAAATGAAAATAAAGGAATAGTGCAAACCGGTTAGCCTTTATATCCCTAGAAAGCAATCTTGCCATCCAATGGACAATAGTCAATCATTAAAGGTCTAGTGGTTAACTATTAACTATTGGAAGGAAAATGTATCAAATTTCCAAACTAATAGTTAACTGTTAGCTTGGGATTCTATAAAAACCCCACAACTTTTATATCTTTAGAAAACAACCTTATCACTTAATGGCCAATGATTAATTATAAGCTACAGGAAGGAAAATGCATTAAAGTTCCAAATGTTGGGAATTCAAATTATCATACACAGTGAAAATTTAATATTTGATCCGAATTCTACCTAGGATCTATGCAAAAGGCATAAATCAATGATTAGGATTTTACCTATTTGGCACTCGTATTTTTACTGATCAAAACTTGAGAGCGGATGAATCAAATGTCGGTTGAAAAGTACAACGTCTCTACGGTATCCATACGGAGTGAACAATAAGCTTTCACCTACCACGAATCTGCGGATGCATTTTTCTCTCTAAGATTTAGGATTGGATGTTTTCTGAGTGATTTAGGGTTTTATAGAAGTTTATGAGCATGTATCTAAAGTGCTACCCTCAAGTCTCCTTTTATAGAACTTAGGCAAGCAACAATCCTAGTTTTACTAGGATAATGCTTCAAAAATTTTAATCACACTTAACAACTCATCTTATCCTTATCTTAGAGCTAATGAGGAGGATAGGATTTATCTATTAATTATCTAATATTAGATAATAATATTATTTTATAATATAAATATATTATATTAGATAATTGCATATAATTATTAAACATCAAAATATTATTATCTCATAATATATTTATCTAATATCTGATAACGTAGATATTTGATATTAATTTAATATCAAATAATATCACATAATAATAATTATATTTATTACATGAAAAATATATTATTATTTAATAATATATATATGGATGAAAATAAGTTTTTAATTGGATATTAATATAATTAAAGTCTAATTAATTATTGTCTTATTCCTACTCCTTTTGTGTGATCCTGTAAGTTCTTACTACATTGACAATAACTCATTATTGAGTTATAGACAGTGAGCGGCATCTAATAATACATCACTGCCACTCAAGTAGTAAGAAACCTGTGATTCGACAGTCATCTAATACATGATCAACGTTTTGCATCATAATCCCTTTTGTAATAATATCTAAATTGAACTAGAGGCATGGAAAATGTCATTCTCGTCAAAGTTTAATTTATATTTCTTGATATTAAGTAGACTTTAAAACAAATGATCAATATCACATATTGATTCATTTGAAGCATGGCCATACATTTCTAAATCTTACTCAATCAATGGGCCCAAGGATATATCTTTTTTATAAGAGTAACAAAATTTCATCTACATTACTCATTTCCCTCTGCATGATTCGTGACACACCCAATCAATGCCCTACTTGTCATCCTGATTAAAGGTGACATAAGACGACATTAAAGTGAGTAATCCTTCATGTAGGAAACTGTAGTAACTTCAGGTCAAAGGAATATATGCAATTGTGACCATGTGAGAACTACTAATGATACAAGTCTTATCCATGTAATATTTTCATATTGGGTCAGTCCAGTACATCTATTCACTAACAATGTACTCATGTATTGATTTAATATCACATATCTATGATTCATAATCATCAGTCATTATACATGCTAGTCTCGATATACTATTACTATCCCTTTTGTAATAATACTTGACTAGGGGCATTTTAGGAATAGTAAAACTATTCCAGGGACAATTATTATATTAAATTATAAATTACATAAAAATTAAAAATAAAATATAATAATTGCATTGCCTAAAATAAAACATAATACATTATGTATTATTTTAATCATCTATATGATTGGTTTTTAGGACACACACCAACACCAAACCAATAGTCAACTATTAGGTTATAGTAATCAATTGTTAGACTAGGATTTTGTAGAATTTATATCATGAAAAACACTATTATCTACAATAAATTTCACCTAAAAGCATTTAAGATACCACTAATCCATACCAAATCATGAATACACCTTCAGGATATGACAATTGAACCATTTTTTTATAAAAAACACAAATCAAATATTACTACTTATCACCAATCATAACATTTATCATATATATCATAAAATTAAAAACTTATAAAACCAAACAAAAACCATTAAAACTTTCAAACTAGGACTAGAATGTTTACTTACTTATTGTGAAGGAGGATTTACAAAGTTAAATTTGTTATCTCTCAATTCTAGTTTAATTGAATGATTTGATAAAAATTAACTCTCTTTTAGCTTGATTTGAGAAAAAATGGAAGGAAAAGAGGAAAACAAAGAAGAGAGATGGCAAAGAATAGGGATTAGGAAGAGATAAAGAGTAATGAAGACATGGGCTAAAGTATGGTTTTATAAGGGCAAAGGCATTTTTAAAAATTTGTTCTAAATTTTTTTCACACTCGCATTCTCACTTTTTACTTACTTGTAATCTTTAATTATTTTATTCAAAACTCTTTTTATTTAGTAACCTTTTCAATTTTAAATAGTTTATTTCTATTTATCTCAAAATTCTATTCAAAACTCATTTAATTAATTGATTTTCTTTCCTCAATATATCATTCATATTTTTTCTATTAAAATTTATTCAGTCCATTGAAAATATTTGCTTGGAATTTTCATCATAATAATTACCTAATTAGTCACTTCTTCATAATATAAAATTCTAACAAAAATATGACAAATAATTAAATAATTAAAATTTTACTTTAGGGTGTAACATCCCTTTTTTTAATGCTATTGAATTTTTTTTCATGGAAGCTTCCTTTAGAAAGTTGGGTAAAACTCAATACTTATAGAGCATATAAAGGTAATTCTAAGGTGGCAAGATTGGAGGAATCATTCATAATAGTGTTGGCGGTTGATTAGGATAAGGATTTGTGAAGAACCTAAGCTCTTGCAACTCTTTCCTTTTGGAGAAGTTTAAGGAGCTTTAAAAGGTCTTAAGCTTGTATGGAGATTAGGCTTTAAAAGAGTGCATCTAAAATCAAATTTTAAGCTATTGAAATTGTTATACAATAAAACTAAAGTTAATTTGAAAGATAAAACCTTAATGAACCGGTGTAAAAGGATTTTTTTAGGAGAAGTGGCTAGTTAAGATTATCCATACACTTATAGAGAATTTAATAAATATATGATTTGGATGGCTTCATTTAACTTACCTCATGAGTTAAGAATAACAATTTATGATAGTTTTCTTAATAGTCTCTTAACTCTGTTATTTCTTGATGCTAGTGGGAATTCTATCTCTAAAGTAATTAGATTTTTTTTTTGGCCTTTTGCCCTTTATAATTACAAAAGAAGAGACTAAATAATTTAAAGCATCTTATCATCTTTAATATGTTTACTAAATTTTAAAAATATTTTTGAATTAACTACATAACCCAAAATTGTGATTATATCAAAATTAAAAAAATTATCATATATTTTAGGGATGTAGCTCAAATAATAAGGTGCTCACTTAGTATGTAATATGGGGATCAATACACCATATCTACATATTTTTCATTTGTATTTCAAAAGATGCCTCTCATTCATTATTATAATAATTGTATTATTATTTGCTCTGTACTTATAAAAATATTAAATAATTTTGTTAAGGATTTAATCCTTACTAATTAGAATTTTATTTATTTTTTAAAGCAAACTCTAATCATCTCTGCTTTTGTTAAAGATATTTTTGAAAGCACAATTAATGGTTGATAAAATCTTCCCCTTCTTAGTACGTTGAAAGTTCTATTTCATGAAGGCCATTGTCAAAAGGTTAAGTGGAGCTTATCATTGATGAAGCTTGTAAAAGTAACTTTTAGGTAATAGGATGAGGAAGAATTATTTGTAACAACTTTTGGCTTGTTATGAAGTTTTGTGAAGAACCTAGGTTCCTATAACTTATTTCTTATGAAAGTTTGGAGGGTTTTAGAAAGTTTTAAGCTTGCATAGAGATCAAGTTTTTAAGAGGTGATTTTGGAATCAAACTCGAAACTATTAATGGAACTACTATTGCATAGAATTACTATCAATTTGACATATAAAACCTTAATTCATTGGTGTAAGGATTTGTGGGAAGGAATGGCAAGTGGAAATCATCCATACTTATAAAGAAGCTATTAAATGTGCAAATTGGATGACTTCATTTAATATATCTCATAAGTTAGGGCTGATGATCTATAATAGTGCTCGTAATGGTTTTTCAACTTTGTTATTTGCTGATATTAGTTAGATTTCTATTCGGAGAGTAGCTAGGTAGTTTTCTACAAAAAAAAGATTAAATAATTGATATGTTGATGTAAGGGCTATGATTCCATTTCGTGTAATAAATAAGTTAATTTATAATTTATTAACTAAGTCAATAGGTTATAAGCTTTCCTCTAAAGATATTTTATGCACTAACTTATTAAAAAAATAAGTTTTAATTTAATAAATTATCTTAAATAACATAAAGTTTATAAGTTACAAACTTTTTAGATATATTTTTATTCTTTTTATTAATTTACAATATCATAAATTATAATTAATTTAATTTTAATATAATTATATCCTTATAAACATATAAAAATACATATATAAATATAATATCATAAAATATAATTAATTAAATATTAAATATTATATTTTTATTTTAAATATCTTGATTATATTAATATAATTTGATCTTTTGGTAAATATGAATTATTTAAATTTATATATTTATTTTTATTAATATATCATTTTATATTATTTTGTGATTTTAGTTAGTTAAATAGATAATTTTATAAAATATTTCTTATATAATTAACTAATTTGTTAATTATTAACTAATTTATCAGTTACTTACATTACCCTATATGAAATTGCTACCATTTATGTAACATGAATTTTGGATGCGCAACTATTAATAAGAAGTTTCTATGATAATTCTCTTATTTTAAACATTAAATTGTGTAGACATTATATGGTTAAATGAGATTTAGTTAAGTTATGCACACCTTTTATTTATTTTAAAAAATTGTGCAATATGTACATATTTAGTATAAACTATTAGATAATTTAAAATTAATAGTAAAGTTTAAAATTGTTTTTATATCATAAAGATATTTTAAAATTAATTAGACTCAAAATCTTGATGATACTAAAAAAAAAGATAAAACGTAATTTATTTTCTTAAATTATGGGATATATGCAAAAAATTTGTTCATTTCACAAATTAAGGGAAATCTCTATGTTACATATTAATTGTAATATTTTTTTATCTTTTATTATAATAAGTGTTATTTTTATAATTAGTCATATGTCAATTTATTATAAGATAAATTATGAAATAAAAAATATTTTTCTTATATTTATTAGCCATTAACAATCAATAATAAATATAAAGTCACTAGTTGTTTCTTTCATATTTTTCCTTTTTTTTTATTTCATGAAATTTTTCAAAAGAATCTTAATTTTTCTTTCTTTTCTTATCTTTTAATTTTACATCAATATTTCTTACTATTTTGCTATGAAGGGTTAAATGGATTTTTTTAGTCTCATATCATCATCTCTAAAATTATGTACAGGTGAGCATTTAGTTTCAAAATTTCTTTTGAAGCATTATCTCATATATTTCATTTTTTTCTTTTGCAGAATTTTCCAAAGATTCTTAATTTATTTTTGTTTTCTTCCTTTTTAGTTTTGCTTTGAAACTATGTTACAGAATGTTGAATGGATTTTTTTTTTTGGATCTTACATGTTTGTTTTTAGAATCATGTACATATAAGCATTTGGTTTCAAATTGCTTAATATTTTTATCTTTCATAATTAATAGTTAATTTTTTTTACTTTTAGGAAAAAAAAACTTTTTTTTTGGCTTTACAGCATTTGAAGATAATTTTTTCTAATGCCTCTCTCTTCTTATTTTTTTCTTTGTTAATAAATCTATATATTTTCATTTGAGAAATTGCTATACCACCATTGATGGTGGAAGTTGAGAGGTTTTGTTACAATGGAATATTTTTAAGTATTCAAAATCAATTCTATAATGTAAGATTAGCTTGTATATGGAATAAATTCTCATGTAAATTTAGTATGATTTTTGGAAAAGAAGTCCAATCTTTCTTTTTCTTTTCTTTAGGTTGTCTCTATATTTTATACATCTTGTTTTTGAGAAGCAATTATATCATATGAGGTATTCATTTGGCTATATTAAATCTATAACTCAAATGTATAATTTTTGCAAATTTACTAATATATAAATTTTTAATTTCTATAAATTCGTAAAGGTATATCAATGATGACATTTTGTTAATAATAAATAAATTATATTTTCTCTCATTATCTTTTAGTATTTTAATTTTTTTATTAAAAATATGCTTTATTTGCTAAGAATTTAAGAGGTTAAATGTCAAAATAATATTGTTCAAATTATAAGCATTTTGTTTAAATATCTATTAAAGGTATAAGTTAATATTTTGAGCTACTTTAGATAACTAAAATTAATTAATATTTTTATTTCCAAATGATTGAAAGGTCTTGAGATAGTTGGTAAGAATTAAAAAGTTCATTTGCTATAAATATTCATTATAGTTTTATCATTTAGATTTGTAATCAAAGTTATATTTAAGGTACTTATCATACATTTTTCTCATAACTTATATTATTAGTTTATTATTTTTTATTAAAAATTATTAAAAAATTTAATAATTAAAATTATATATATAATTTTATTATAATATCTATCTTGTAAAAGGCTTACCAATTTTTGAATTTATTGATATTGTTTTAAGAACTATAGTTTCTTTTTTGGTATCTCAGGATTGTACTTGATTTTTGTATAAACAAACTATTGCATATTTCTTAAAAGTTACAACTCAATATAATGTGTGCAATTAAAAAATAATAATAATAATTTATATAGAATTATATTACAATGGTTGTTACCTAAAAATTATATTTTTTTTCAAATATTAAATTATGATTTATTAATCATATTATATCCTTTTTATCTTTTTAATATGCCTTCTCACATTAGAAGATTAAAAAATAATATTGAATTATAATAAATAAAATATCTATTTATTATATTTAAAGTAATAATAAAAAGTTAGAAATATCAATTTTAATTTATTATCAAATTTTTTGTAATATTTTATAATTAAAGTATAATACACAAATATTTAGATAAAACTTTGCACCTATTGTGTCAACCAATCATTCAATATATATATACTTAATTATTTCATTCTAAATAGTAAACCAAGAATTAATTAAAGAGTAAAGTGAATAATCACAACTATTAATAAAAATAATCAAAGGTTGAGAATTTGATAAATAACAAGTCATCAAAAAAGTAATTTTTTAATGTATAATTATCTCATTCCTTTTTTTATCATCAATTGTGATCATGCATTGGGAATTAGTTAAAAAAATTTCATTTATATTTTTCCCTTCAATTCTGAAATTAATTATATATTTTATATTTTAAAAAATAAATATCAATAATGCACTAATCTTTCTATCAAATAATAATATATTATCATTAAATTTTTCATTGTAAATCTAAAAAAGTTGGGATATGAATTCTTTCTTTTTTATACTTTTTTTATCATTTTCAAAGGGACATGCAATTATCTATTTGAGATTAATAGAGAAGCATCATTATAATATATATATATTATAATATATATATATATATATATATATATATATATATATATATATATATATAAAGTACTGATATAAATACATGGTTTGCAACATAAAAGTTTAATGTGAACTACCTCATTACATATTTTATTTTACAACTTCCTTCCAAAAGTAGTTATTTTTAGTCATCTATCATACTTTGTTATATTTTTTTAATATTAATTAATTGATACTTATATTATTATAATCATGTTTTCTTTTAAATAATTAACATATATTTATAATGTTGTATAGTATTGAATTAAGTCTTTTTCATGCGATACATGAGTGATTTCTTGGTATAATTTATTTTTGTATAATATATAAAAAAATTTAACATGAACTTAATTCAATACTATACAACATTAAAATATATCTTAATTATTTAAAAATAAATATAATTATAATAATATAATGATCAATTAATTAACATTAAAAAAATAACAAAGTATAATAGATGATTGGTTGCTTCTAGTTGTAAGTTATGGAATAAGATATACAATGAAGTTACTTGCCTTAAGTTTTTATGTTGCAAGTCATGCATTTATAACAATACTTTATATATATCGTACTAATATTTTTCTATTATTCTCAAGTAGATAATTATATATTTCTTTGAAAATAATAAAAAAGACAAAAAAAGAACTCGAATCTTATCTTTTTTAGATTTAAAATAAAAAATTAAATGATAATATATTATTATTTGATAGAGAGATTAGTGCATTATTGATATTTATTTATTTTTTTAAAAAATATAAAGTATATAATGAATCTCATAATTAAAAAGTAAAACACTAGTGAAAATTTTTAATTAATTCCCGATGTATAAATTTGACTCTTTTAAAATGTAAGATATACTGTAAAAACTATATATAATAATCACAATTATTGATGAAAAAATAAGAAATGAGATAATTACAAATTAGAAAATTACTTTTCCGATAGCTTGTTATTTATTAAATTCTTAACTTTTAATTCTTTTATTAATAGTTGTAATTATCCAGTTTACTATTGAACTAATTCTTAATTTACTATTAAGAATGAAATAATGAAGCACACATGTTGAATATATTGAACGATTAATAAACACAATAGGTGCAAAACTTTATCTAAATATTTGTGTGTTATATTTTAATTATAAAATATTAAAAAATTTGATAATTAATTTAAATTAATTTTTCTAACATTTTGTTATTGCTTTAAATAGAGAAAGTAGATATTTTACTTATTATAATTTAATATTATTTTTTAATACTCTAATGCAAGAAGACATATAAAAAAGATAAAAAGGTATAATATGATTAATAAATCATAATTTAGTATTTGAGAAAATATATTTTTCATACAACAATCATTATAATATAATTTTGTATAAGTTACTATTATTTTTTAATTGTATATGTTATATTGACTTGTAACTTTTGATAAATATAAATTTGTTTGTCTATATAAGAATTAAATACAATTCCTAAATATAAAAAAATTATAATTCCTAAAACAATTTTAACAAATTCAAAATTGCTAAGCCTTTGATGGGGTAGATATTATAATAAAATCATATATATAATTTTGATTATTAAGTTTCCTATAATATTCTTTAGTGAGAAAAAATAATAAAATAATAATATAAGGTATAAGAAAATATATGTTAAGCACCTTAAATATAACTTACAAATTAAATGATAAAAACTATAATAATCATTTATAGTAAATAGATCTTTTAATTCTTGTTAACTATCTCAAGACCTTCTAATTATCCTAAAATAAAATTATTAATTAATTTTAATTATCCAAAATTACTCAAAATATTAACCTATAACTTTAATATATATTTGAACAAAATGCCCATATTTTGAGCAACATTATTTTAACATCTAACCTTTCAAATTCTTAGTAAATAAAACATATTTTTAGTAATAAAAAAATTAGAATACTAAAAGATAATGACAAAAAATATAATTTATTTATTATCGAAAAAAGATCATCACTAAATAAGATGTCCTAAATAAACATTTGATAAAGGGATTACACATTTGAGTTGTATAGATAAAATATAGTTAAGTAAAGTTAAGTGAACACTTTTTTTTATACAATTATTTTTCAAAAGAAGATATCCTAAATAGAGTGACAACCCTAAGAGAAAAAAAAGAAAGATTGAATTTTTCTAAAAATCATACTAAGTTTATATAAGAATTGATTTTGCATACAAATTAATCAATATTATGAAATTAATTCTGCAAACCTTAACAGGTTTCATTGCAACAAAGCCTACCATCAATGGTCGTGAAGTAATCTCTTGAATAAAAGTACATAATTTTGTTGATAAAGCAAAAAAAAAGGTGAGAGAGGTATTAAAAAAATTAACTTTAAATGTTGTAAGGCCAAAAAAATAAATTTTTTAAAAGGAAAAAATCAAGTATCAACTATGAAAGATAAAAATATTAAAAAAATTGAAATTAAATGCTCACTTATGCATAATTTTAGACACAAATATATAAGATAAAAAAAATTCAATTTAATCTTCTATGGCAATGCCTCATAAGGAATGTTGAAATCAAATTGAAAAAGAAAAAGAGAAAGATAGATTAAGAATCTTTAGAAAAATTTCATAAAAAAAAAGAAAAATATGTGATGATACTTTAAAAGATATCTTGAAACTAAACGCTCCCTTGTGCATGATGATTTTAAAGATGATGATGTGAGACTAAAAAAATTTAACCTTCTATAACAAAATAGTAAGAAATTTTGAAGTAAAATTGAAAAAAAAAAGAGATAAATAAATTGAGAATTTCTAGATAAATTTCATAAAAGAAGAAAAAAGAAAAAAATTGAGATTATACTTCAAAGGAAAAGAAACTATGAAGAGGTAAGGAGGAAAAAGAAGAAAGTAATAAAAAAATGTTGAAGTAATCAAGTAGTAAAAAATGAAATATATAGAAGGTGATATCATAAAGAAAAATTTAAATAAGAAAATAAATCATCATTCTATTAATCTAGATTAATAATTGATTTTGAATTTGAATTGAAAGATAACACTAATGATTTTATCAAGTAGCGTTTTTCCAACATCAGTAATTAATTTTAAATTCAAATATTAACTTTGAACGTATCTTTTTCCAAGATAATTTATTAATTCAAAATTCAAAATGAATAATGTAAGATGATGCTAAAGATTTAAATTTAAATTTTTATTGGGAATTGATTTAATATTGAAAGAACATATGAAAGAAGCAATCAATAGTTTTACATTTATTACTGATTGCTGATGGCTAATAAATGTAAAGGAAATATTTTTTTCATAATTTATTTTTCAAGTGGAGAAGAAATAACAAATTGACCTTTCATTGAAAAAAAATAATAGATTGACACGTGGTGAATTATGATAATAATATTTGTCATAATAAGAGATAAAAATATCACAACTAATATAATATACTAATTAGTTAGCATGCAACGCACGAGTAAATATTTATTTTAATAATATAAGATTATAACTATATGTTAATTATTTACAAAGGGAATTAGATAAAAAAAATTAATATAGAACTAACAACTTTGAAAAATATCTTACAAAATAAAATATTATAATTTTATTACATGTATATCACTAAATAAATAAAATTGATATTATAATACAATAAAAGATTAAACTTATAAATTATTTCATATACATTAGATCATATAAAATAAATCTAATTTTTTTTTACTTTTGAATACTCATGAGTTAAATCAAAGCTAAACTCCAAATTATTCCAAATATGTGCTACAATATTCAAAAAAAATTCATTTGTACTTCTACAATCTTAAAGGTTATTTGGTTCATGCAGGAAATAACTTCCCATGGGAAGTTGAATTTTCTAGGAAGTTACTTACTGTGTACACTTCCTAGGAAATCCTTAAATATTGTTTGGTTGACATAAAGGAAGGCACATATCCCATGAAATAAATTCTTATGTTTTGTTTGGTTCAACTTTGAATTTCCTAGGAAATAATAATGAAATGACTACAATATCCTCAATAATAACTTAATATATATTAATAGATATTAATTGATTTTAAAGAGGTAATAGCGCCAGATATTTTTTAAATAAGTTCCAATTTTATGATTTATGAATGTTATATACTGAAATTACTCTTTTTTTAACTGTGTGAATGCAGTGGTAAATTAAAAATTTTTAAAAGTCATAAATTCTTTATTAGTTAACCAATGTTTGCATGACCACTCATTTTCAATATTTTTCATTTGCTCTTTCAACAGAAAATAAGAAAATGTGAGTTTGACAAAGTCTACTTGGTTAAAAACGTATAAATTGAGTTCAAAACTTTAATGATCATAACTTTATACTTGATTGTCCGTTTTAAGTGAATTTTTTTTGGATTTCACGTAACTTTTCGAGATCTACGTGCTTGCAAAACACCAAAACCACTCTAATTTGGCAAAAAAAGCCTTTTTCAATGATTTTTTAATTTTTCTTTAATTTTCTATTTTTTTAACTTTAATTTTATTTTTATCAATTTAAATTCATTCGAATCCCATATTAAAATTTTTCTTCTTAACTTTTTTGGTGTCTAATAGTGTTATAATAATTTTTTTAACAAATAAAATTACTAAAAAATAATTTATTACTATTTGTAAACTAAATAGTAATATGTTACTGTTTCGTTCTAAGACAGTAACACTAACTAAAAATTTTAAATAAATGAATAAATCATATCTAATTAACAATTAAACTGTCAAATAATAGTATGTTATTATTTCGTTCCAAGATAGTAACATGTTACTATTTCGTTCCAAAACAGTAATATGTTACTGTTTCGTTCTAACATAATAACATGTTACTGTTTCTCAAATAAATAAATAAATCATGCCTAATTAATAATAAAATTACCAAATAATAGCATGTTACTGTTTCGTTCTAAAATAGTAACACTAATTAAAAATATTAAATAAATGAATAAATCATGTCTAATTAACAACAAAACTGTCAAATAATAGTATGTCACTATTTTGGAAACAGTAACACTAACTAAAAATTTCAAATAAATGAATAAGTCATGCCTAATTAACAACAGAATTGCTAAATAATAGTATGTTACTGTTTCATTTTAAAACAATAACACTAACTAAAAATCTCAAATAAATGAATAAATCATGTCTAATTAATAATCAAACTGCCAAATAATAGCATGTTACTGTTTTGTTTTAAGACAGTAACATGTTAATGTTTCATTAATCTTAAATAAATGAATAAATCATGTCTAATTAACAACAAAACTGTCAAATAATAGTATGTCACTATTTTGGAAACAGTAACACTAACTAAAAATTTCAAATAAATGAATAAGTCATGCCTAATTAACAACAGAACTGCTAAATAATAGTATGTTACTGTTTCATTTTAAAACAATAACACTAACTAAAAATCTTAAATAAATGAATAAATCATGTCTAATTAATAATCAAACTGCCAAATAATAGCATGTTACTGTTTTGTTTTAAGACAGTAACATGTTAATGTTTCATTAATCTTAAATAAATGAATAAATCATGTCTAATTAATAATCAAACTGCCAAATAATAGCATGTTACTGTTTTATTCCAAAACAGTAACACAAACTAAAAATTTCAAATAAATAAATAAATCATATCTAATTAATAATTAAATTATCAAATAATAGCATGTTACTATTTCGTTCCAAGATAGTAACATGTTATTGTTTCGTTCCAAAACAATAACACTAACTAAAAACTTCAAATAAATAAATAAATCATATCTAATTAACAACCAAACTGCCAAATAATAGCATGTTACTATTTCATTCTAAGACAGTAACATGTTACTTTTTCATTTTAAGACAGTAACATGTTACTGTTTCGTTCCAAAATAATAACACCAACTAAAAATCTCAAATAAATGAATAAATCATGTCTAATTAATAATCAAATTGTTAAATAATAACATATTACTATTTCGTTTCAAGACAGTAACATGTTACTATTTCATTCCAAAACAGTAACACTAACTAAAAATCTTAAATAAATGAATAAATCATGTCTAATTAACAACCAAACTGCCAAATAATAACATGTTACTATTTTGTTTCAAGACAGTAACATGTTACTGTTTCATTTCAAAATAGTAATACCAACTAAAAATCTCAAATAAATGAATAAATCATGTCTAATTAATAATCAAATTACTAAATAATAGCATGTTACTGTTTCGTTCCAAAACATAACACCAACTAAAAATTTCAAATAAATAAATAAATCATATCTAATTAATAATCAAATTATCAAATAATAGCATGTTACTATTTCGTTCCAAGACAGTAATATGTTACTATTTCGTTCTAAAATAGTAACATCAACTAAAAACTTCAAATAAATGAATAAATCATGTTTAATTAACAACCAAACTGTCAAATAATAGCACATTACTGTTTCATTCCAAGACAGTAACATGTGTAAAAACTTCAAATAAATGAATAAATCATGTCTAATTAATAACTAAATTATCAAATAATAGCATGTTACTATTTCATTCCAAGATAATAGCATGTTACTGTTTCATTCTAAAATAGTAATATTAACTAAAAACTTCAAATAAATGAATAAATCATATATAATTAATAACTAAACCGTCAAATAATAGCATGTTACTGTTTCGTTCCAAGACAGTAACATGTTACTATTTCGTTCCAAGACAGTAACATGTTACTGTTTCGTTCCAAGACAGTAACACCAACTAAAAACTTCAAATAAATTGATAAATCAAGTCTAATTAATAACCAAATTACTAAATAATAATATGTTACTATTTTTTCTCTAGACAATAACATGTTACTGTTTCGTTCCAAAACAATAATATCAATTAAAAATCTCAAATAAATAGATAATAATATATTACTATTTTTTCTCTAGACAGTAATATGTTACTGTTTTGTTTCAAAACAGTAACATTAATTAAAAATTCTTAAATAAATGGATAAATCAAGTCTAATTAACAATCAAATTACTAAATAATAGCATGTTACCATTTTTTTCTCTAAATAGTAACATGTTACTGTTTCGTTCTAAAACAGTAATATCAATTAAAAATTTCAAAGAAAAAGATAATAGCATGTTATTGTTTGTTCTCTAGATAGTAACATGTTACTGTTTCATTCCAAAATAGTAACACTAATTGAAAATCCTAAATAAATGGATAAATCAAGTTTAATTAATAACCAAATTGCTAAATAATAGTATATTACTATTTTTTTTCTAGACAGTAACATGTTACTATTTCGTTCTAAAATAATAATATCAATTAAAAATCTCAAATAAATAGATAATAGCATATTACTATTTTTTTCTCTAAACAGTAACATGTTACTGTTACATTTCAAGACAGTAATATTAATTGAATATTTCAAATAAATAGATAAATTAAATTTAAATAAAAATTAAATTATCAAATAATAGCATATTACTATTTATTCTCTAAATAATAACTAATTAAGAAAATTTTAATTCTAATTGATGTGTGTGTGTGTGTGTGTGTGTGTGTGTGTGTATTTAATTTGAATTATAGTGCTTGAAATTTGATATTAAAAAATATTTATAAAATTTAAAGAAAATTTAATTTTAATATTCAAATAATTTCAATCAATAAATAGAATATATAATTATATAATGCAATTAATATAATATATATTAAAATTTTAATTTATTCAAAATATTTATATAATCAAATTAAATATATCATATTATATTTATATTATTTAATAATTATAATCTAACTTTCAAATAATAACAATAGATAAAACAAAAAAGAAGTAAAAGAAAATTATACAATAAAATAAATAAAAAATAATAATAAGTGGGTTATAAAATAACGTAGAAATTAAATAAAAGTATGCTGTTAATTAATTCATTTAAATTAAATATTTAAATTTTTTTCATAAAATAATAATAATGAAATATGTCATGTAATATATATATATATATATATATATATATATATATATATATATATATATATATACATATATATATATATTAATTAATAAGCAAACTGTAAAATAACAGTAACACCAACTAAAATGGATATTCACAAAGTAAAATTTGATAATCAATTAAAAGGGTAAAATTGGTATTAATTAATTTTAGTAAAGATATTTTTATCTATGAATTAGTTAAAAATACAAGAAATAGAACTTACCTGGGGGGAGTGGGTAAGTGATTTCCCATATTTTATGAGAAACACAAGTTCCCAGAAAGATTTATTTCCTCTCATTTATGCAAACCAAACAACTCTATGGTAGTTTATATCCTGGGAAATATAATTTTCTATGTTTTTACTGCAAACCAAATGACCCCTTAGATTGTAAGTTTGTCAGTAGATAATAATTTCATTTAATAAAAAAATTTCTAAAGTATAAGTATTCTATAAACAATAACAATTACAAAGCCTCCAAAGAAAATCTATGAAGCAGAAAAAAGAAAAAAACTAAGGTAAAATGGAAGAGGGAAATTAGGAACATTTAAAAAAATCTAGAAAAATAGTTAAAAAATAAAATATTTGTGGAAGAAGATAGTTAAAAGAGAAGTATTTGAAAAAAATAAAAATTAAGAGAAATTTAAAGAAATAAAAAAATTATCTCCTTACTCATTTAATTTAACATTCAAATAGATAATTAATTTTAAATTTATTTTACTAAAAAGATTAATTTTAAATTCAAACATCACATTAATTAGATATCATTTTTAAGATAATTATTATCATTAATATTAATATTTAATAACATAATTTATGATAAGAATAGATTTTTTAATGGTAATAAATTTTTTATTTATCATATTAGTGCATCGTAAAATAAAATTTTAAAATAATAATTTTATATTGTAGATAACTTATTAAATATATTCTACAAATTAATACCTATTTGTTCACTAAATTTTGACATTTTAATATCAAATATTTTTAATTTTTAATTTAGATGGAAGAGAGGAATAGCTTTTGGTGGGAAAACACCAATAAGGGATTTATATTTAAATGTTGTTTAAAAGTTGCATTATAATAGAAATTAACAAAAAAACCTCCTTCCAAAAATAAAAAAAAATAAAAAAACCCTATATAGAGACATGATAATATCATGAATTGCTACTTTCTTAAAAACCATGACCAACTATACTTATGAAACCACAAATTCATGAAAAAATGACAATGAAATTAAAAAATTTGATATAATCATAAATATAAAATAGTTTGATTAAAGTTTAAGAAAAATATGTTAATAACATGGATGAGGAAAAAAGATTACAAAAATAGCATAAACATTTAGTAAAATGTTACTAAAAAAAATCAAATGAAGATAAAGCATTATTTTATTTAATGAAAAATATTATCGAATACTAAATTCAGACTTTCTTAGAGAGAAAATGATATTGACAAGATTAGACTTGATATCAGATTTAAACTTTCTTTGATGGTTGCACGTGAGATTGTTCATTTGTATATGTAAATAAATGAGAATTTTATCAAATATATATGAAGAGGAAGTGCATTGTATATGAGGGTTTTCAAATTTTAAATTGAATAAAATTTACATGATTGAAATATTACTGAGTAATTACAAAGCTTAAAAGTAATAAGATCACATAAAAAAGAAAAAAGATAAAGATAAAAGTTTTCATATTAGAAAAGACAATAGTAAGGTGTAAAGAAAAAAGAAATAAATATAAATGTAATTTGAAGAGTTTTTTGAAGAACTTTTTATGAGATTAGAGTAATTTGATATTTATGAATTCTAATAATAGATAAAAAGTAATTTAAATTTAAATTTCTATTAGAAATTGATTTAATATTAAAAGATAAATAAAAATTAATAAATTGACACGTGATGAATTATAAAAATAATACTTGTCATAAAAAGTAAGAAATATTACGACTAATATATAATATATATAATATATAGATAGGTATAGGAATCTTATCCATAAAAAAATATAATATACGTTACAAATGCCACTTAGTTGATAAAGCACTCACTCATAATGCAAGAAATACAAAAATCAATACCTACTTCTTTATTTTTCATTCATTTTTATAATATAAAATCTGTGTCCTACAGCTATAATAATTATATCATAACTTTTGAATGTGAAGTTATAGTGAAAGAAAAAATTTATAACATTTCCTTTATCTTTTAACTATTGAATTACTTGTGAATGTTACTCAAATGAGATTTATGTGAGTTATTAACACATACTTTTTCCTATTTAGAAAACCATGTACTAAGTACACATTTAATATAAATTTTTAGATGAGATTTAAAATCAATTTTAAAGTTTATAATTGATTTTAGCTTAAATGCATCAAATTTTCCGTATATTAAGTGTTTAACATATGAACCCTATCAATTAAAAAGGTGTAGCTGATCCCCTTAACCCTCTGTTTTCGTTGACTTGCGGTTTACCCACATCTACTCATTTTTCATTCATAATCATATAAAGTTAATAACAAATTCAATGAATAATGAATATTGTATGATCATTACAATCCTCATTATTATTTTTTTGGGACTAATACATACGTACCTCTAAACTCTATTTAACGCCTAAAAAGCCCACTCAAATTTAATAATGTGCAATACAATGTTTAAACCTTATAAATAGTGCCCAAAAAAATGCCCTTAGTGGTAGGATTCCAAATCCTTAATGAAATTTCATATATGCACCTTGTGGGCATTGCAAAATCAAGACTGACCTCCTATAATACATCACTAACTATTGGCTTAAATCTCAAAATAATAGAACATAAAGTAAAAGATATTCAACAACAATCATATAATATAGACATTAAGTAAAATATAGTAGTTGAGACTTAAATCATAAAAATGAAACTCACAAAAATTAATGGAGCAATATTAGAAGCAAAATTCGAGCATAAGCTTCCAATACTAACTTTGTATTACATGACAAAATCAGCACATGATGAGTGTTTTTATGTAAGTGTAAATGGAACTTTAAAAAGAAAGTGAAGAATGGGGCTTTATATTATGTATCGGGAATGACTTTAAAATACCAACTTCGTACGCTACAACACGCACGGACGTATAGCCCAAAACACCCACTACGTAACATATAACACCCACAAACCTATATATATAAACACTCATTGCACATAAGCTATAATTAGATGCCCACATTTGAAAAAGGAATACCTATATCTAAAAAATATAAAAATATATACAGAGACAAATAAAAGCGTCATACCTCCACACTAGCATTAGCTTGTCTCTAACTATGGCTACATTTATTGGAATGCACACAAGTGTGCTTGATTCATTCTTCATACTTTGTTTGTTCGGCCTTTGGGGATGGTTGATTCGACTGCACTATTTGGATAAGTAGCAAATGTCAAATGTATACAATGGAGAGAATGTATATTGAATATACTTCGATACTTAAATTAGTATTTTTTTGAGTTGATAACAGAAATAAAAATTGTTTTAAAAAAAGGAACATACATTGGCTTTATATAAGTGTTTGTAAGGTTTAAAAATGAAAATTGGTGATTTGAAGAGCCTATAAAAAAATGTATATATGAACAGTTAATTTAGAGAGATCTTAGATCATTACGCAAGGCGTGAGTTATCACCTTCTTATCATGAACTTAGCATGAAAAGCATGCACAAATAAGTGCTTTATGTTGGATAGAGCTGCTTAAAGCCTGAGCATTTTAGTTTAAGCTATAGAAGGCTCTGACGATCTTACTCCAACCTAGATGGATTTTCCAGGTTAGGTCGCTTAACTATTTTAGCAAACATCAATGCCAATGCTACTACGTACTCTGACTCAACCAAATGGCACAATGTTTGGATATTTGTATGGATGGAGTTGAATGTTTGATAGAATAAACTTAAGAAGACCATGAAGAAAAGAGCACCAATGGCTCTTAGTTGAATAATTTTTACATCAATAATAACGCAATCCACACAGGCTAGAGGTGGTCGTTGGTGCTTAGGTAATAATATAAATCTTGAAGCAGTGGCTGTGCAAAGATCTAAATTGCGATTCGTAAATAGCAATATTGTACACAATATTACTATTTAAGATTATACCATATCTTGTGTTGCAATAACCACATTTTCTTACATTATTACTAAAAAATTCATTGTTTCTGATGAATTTTTCCATTGAAGACAATGAAATTTAGGTTGCTAATCCAGACTTTCAACGAATTTCCGATAGAAAATTTGCATTGAAAGTATACTTACCGAAAATTCATTTTCAACGAAAAATAGGGAAATATAATCAGTCTTCATCAGAATTTTTGTTGAAAATAGAAAAAATATTTTCATTGAAATAGCAATTTTTTCAAATAGCCTATAAATATAAATAAATTTAAAATTTATAAATGATTAAAAACTATTATTTAAAACTTAAAATTAAAGAGGTACAAAAATATCAAATATATAAATCATAAAATTAAATATTTAGATACTATATATCCAATAAAAAATATAAATATACAATCTATAAAAAAATGGAGAGAAAAAAAAGATCACTTGAAGACTAGCCAATTGAAATCCTCAATGGTTAGTCTCCTTATTATCTTTACCACGCTAGGTTAGAGGAGTCTGAAGGAGAAAAGGGCCTCCTAACCATTCACTGTTGATTTTTTTTTCATGAGATGGGTGCGATGGAACAATTTATTGATAGGGGTTCAATCTCAATCTCAACAATCTATGTGTACAAGAAGGAAAAAAAAACTTAATAGAATTATTATGATACTTAAGATTATATGTCATTAATTATTTTTTAGGAAAATACAATTTAAAATGAATTACATACTATGTAGAGTCAATGCTTTGCCACTAGAATAGAATCCCCAGTGTGTAGAAGTTGCCCTTGTCCATCTATGTCTAAAGCTCTATTCCTATTCACTTGTTAAGATTTCTGGACAAACTTAAGGTCATTCTGGTATTTACAAAATCCTTTCCCTTTTGCATCTCTAACCAACTTGGGCTATGTTGGTCTCTTAATGTCCTCAACTTTTATGGAACCCATAGTGTTGAAATTTTTTCACATTTGCTACTTGTAAGTAGGGTGTCACATGTAATACTTCTACAATTTTAAGAAAAAAATTAGAATTGTTAGCTAGTGAGGAAACAGATATAAAACAAATTAAATACAATAATGATTATAATTCTAAATAAAAACATGTACTCTAAACTCATAAAAAAGAATCCTTTGGAAAGGCTTTAGAATATGCTTCCAGGTAGGTTATATGCCTCTATACTTACTCTTTATGATGCGAGCAAGTGATTTAATGGCTTCCCTAATAAAGTTAACTAATATATTATTCTATTTTAATGAAGAAATTTAAATACATAAAATAAATAAAAAATGATTACATACTTGCTCCTATATGGCATGACATTCTCCTAGAATCAGGAATGAGTCGATCAAGGTAAGGGGCACGCTAAATGCCATAAAAGAAGGTCGTGGCATCAGGGTCGATCTATAGGAGTAAAAGATTACTTTGCAACAGTGCCTAGGCTAGTTCTCTAATATTGGGTATAGGCACAAATATGTATTTAGGAGGATTATGAGTAGGTGTTGATAATTTGCTAGGAGGAGTAGGACTAACTTATTCCTCATCTGACCCTAATTAGCCTCTAATACAACATTATTTAATCATTGGTCTATTTTTAACATATATGCCTTTCTAATTAAATATATAATTAACTAAAAAAATTAACTAAATATTTAAAATTAACTATTATGATTGAATAAATATATTAATTGAGTTATAAATCAAATTAATTAATTAATTATTTCTAACTTATCATTAATAATTAATTAAATCAAATTAACTATTTTAACTAAGAAAATAAATTAACTAAGCAATTAATTAAACATTTTCTAATTCACCAAAATAATTAACTAAATAAATTAACTATTCTAATTAAGAAAATAAATTAAGTAAGCAATAAAGTAAATAAATTAACTAAATATTTCTAATTCACCATGACAATTAACTAAATAAAATTAACCAAACATTCAAATTATCTATTCTACTTAATTTAATAAATTAATTAAGCAATAAACTATTGTAATTAGCTAGACATTTAAAATTATTATTTGTAATTAAGTAAATAAATTATTCTAACCAACTTGTTAATGAAACCAACAAGCCTTTATAACAAAATATGCAATGTAACAAATAAAATTAGCTAAGAAATCACTTAAAGAACTTAAATATCTAGGCCTCCCTAATTAAATATTAACTAAGTAATTAACTAATTAAAATAAACTAAATATTTCTATTTAACATATAAATAAAATTAATAAGGCTTTAAAATAAACTAAATAAATTAAATATTTATAAATAAATAAAAAATCAATTACTGATCTTTGTTTAAGCTCAATGAAAATAAAAAGAAGGGGCTCTTGGAAAACTGTAGAACAAAATTGCATAAAACACTCAAAAAGAACAAAATCAATTTTTATAATTAGCAAAAAAAGTATTAAGAACAATTTAATTTGTTTAAACTTTGCAAATTTATCTCTAAATTGGAGGAATGAAGCTCAATAAACCTTAACAATTTAAATACGCGTTAAAAGAATTTGAAAAAATAAATGCAGTGCTTCATAACATTTGAATTTTTTTTGCGAAAATTAATTCATCAAAAATAATGATTTTTTCGAATTTAGTCATATATTTTCTAATAAATTTTTTTATTTATTCCGATAGATCAAATTTGACGAAAATTTTTTGTCGAAAATTTTTCCCACAATTTTAGCAATCGAAGCAAATTAAACTACAACTAAACCATAATCATAGTAGCAATTTTAACTCATTGCGCGGTGATAGCTGAATGGTGAGTGGGAGAAGGTTGTTGGCCTTAGGGTTCCAAACCCAGGTTTCACCTTGGAGCTAAATTCACACCTTGATGAGGTCAAGGGTGGGGCGGTGGTGTGGAGCACCTAACGACATTTAAAGCTGTGTCTCCTATGAAAAAGACAGTGTAACCCATTTTGATTTTTTCCCAAAGTGGATGGTGGACAGGTGGAGCACCCATAAACAATACAGGTCATTTTCACTTTCCTTTAATCAGATTTTCTTGGAAAATTTAGTTAGAAAATTTTCTTGTAAAATTTGGAAGAAGGGAACAATGATGTGGAAAGCCAGCAAAATGAAGAGAGATTGCGCGATGCACATGGGAGCTCCTCCAGCAACTTGGAAGATATTTAGGAAGTAATTTTTTTTTTGTAAAAAATTAAATTTTTTAAAATATTTTTTATGTAAATTTTTTATGAAGCATTCAAAATTATTTGATTGTTATGTAAGAAATTATATTTTGTAGAAAATAATTTTTTATGTTCTATTTGGTTCAAATTTAAATATCTTAAGAAGTATTAATAATATAAGTATTATATTATTATAATATAAATTAATAAATTTTAATTATTATTAATTAAATTTAATAAAAATAATTTTATTATTATATTCATAAATAATATAAAAATAAAATTTATCTAGACGAGAGATGAGAGTAAGTAACTTTATATATCCTATGATAAATATAACTTTTCAAAAAATTTAATTTTCTTCAATTTATTAAATAATAACTAATTTTTTATTTTTTAGAAAATAGTAATTTCCATGTTATTAAAATAAATCAGAGGACTACTTGATGAGGGTTGTATGCCCTACGTATAAGTTTTAATTAAATATTAAACTGCATGATTTTAAACTTCCGGGGGGATTTTGCACAGA
Source organism: Sindora glabra (assembly GCA_020226215.1). Lineage (NCBI taxonomy): Eukaryota > Viridiplantae > Streptophyta > Magnoliopsida > Fabales > Fabaceae > Sindora > Sindora glabra. Next base: position 43,782,159 of record CM035226.1, read on the forward strand.
CGAACACTTGCAGAATGCAACGTGTATTATGAAACCCTCCCTATCTGAAAATTAACTGAAATTGCATGTTAGGGAAAGAAAACAAAAATTTAGGCTACAATTTTATAGTCAGAAAATATTCTTTTATATAAGATAAAAATATTTTATTTTTTGATATTAAATATAAAAAATTTTAAAAAATAATTTTTTATTTAGAAAATAAATTTATTTTCTTTTGTCACCATATTTTTAAATATCATTTTTTAAAATTAAAAATACAAATTAGATATCCCTCTTTTGATAATATATATAAATTATAATTTTTTTATAAAAAATAGTTTTGGATGAAACAAATAAAATATTAAATGATAAATTATTTGGATGAAATTATAAATCAAATTAAACAAAGTGAAATGATGATTTTCTGGTAAAATACAGGTGCTGATATATTTGTAATGGAAATATTGTGCCAAATTGTGCAAATCTATAACAGATGTATATAGGCTTGTAGCAGATGCGATATCGCTAAATTGTGCCAAGTCTCATTATGTACCATTCAGTCCTTCCTTACACACCGAAGACTAACTGCATTCTTTACTTCCCCATAGCCCACGCTTCCTTTGCTTTGCTCGGAAGACATACAACTTCAAGAGGGAAGAACAATGAGTGTTGGGTCTAGCTTTGGGTTTTTTATTCCGCTTAAACAATTTCTCTCTTCAGTTTTTTTCTCTTTCTAACAATTTAGGTTTCGTTCTCATATTTTTCAGAAGTAAAGGGTTCATGCAAAACAAACGAGGGGGTAAAGATTTTTAATGGTCGGGTATAATACTTTTGTGAGTGCCTCTATTAACTAATTTTTGAATGAAAATCCAATAAATAGATGTAAATAAAATACACACAAATTAAAGTACAACAAAATTAAATGCATTTTTTAAAAGATTTTGGAATTTATCCATGATTTCCTTCGGTTAGATTGGAATGTTGACATTATGCATACTTACAGAAAAAGAAATTCTAGTGCCAACTAGATGGCAAACCATAGTCTAGAACTCTAATCGGAGACTCATCTTTTTTCTAATCCTTTCTCACAAGTCTATTTTTTTGTTTTAGCTAATGCTTTAACATTTTCTAGGACTTGAGATGTAATGTTTACTCGAATTTTCTGCTTTTTGGGCTTAGGCCCCTTTGATTCACCAAGAAGAAAAAATGATTTTGGAATTATATGCATATCAGCTACCAAAAAATTATTGCATTTTGATCTTGATTTTATTATGTTTACCATAAACTACTTTAAAATATTTTAGAACTAATGACTCAGAGCAACCATGGTATTAAAACTCTTTATATATAAAAAAAAGGATCTTTGCTTGTTATTTTTAAAAATAATTTTTTATTTTTATGTATTTAAAAACAAAACTTTTTGTTTGGCTATTTATTTTATAAAAATATGATTTTAAATGTATAAGGTGAAAATAAAAAATAGAAGTATTTTTTTATATTTTCTTAGCTTGTTTTTGTTAATGATAGTTTTATAGTTAAAGAAAGTATTTCTTTATTTGTTTCATCAATTACATTCTATTATTTATTTTTCTTGAATTTAAAATAAATTAAAAAATATATTTTTAAAAAGTAAAAAAATAAAAACATATACAAATGAATTCAAATACATCTAGTGGAGTACTCGATTAGCATGAAGAGATGAAGGCATCTCCATTTTTCATTTGATTCCGTAGAAAAGAAATCTGCCTCTTACAAAATTTTCATATATTACTAGATAATTTTTGTTCTCTTTGTAATTTTTGTCTCATAAAAAATCCTCTATAATCAATGAAGCTCTTTATACAATCAATTTTTAAAATTTCTTATTAAATATAAAATTATCTAAGACTAACAATATATTTTAATTTTCATAAGATTGAATTTTTATTAATTTTATCCATAATTAAAAAATTGCATCAATTTGATAACACTCAAATTTTAGTCTTTGTACAATAATTTAATATTTTATCTCATATAAAAAATTAAAATTAAAATTTTTTTAAACCTATAAAAATTATATTAATATAAATTTAACAAAATCATAAAAATTCAATTTTACAAATATTAAAATAAATTTTTAATCACTAAATTAATCAAGTATTTATAATAAAAAAAATTTTATACATCAATTATATTAATATATCACTAAATTAAATTATTAAATTTTATTTATTTATATAATAATAATTTTATTTATTTTATATAATATTATATAAATAAATAAAATTCTATAATTAAATTTATTAATATACCAAATCATTGCCGTAAATGAATTGCCATCAAAACTAAATCTTTCGTCAGCCATACGAATGCACTCTAAATGGGTTGTATTTTGGTGTCTAAAGGGATGTTTGCATGGGACCCAAGATAGTCCTTGGGTTGCATGTCTGCCACACGTACTCACCTACTAATCGTATGCCATACACTGCACGTATGCATACACATACACTGGGGACCACAACGTACGTACGATACAAAGGGGGACCAAATCCTTGCAGGTCATAATCAAATCAGAGAAAAAGAAACCCAACCCAATCCCCTAATGTGGAAACTCCACTTCCATCAAATCCTTTCCACTCCCATTCCTATGCAGTTTCCTGCTTAATTATGGCTTTCAGATATGTAATATGTTGCAGAATTAGTGCATGTTTTTATTATAATTTTTATGCCTTCAAATCAAATTTTTTCAATAAATTTCTAGCTTTATAATATTATGACAAACCAACAATTTCCACCACATGAATGAATATTCCTTAAAATTAAGAGAACAAATTTTTAATTTCTCACAAGGTAAGGAAACAGTGGAATTAGAAGATTTTCTCAGTTTTAGGGTTCATAGTTAATTATATACATGTATACATATAATCTGATTAAATTTTTTAGTGTTTCAAAATTAATTATGATTCAACTATTAGTGACTTCTTTAAAAAAAAAAATTATTCCAAATCGATTATAGTTCTCATGAAGTCAATCCAAATAATGTTTAACAAAGAGATTCAGTGCTTTTCACCAAAAAAGACTCAGTGCAGTCAATTTTTTTTCAAAAAAAAAAGAAAAGATGGTAAATTGTTGTTCAGTTTTAGCATCAGATACCTAGGGGCCTTCAAGGCATAATGCAGGTACATATTTCAATTCCTAGTTTGCTGTGTCCTTCAAACAGATCATTATAGCTGTTCTTCTCACAACAGAATCGGTCAATAAAACTTACAACACACAAGAAGTAAGGCAGGCATGCATTGGGATGCAACTGAACTACGACATATAATAAGAAGCTTCCTTCTCAACAGTATCACGTTAAATAAATCAAGATAAGACCTGGGAATCTGATTTATATTTTGCATAGAATAGATTCTCAATAGTTCGAAATCTTGCAGCAAATGTACTAACTCTATGCCATAGACAGTATAGCAACTCATCATTGCAACGATGACAAGAGTAAAAGCAGACATTTTCATTTATTTACATTTGCACGGTTGTGACTTTAAATTAAGATAAACATAATATTTAGTTTGTCATTTAATTTCTCACAATAAATATTACATCTCTTAAATTTTACAATTAACATTATTAATTTCTTAATTTTATATTTATTATAATTATTTATTCTCCTCTTTACTTGTAATATTGAAATTAAAGGAAGTACAATATTTAGCTCGTTATTTATAAATATAATAACTATTATATTTTTTAAATTTTATAACTAATATTATTAATCCATTATTTTTTATTTTATTATAATTATTTATCTCTTCCTTTATAAATAACATTAAAATAAATGATGAAAAAAGATTATAACAAAAAAAGTAAATATGCATTTAATATTTCCTAGGTGAGATTTCAGAATCAATTTCACTATTTTTCATTTATTTTAACAATTTAGATGAATAAAAGAATGAATAATTATAATAAAAATAAAAAATAACACTATTTACAAAATTTAAAAGATATAATAATCATCACCTTTATAAATAAAAAACCAAATGTTGTGTTGATTCTAAAATGAATGATAAAAACAAAGAATATAATTGAAAAATAAACATGTATTTGACATTATTAAAATAAAACTTAATGATCAACAATAATACTTTTCATTTATTTTAAAATTACTAATAAAAGGATGAACAAATAATGATAAAAAGAAATATAAGGAATTAGTCAAAATAATTATGAAATTTAAGGAACATAATAATTATAAAAAAATTTATTTAGTCTTTAAATTATGGTTGCAATCATAATTATGAAAAATTTTTGAAAAAAAATATAATAAATTATAAATGTTATAAAATAGACTAAGACCTCATTTTAATCATTGAAGTATTAGATTTATATCAATTTTTAGTTATCAAATATTAAGTTTATATCAATTGTATCTTTGATATAAAATTTGTATTAATTTGATGTTAGAAGATTTAAGTTTAAGTTAAATTTTAGTTTACATCCTATATGATTAATATTTGTTCAAAAGATTAAAATTTTACTTAGGTTAAAATCTTTATGAATCAAATTGATATAAATTTTTCTTCAACATTGAAATTGATAGATATCCTATACTTAAAAAACCAAAATGGGGTATCAGTCTATAAAATAAAATTACAAAAATGAAAATGTATCACAATTTTGCAGTCGCATACGCGGTTGAAATCTAAGCTCTACTTGGATGGCAAATTGTTCCTCACCATGCCAACATGACATGTGAATCTCATTCGAATGAAGGTAAAGCTTACTCAAAATAAATATATAAATAAAGAGGCATCTTACTTCAATCCATAGGTCCTAATTGACAATGATTTTAGATTCTAGACAGTCTGAATAATATCTTACTTGTATTGTGGTTCTCCTCTCCCTTGTTTGCCGAATATTGAATGAATGATGAAAGCAATATGCAGTACATGAAGGCATGTGCTCATGTCCATTATGATCTCAAAAAGTACAGAGAATAGCAACATATCTTCCTCTGCTAGATGTGAAAGTGGAGAAAGATGAATGCCATATTTTCGGAGATTACACAGTATAATGTTTGTATGTTCATACATACATACCAACAACATTAATATATTATTGTATAATATGCCAAATTCAATTTTGAAAAAGTAAAATAAACTTAGTGTGTAATTAAATCTAACAACATACCGATACATCACGATCTTAATATAATAATCTCCTTCTAATAACTTTAAATTAACCCTAGAAAGAAGAAAGCCTAAAAGCAATTTAATGAACAAAACTATACTGTTTGTCAAGAGATGAGAAAAGTATCAGCATAAAATGAGACCAGACCTAATTTTCCAAATTGGAGTATGCAACCGCAAACGGTAATTTTGTACAATTTTACAATTGCAATGACTATTTTTTTTTTCACATTTTTGTAATTTTACTAATTACAGTGCATGCTAATCTCCATAAAAATTACCAGCCATAGCTGTAAAGTTGATGGCATGTATTTTCCTCAATAGATAGAAAAGCAAAGAAGCGAATTTTCTGGGAATAATGATGAAGTTAAGAAACTCCAGAAAAAATAAAAAGTTGAACGTATAAAATCATAAATGCTTATATATCTATACATGACGAAATGACTTACAAGACCTCGTATGTGAAGCAGAAGCCAGCCACCTGTAATCAAAGACAGATCCGTAGGTTTGCTCCCTGCTGTAAGCATGTACCACTAAATTCTATCAAGCTATAAATGATTTCACTTAATTAGTCACCGCTCCATGTAGATAATTGAAGGCCACAAGTTAAGTTTCAAAACTTCCCCATTATACCAAATAGGCTACACATCAATCATATCAGAAACCTGGTTCACATGACTTCAATGTAATCACATTTGTCTAATTAAAAAATTATCATACTATATATATTATTATAGGTAGAAAAGCAACATCAGATCACGAGAATTAGTTTAGTGTTCAAGAGACATTATTCTCATTAACTAAAATGTGAAAATATGAGCAGCGAATATAATTCAGATAGATAAGCTTGACGTTCAGTGGGCCTAACTAGTTTCCGCATTCATCACTACTTTGTAATTTAGTTAGATGAAACAAAGTAGGTGAAGCTGATGAAATAATATTCGTATTTTTCATTTTTTCATTTTTAAATTTTTGGCCAATAATATGTAATGTAGATTACTTAACCCTCTTTAAAGTAGAGAGAGCAAGTGCAGCAACGAGAGTGGGACAGTGATGGGAGCACACGGATTTCCATGATCTTGAACGAGCTGAATCATCACTGTCATGGAAGAAGCAAAAATTTTAATAATCATTTTCCCAAATAAAAAATATTTCGAGATGTATATATTTCTAATTAATATTATAAAATAGAAAAAAAAGAGAAAAGAGTACAAACCAAAAAAAGAGGGTCCAACTTGCAAGATGCCTCCAATAATATAATAGGTCCACCAATAAGAATTAGTAAGGATTGATCAGTTCATTCTAAATCCAAAAGGACGATAATTGAAGTGACAAATATGTCTCATTGATTATGTATTTTCAAGTTCCCAAGCAAGCTCGCTTCAATTTTCAAAGATCTGCTTAGTTCCTGAGACACAAAAACCCCCCTCCAAAAATCCTCTAAATAAAGTAAATATCAACAAGAATCGAAGGCCCCTCTTTAACTCATACAACTAAAATCACAAGGTATCAATCCACTGTGAAAATGTACATGCACTTAGATTGGCGCAGAGATGCATTTAACAAAACCTACATAAGCAAGATATAAATCATATGAAATGAATCATAAAATTTTATAAAAGAAAACGAGTATGCATATTCAAATCTACCGGTTCTAATTACTGCATTAAGTTATAATCATCAGCAGACAGCAGCTGTATATAATTTTGCTATGTATAGATTTTATTCCTGGTAAATACATAAATTTGTTACACAGATCTATAATTAAAATAGACATGCATCAAAATTAGAATTAAAATAATGTTAGTGAAAGGATTCAGTAGCTGTAAATCTAATCTAACTTTGAATATCTATCATTCATTTTTTCCCCTCTCATCCCTCTAGATTTGGACGAAGTCCTGTTATGGGCCCATATGAAGAAACTGAAAACATACCATTTAAATCTTAGCATTTCTTTTCAGAAAGAATATTCATAGATCTGTGAAGTCAGCACATAAATGACCCAACAGCCGCTCAACCCAACATTCATATAATCTAAATTTTATCTCAGCAGATGAAAAGAGCTAGTATTATATATATATATATATTTAAAAAAAAGCAAGTCCATCCATATTAACGTACGAATACGAATAAAGAAATGCCACTAAATCTAAAGCAAGATAAAACTCACCTGAGAGCAACAAAAAGGGAAAGTAGTGTCACTTCTTGCTGCTTAAATCTGCATTTGAGAACATTAACTAAGGACAGCAACACTGTTATCCGCCCCACTTTTCCTTTGTTTGTAGTATTTATATATATATATAAACCTATTTCTTTAGTCATTTATGGCCGATGCAGCATCATCAAGATTCTCACCTCCGAAAGAACTTAGATTGCATCAGATTCCTCCATTTGCATGTGAATCTTGATGATGCTACATCCGCAAACAACGACTGGCTGTCGATCTATCAATGCAAGTACTCATCTCACCAAAAAGGAAAAATGCAGAAGCATTACCGGCCAATCTCACCGAAAAACCTAGAAGTAAGAAAAAAGTGTAAAAGTCTTGGCTTTCTGGAGGGCCAAAGGCAAGGATAATTATCCCAAAGAGAAGTAAAAAGATGGAACAATATAAGGAGAGATCAGGCATCAGGCGAAGAGAGAACGAGGGAATAAAGAAACATTTTATGTGTAATTTTTAGCATAAAGGCCACGAGGTGAAGCTGATGTGGCCTATTATCAGTGGTTAAAGCACTGATGCTCTGATGATGGGTACCCTAAAGGAATCTACCCAGATGAACTTGATCTCGAGGAAGCAGGAACAACAAAAGCCAACCCACACCTCTCCATTTTGCGTTCATTTTCGGAAAAAATACATATATAAAGAGATAGGAAAGATCAAAGAGGACTGAAACGAAACGGGATTCCAAGCCAACTAATTAGATTTTGAATCAACAGGCCCCTCTGGCTATGCAGTTAGAAACATCCTTTTCGATTCCAGCTAATCGAAGTAAAGTCTCTGGCAGAAAGAAATAAAAAATAAACAAAATCAGAAAACCCCAGATGAAATAATACCCGGACTACAAAATCCATTTTCATCATTTTGAACCCTGTGTCACTGTGAAATGGAGAAAAATAAAAACTATTTAGTTCAAAAAGAATCAATTATAACTCTAAAATATCAGGATATCTGATTGAAATAGGATAGAGGAGAATCGAAAGAGTCCGCAGGTATATATGCATATATAAATATGAAACTAGCGAATCGCCTGAGATCTAAATTCGGAGAAAACCATCGAAAGAAAAGAGAGCAATAGGAGGAGAGAGAGAAGAGAACGCACTACAGTAACAACAGAATTTTTTAGTTTGTATATATATAGAAATCACGCAAGATTTGATTGGATAGAAAAACTTCGTTAATAGGTTTAATATTTATTTTACTTTCTCTATATTCCCATTGGTGGAAGTGTAGCTGTATACATGGTAAGTACTGCACCAAGCGTTTGATCACTGGCCAGGTATTGCGCACTACAAGCTTTTCTAAACCCTAACTAGTTTTATATGTGTTTATTGGTTTCGAGGAGTATAATGATTCCACAAGGACATTCCTAGTTTTGTTTCCATGGGATTACTTTGTGGTACAAAGTACAGTATTTTTCTTTTATTTTTTTCTTTTTCATAAATTAAAGGTGGTTGAACGAATTAATATTATAACATAAAATAAAATATTAATATTAATTTATGAATTAAAATATTTAAATAATTTAATATAAATTTTAATATTTTTTAAATTATTTATTATAAAAAACTATTATAATATTATATTGTTATATATATAGTAGAATTGATTCACTCTCACAAAAATAAAGTAAATTTACTTATTTCTATTAATCTTAATATTAAACAAAGATTATTTTAAAATATTTTTCACTAAATATTTGTATAAATCTTACTAATTATACTAAAACTATATAATTTATTTTATATCCGTAAGAGAAATGATATACATATTTTTTATATTCTTTTAAAAAAAGATAAATTAAATCTAATTATTTAGATTAATACTAATTTAATATTATATAAAATTATTTTTTAAAAAATTGTATATTAAATATTTGTATAAATCTTAATAATTAAAGTTAAAATATAAAATTTATTTTTTGTTCATGTAAGGAATGAAATATATATTTTTAGAGTCAAAATTTTTAAAAAATAATCATCCATTTCTCAATATTTTATTAACTTTTATATTTAATATTAGTTGACATTATAATTATATTTTATGGTCAATTTATTTTCAAAAAATAATTTACACTATAATTTTAATATAAGCTTTTTATGATTAAATTTCAAAAATTATAGAGTACATTTTTCCTACCATTCTTAACAATGTAAATATATTATTTTGATATTTTTAAAATTTATTTTTATAATATTTAATAATATAAGAATAATATATTTTAATTTTACAATGTACTAATATAATTAAATAATAACATAAATATTTAAAATCAAGTAAAGAAATAATATATGAGTAGATAATTATGTAAAGTTAATTTATATCAATAATAGATCAAATTTAAATTCATAACATTAATGGCAGTGAGGGAATATCAAGATAATCAACAAATTCAATATATATATATACACACATGCATGCATAGGATTGCTAACCTTTCATTTCTAAAAAAATTATGCTAATAATTTAACGACAATAAAATAATAAATAGTATTTAAGTAATTTTAATAAAAATATAAATTTTAAATATTTTAATTAACTTTACTCATTCTCTTTCTTTTTCATAATAAATATACTTATTGATTGAAGTAGTTATTAGTTGTGATAAATTTACTATAATATCTTTTATTATTTTATTATTTTAAATTAACAACATGATTTTTCCTCCAAATAAAAATGATAGAAGTTGCTAACCTCCACATTCATATGTAAAGATTAGCAATCCCTAATATATATATATATATATATATATATATATATATATATATATATATATATATATATATATATATATATATATATATATATATAATACACGTTTTTGTGTGTAAAATTGAATATGTGTTATTTTGTAATAAAATTAAACTCAAAATTATATATGTTTGTGAAAAATATAAATGTTTTATGTTTGAATTGTAATAATTAAATAAGTTACTTATTTGCACAATCATTTTTAGATAATTTTCTTCCTTGATTTAATTTTATTTGTAATTAAAATTATCAAGTGAAGAAGATGCATTATTTCAAATGTGTTTATATTCAATTTTAATGGATTTAATTTCAATGAATCTGTTATATATATATATATATATATATATATATATATATATATATATATATATATATATATATATATATATATATATATAATTCCTTATCATAGATTTATTAATTTTTATAATTAATCATGATATAAAAATTGAAAAGTACAACCCTAGATACAAAATTACTAAACAAATAAGACATATTACTCTAAACATGCAAAATTTTACTACCTTTAATTTTATTATTTAAAAATGAAATTAATGATTGGAAGTGTTTTATATTTATTACAAACTGTAATCTTATATTTTTAAGGAATAACTCTTCATTGTATATTTGTAAAATTGAATATGCATTATTTTATAATAAAATAAAACTCAAAATTATATTTGTTTGTGATTAAAATATGAATGTTAAGTCTACTTATTTGTACAATTTTTTTAAAATATTTTTATCGTTGATTTAAACTTATTTATAATTAATTTCTTACTATATATTTATAAATTTTTACAGTTAAATCATAACATAAAACAAAGAAAAGAAGATAAATTATTCCAAACTTGCTTATTTTTAGTCTTAATGGACTTAATTTCATTGAATTTTTTATATATTTGTTTGTTTGTAATTAATTTTTTACCATATATTTATCAATTTTTACAATTAATCATGATATGAAAAAAAACCCTAGATACAAAATTAGTAAGCAAATAAGATACACTATTCCAAACACATATATTTTCAATTTTAATATATTTAATTTCATTGGAACTATTTTATGTTTATTATAAACTGTAACATCTTTTTTGCAAGGAATGATTATTCTTTGTCATGTTAAATATAACTTTATAAACACATAAATCTTCTAATTACATAAATAATTGCCAATAAAAATGTCCTGATGAAAAAGATATAATTACAAATGAAAATAAAATTTAAAATCTAATTATAAAAATACAAAAATGAAATTAAAAATTATGATAAAATATAAGGAATAAAATTTAAATTTAATTTATATTTATCGTTTTAATTGTTAAAATTTTTTTCTAACACTATTTGCCGATGTATCTAATTTGTATTCTACGAGATATACTTTTCCGTCAAAGAAAAAAACATACTCCCCTATCAATATATATGCTAGTTTTTTATCTGTGTAATGTATTGATTTTGATTTTATAAAAAATATAGTAAGAGTATATCACGAAATTATAATCTAAAAAGATCTGGTGTACATTGAATTAATATTAAAATAATTTTTTACATCAATTTAGTATCGATTTAAAAAAAATTTGTTTGATATTTACCAATTTTTTAATATTAAATTAATCTAAAAAATGTTTCGATACTAATTTAGGGTGAAACTTTTGAAATTAATAATTGATATAAAATATTTTTTATATTAATTTATTGTTTACCAGATCATTTAAATTTTGATATGATAGCTTACTTATATAATAATGAAATTATGAATTAATCTGAATATATGATTAATTGTTCCATACATACAAAGAAAAAATTAATTGAATTAAATAAATTTGATCTATTATATTTTTTTGGCTAACTTCATATATGTTATAAATAAGAAAGATAATAGTAGACAACTCTTTTCCTAATATATTGCAATTGCAACTGTTATCATTCTCATCTAAGTATCAAAATTAAACCTAAATTCTAAATTTGAACAATAAAATACCAAAATGATATCCTTGTTTTCAAACCAATTAGCAAAATAAACAAAGACAAATGCCAAATAACCTTGAATTTATGTTAATGTGGACATTTTTTAGTATGAGATGTAATCAAAGTTAAACTTAAATATTGATCCTTAATTATTGACATATGTATTAACTATTATAAAACTTATATTATGCTTCATTCTCATTTGTTGTTTAACCTGACTACATAAGCATTGCCAATAGCATTCCATATTTACAACTCACTTGTTATAAAAGATTGATTGTATAAATATTAGTGCAAATTAATACATATACATGGAATTAAATTACATTAGAAACCATATATGACTTTTAAAAATCCTCCTTTATCCTAATTAAAAGGGAACACATATTATATTGTAAAAAATTAAAAATGGCTATTGTGTATTAAAATTCAAAACAACCAACCCACAAATGCAAATATAGATCTATTGTTATTCAAATGAGTCTTGAAGAGACGACTTTCATAAAGGAAGGAAAATGTAAACCATAACATAGCAATTCATGAGGCCATTGGAAGAAAACAACACTTTAGTATTGTATAAACAAATAAAAAAACTAACAATAAGAATATTAGAAACTGAATAAAATATAATCTAATTTAAACTTTAGCTCAAGTAAATTTTCAACATTGACATTCTATAAATTTCAAATCATTAAGTTGATCAAAATAATAATAGCATTACGTGTCATTGCCTTAAACATGAATAGTAATTGAAATAAAATTCTTAATGGAGAATAATAACTTGCGTGCATCAATGGTTCATAAACATTAATGGTAATTAGAAAAAAATCCTTAATTTTTAATGGAATAAAAACTTTTCCTTCCATTTAAAAAAGAAAATATATTGATTTATACTATTATAAAAATGATCAATGATAATAAAGTAATAAACATGAATTATAAAAAGAAATTTTCAAAGATTTTTTTTATTTTCAAAGAAAATCAACACTTAGACTTTTGTCTTATTGAAAACATTTTAATGCTTCAATGTTTAATGTGGACTTTTGTTTTTTGGATAGAGAAATTAGAGCTCATTATCTAATCTTTAAAGAAAATTTTTCACTGACATATGAAAAAATAACAAACTAATTAAGGAAAATGAAGTTTAAAATCAAATAAAAAAATGGAATGTATAAAAAAACAAGAAGATGAAGAAATATAGTGATCTAATTAATGGAGAAAGCACAAATTTTAAAAGAAGTGAGGTTTTATAGGGATGATAGGTTAGGAAAATAAGCATTGCAAATAAAAAATGCATTAAATTCTTAATGAAAGGAAGGAAAAATGGAGAGAAAGTAAAGGATCAATAAATAGGTAAAGTTTCAAATTTTGAATTCAAATAAGAAAAAATCCAAAACAAAGATCTAAGGGATTCATAATTTAATTGAGACAAATTATACAAAATAGAAAAATAGAAAAAATGTGTTACAAGAAAGCATCACCTACATTACATATGTATTAAACAAAGTAAAAGGTATTGAAAAAGAATATGTCAATTTTAAGAAGTTTAAAATGGAAAAAAATCTCACTTGAAGCAAACCTCAATCGTGCTAGCTTTTTATACTAAATAATCCTATGTTTAAAATAAAAAAAAGGTGTGAGTAGAAAATGTAAGGTTCTATCATCATTCCTCTCTACTCACCATTAAAAATACTATTCATAAATTAATGATAATATAAGGCAATGAATTTGAAATTAAAAATTTTAAAACTTCATTTCTTTTTTAAACAGATGCAAGAATTAGTTGCAAAATTTTTGAATTAACTTAAGAGATGGAGCAAAGGATTCGAAATTCGAGGTTGATTTCTAAAAACAATAAGGAAAAGAAAACAAACAAATTGAGAAGGCATTAAAAGATCTAATCCCTTCCTCTGATTGTGTGAGTGCGACTTACTGTGACACAATATTTATTAAAAAGACATTAATTATGCAAGTATAACTCACTATCTCTATCTCGTAATATTCATTAAGAAGAGATTAAGCTAGTGGTAAAGCCATAGTTAATATAGTATTAGGTAGATTATAAAAGTATAAAGGTGAAATTACAAATTAGAAGAAAATATAAAAGGTGAAAATTAAATTAAATTTATATTTATTATTTTAATTGTTTAAAAAGTTCTAAAAGAGTTTATTTTAACACGAGGGTTAAAAACAACCTAGTCGATTGGCATTAATGATTATCAACATTTCTTAAATTTCAAATGAATCTATATAAGTAAAAATGCAATAAAGATGGTTTAAATTTGATAGGCTTTTTATAGATTCAAATTAAAAGCCTTGTAATTCTCAAAGGGAATTCAAATTTATTATTGCCTCTACAAAAAAAAATTAAGAGTAAGAAAAAGTAAGAATTTTCAAAGTTAGAAAGTGTAAATTAGGAGATGGGATCCTCCTTACACACCTGCCTCTTAAAGAAAGGAGCCTCCTACCACAATAAAACACAAAGGTTTATTTCATCACTACCTCTTTGTTTTGTGATAATAAGAAAATTTGAAGACCTAGCTCACATTTCCTATGCTTAACTATGGTAGAAGGCTTTAATATCAAAAAGGCAAGGGTGTAGAGAACCCATCTCTAAGTCTAGATAGTGCATATAAAAAAAGCCTGCTAGCTAAATTTATAGAGATGAAACAAAACATTTAACTTTGATTCTCAATGACCACTAATTTCTGAAGCCATTGTCTAAAGATTTAATAGTTCAAGTCTAGCACTTCAAATTCCTATATGTGTTAGTTATTTGAACAACCATCATTATAAGTTTATATGATTTTTAATAATATCATGGATGGCATAGTGCAATTTAATGAGCTAACCATTAAAATGACATTACATATAAATTGTCAAACAAAATTAATATGGTAAGTTTTTACATTTTCCAATAACCTTGTCAATTAAAAAAATTAGTTAGTTCTTAATATACATTTGGATGTTAGTTTTTCATACAACAGATGTCTGATGTTTAAAACTACATTTGTATTTAATGTTTTGTATTCCTTTCAATATTGATTACTTAAGAATTGACATGGTTTGTTAGAAATAATTATATCCATATCGATCATATAGAAATAATCACTGCAATTTATAGTTTTTCTTTTTTTAAAAAAAATAAGAATGTAATAATCTTTAAAAGATTTGTTAAAGAATAATAGAGATAATTTTACACAATGAAATTTTTAAAACTTTAGATGATATCATAATACAGTAAGTATCAAATAGCAAGAAAAATTCATAAATATTTACACATTTGTAAATGAAAGTAAAGATTAAATGAATACTAAAATCATCTTAAAAAGCATATTTTCACTAGAGAAATGAAATAAAGAGGTTTCAAAGCACAACTTTAGGTTACAATCCTATAGAAACACCCTACCCATTCTATTTATCATATAGAGAATCCGTGGAATGGATGAAGTGCTTGTGCAAGATTTCAAATTAGAAAGTCACTATTATAAAATAGTTAATTAGTATCAAGAGTTGAAGGAATTACATATTAGAAAATGCCTTATGTTTAATTAAGTATTATAGTATATATAGTTTTAAAATTAGTTTGCAAATTGTCATAAAATATAATAATATTTGATTTTCATTTAAAAAAAGACGTAATTTATGTTTCCATAGTTTTAAAAAATTATATTAAATGTCATTTTCTTTTGAACAACTAAAATCTAATTCTCATAATGCCTCATCAATTTATTTAAATAATCGATATAGTATGTCTTACCACCCCACCTACCCAATCCTTGGTCCTCATTCATATCCTAAGTCTTCATTCCTTCATCTTAAACCCTAATCCTAACCCTATGTTCGTCACTTTTCCATCCTCTATCTTTCAATTTATTCTTAACTAGATATAGAAAGCTAATATCTTCTATAACTCTAAAGAATCCTAATTAAAATAATTTTAAAAAATAAATTAAATGATAAAAAATTAAAAATAGTAAAAAGTTATGTGCAACACCATAATCAAATATGGGTGTTTCACTAAATCTATCTTGATATCTGTAACTTAATATATAAGGTTTACACTCATAAAAAATTCTTTTGAATACAATACATGTAGATATAATGAGCATTCATGAAAAATTGAAGTATTTCATATTTTTATATAAATAAATAAGAGATAATATCATAGAATGTCAAAGAAAATGAATGAAATCAAACTTCATATCTGTCCAAACTTATAAAATATACATCAAAATGATAGGTAATAAAATAGGATGTAATAGAAAAGCATAAATTAAATAACAAGAAAAAACTAAAAAAAGTTCTCACATTTATATTCTGTGCTTTTCTAATGAGTGCTAAATTTTACATATTTGGTTACAGCCTAACTAAGTTTCAATCTTGTAAAGTAATTAGTGAGCAAAAATATAAAACCAAAGAAAACCATCTTAAGATTGGAAAGAGAACATACCTCATTAGATAAAGAATTTTAAAGTTAGAAAAGTTTTGAAATAAAATTTGCAAATGATGTTATGCTCTACTCTTTTTATTTTCAACTCATATCACACTTTGAACTTTGTATTTTTAATTTGCACATGTAGCCTAAGTTTTGATGTCAATTATTATAAAAAATCAATGTCTAAATATTATAATATACATCGATTTAGAAAAAATATCGTCATCTTTAATACAATGACATTATCCTATTAAATAATATTTAACATCAGTTATTACACAAAAATCAATATCATAATAAATGAATATCTTTTTTTAAAAAATAATTTTTTTCTTTTTACTTAAGCAAATTTTTCCATAATCATTCTAGAATAACTCCAAAACCTTTCGAGGCTCATTCCAAAATGGCCATATATAACAAACATGTATACCATAATAAAATTGATTTAATTATACACATCATATACATTAGAATTTATAATTTACATATATATATATATATATATATATATATATACATATCTATATATATATATATATATATATATATGTAAATTATAAATTCTAATGTATATGATGTGTATAATTAAATCAAAATAGCCATATATAACAAACATGTATATCATAATAAAATTGATTTAATTATACACATCATATACATTAGAATTTATTTTATATATATATATATCAAACTGGTATCTTGAACATAACTTACTCTAAGAAAATTAGTTGCATTAAAATTATTTTTCGCATTAAGATATTTTTATGATAAAATTAAATAGAATAATAATAAATTAAATGTAAATAAAACAAATGAGAAAGGAGATAATTTATGATGAAAATATATTTTTTCATTTTATTTATTATCATATCATTACATGAATATATATAATGAAAAATTTGTTATTTACCATGAATAACGAATTTTTTATTTATAATAAATATACATGGTATCCCTACATAAATTAAAAGAAAAAATGGTTATTCTTTACTTGTAATTTTTTTTCATATTGCTTAATAACTTTTAAAGTGCTTGATTTCATCAATTTTGTATATATTGACTTTAAGGTGCTTGATTGCTTCATTTTCTATTAGTCTTTGAACGTTTATATTTTTCACTGTAAGAATAGGTATATTATTTGCTCTCTCTCTCTCTCTCTCTCTCTCTCTCTCTCTCTATATATATATATATATATATATATATATATATATATATATATATATATATATATATATATATATATATATATATCAAAGTTTGATATAGCACATAGAGCAAGTAGCATGTTAGTTCTTACATCAAAATATAGGGAGCATTTGAGGCTTATAACAAATGAAATAATCAAGCACAAACATTAAATGAAATATAAGGATAATATATGCTATCAATGTTTTATAATTAGAAATATTTTAAATTTTATGATTATGATAATTACATCAAACTATGAATATCTTATACTTATGACCATCTATTTGAGTGTAAAATATATTTGCGATTTAATATGATACTCATGACCATAAGAGATGGCTTTTAAGATTAAGATGAAAGGTATAAATTGTAGTATTCAATATTGAAAAGGAACTAGAATCTCCTAAAGTTTATTCTAAGAACTTTTGTTTGCACTTCAAAACATAAGCATTTACAAAGAATTTGGAAGGATTCTTGCTTGAAATCCTTCTAAATGCTTTGTAGAATTCATGTGTTTATGATTGAAGTGTGGATATAAATTATTAGAATGAACTTTAATTGACTCCATACCCTTCTAAAGCACTAGCTTTTGGAATCTATTAACAAATAAGACTTTTAAGGTTAAGAGTGTAGATTATAGTATTAAAATTGCTTGGGCCATTAAGAAAATCCATGAATCTCTTACGGTTCCTTCCAATGTATGGGTACAAGTTCATGTAAGAAATTCTAAAAATTTTCCAAACCTTTCAAATAGCCCTAATAATGTCAAATTTCAATATCTACACCCCCAACTTAGAAGCCTTTTTTCATAAGAGGAGATTTATTTTAAAAGATCATTAATTTGTTGGTAGGGAAAGTCCCATTTATAAGTTAAGAGCAAAATAATTAGATATCAATTTTTAATTTTAAACGAATGTTGTAAGTTTAGTCATATGTATAGTTACGATGACTTAAGACATTGGTTAAGTACTAAAATGACATGTAAATTGTTAATAAACTATCACGATGATTGAACAAAAAATTAATGTTGTAATTTCTTATTGATGAATTGTGAAATAGACTTACTTGACAATTATCATAAAAAATTGACATTGTAAATTCCTTTATAAATGTTGTTCATGTAGTCACTGTTCCATTTATTTAGACTTCCTTATAAATATCATTCATTTAAGTATCTTCAATTTCATTCATTTAAAATTTTTCATAAATGGCATTTATTTTAACATCTTTAATTTCCTAGAAAATGTCATCATATTAAATGTTAGTAAATTCTAAAACCAACATTTTTATATTTATCATTTCTTCAATAAAGGTCTTTCAATTATTACAGATTACTATTATATAAACAACCAAATATGAAAAAAAAATATTTTTAAATTAATTTAATATAAAAAGTTATATTTATTTCGATATATCTTTTATTTGTTAATCTATATAAACCAAATACCTATTATAGAATTTTAAGGTAAAAATAACCTACAAATAAATAAAGAAAAATAATTTTATAAATTTATAGAATCTTAATTGTCATTACCTTCTTCATAATGAAAGTACAAATAAATAAGTAAATAAAAATAATATTTACAAATTTATGCACAATAACTATACTAAATCATCGATGAATAAAATTTACATGTTTATATATATATATATATATATAAACAAAAAAAACCTATAGCAAAACCATAATTTATGAAAATCCTAATCCTCAATGCACACTCCAGTTTGTTATTCAAATTTCTCCAATTTGTACACTCTATCGACATAGAAATAGGGTGAGAATACAAAAGAAAAAAATCATTATGTATGAAATTTTCATCCACCAGCTCTTCAATTCAACAGTAGACTCCATTTCATTGAGAAAGTATACAATGAAAGAATAAAGGTTTAAAATTCTTCCATTGTACAC
This sequence comes from Sindora glabra, assembly GCA_020226215.1. Taxonomy (NCBI): domain Eukaryota; kingdom Viridiplantae; phylum Streptophyta; class Magnoliopsida; order Fabales; family Fabaceae; genus Sindora; species Sindora glabra. The sequence goes on from CM035226.1 coordinate 43,801,778, forward strand.
TCTGTCAATGAAAATAGAGTCAAAGAATAACAACTTTTCCATTTCACTTTTACTCCATACAATTAAGAAAGTATATGATAGGAGAATAAAAGGTTAAAGTTATTTTATTATACATGCTCTCAATAAAAATAGAGTGAGAATACAAAAAATCACTAAATATAAAATTATCATCCACCAGCTTTTCAATTTCAAAATAGACTCCATTTCATTGAGAAAGTATACAATGAAAGAATTAAGATTTAAGGTTTTTCCATTATATATTCTCTTAATAAAAGTGGCATTAAAGAATAATAGCTTTTCCATTCACTAACTCTTGTATTCCACTTTTACTTTATTACAATTAAGAGAGCATACAATAGGAGAATAGAAGGTTAAAGTTCTTTCCTTGTACACACTTTCAATGAAAATCGAGCAGGAAATCAACAATAACATTATGTATTAAAATCATCATACTTGAAAAAATATTGGAAAGTAAGATGTTAGAAGAATTTCATATGGAAAAATAGAGTTAGAACAACAATTGGAAGATTATAATTGATGTCAATTATTAAATAAAACTAACTTCCTATACTTATGTAATTTCCAACAAAACTTTTGAATTGTCTTTTAGATTACAACTATCAATTAAAACAGACATCCTATACTTTTGTAATTTCCAATAAAGCTCTTGAAATGCTTCCAAGATGACAATTGTTAATTAAAATTGATATCAAGACTTTTGCAATACTTTTTAAATGATGGTTAAGTAAAAAACTAATATTTTAAGTTTTCACATGAGATTTCAACATTGGTTACATTCTTTTACATCATTTTATCTTTTCATATAATTTTAAAAATATTATTATATTAAAATAAACGTAAATTCTATTGTAAGCTGACATAAACCATCAATTCTATAGCAATGATTGTTTCTCAAAAAATGGAGAGTCAAAGTGATCTTTAGTAGAATCACAACATCGATTATTAATTAATACCAACATTTTATAATATATCATATTGGCTTTATACGTTAGTCATTTGAATATATGACATTAAAATGGCTTTTTATATACTATTAGATGCTGGTTATATGCTAACTGACATCAAAGGTTGTTATATTGTTATATAATGTTGGCTATAATTAAAAATCAATGTTATAAGTTGTTCATAATTTTAAAATGTCACTACACTATTATATATGTTAATTTTTATTTTAACCAAAGCCAATGTAACAATATTAAAATGCATTTATGTACTAATGTGACCTCCCACTTCTCATATTATTATTATTATTATTATTATTATTATTATTATTATTATTATTATTATTATTATTATAGACACACACTCCTGTGTTTCCATCCATACTCATTATAATTTAATAATTAATAGAAGTTAAATTAGTAGCCAGTACATTTATCAAGCAGTGATGTAGCGAGAATTCTTAATTGTACGTTGATATTTGTTGTTGCAATACTTATCTTTCTAAATTTCAATCCATAACTCTAAGTTTATATTAAGTGATTTATTATTGTTATTAAAAAAAAGTGATGTGGGCTTATCACAAGTTGATGATAGTTGTCATGATCTCTTAATTACTTTGTCTAAAACTTCAAAAAAAAAAAATGAGCATTTATAAAGAATATGCATTATTAATAGTGTAAATAATATCTAAGAATTTATTTATTTTTAACAATGGTGTTATGAAAATTTGAACCTAAAATTTAATGTAAATTATCAAATTTCTTCACTATTAAATAACATTTAATAATTTTTCCACAGGCTCATCTAATCTAATCAATATATATATGAAGTTGAACTTATAAATTGATTATGAGTTGCCAACCCTGGATCAGCTCAGAGATTACTTATAAATTGATTATGAGTAAATTAATAACAATATTGAAGTTCGTCTCGACCATAAAATATCTTATTTTTCGAGAGCAGCTTAATAATTATCCATCATGGCTCAGCAGCCTTGCTTTTCCCAGAAGCTGTGGGAACTTCGTGCACTAAATAGATGTCATAATAACGGTTTAAATTCATTAAAAAAATCATAATAATGGAGCTTATCATTATTGGTTATATAATTTTTTATGGACAAAATATTATTCTATTATTTTTTTGGTGAACTTTTGTTGATTAATAATGCTGGAGACATGCGCTACCAGAAAAACTGAATTATTGTTAAAAAAATGATGAGACCGAGTCTAGTAGATTAGAATTATCATCATCATTGTCATCGATGTCGTCCTTCATTCTATTCTTTGCAGCGCGCAAATGCCAGCAACGTGGTGCCTCCTTCCTACATTCTTTTGGCCCAGAATTTTCATGCCTTTTTTTCCTCATTTTTTATATAAATTTTTTATTTTATTTTAAATTTTTATATTATTTTAATTTTTATCACTTTTATTATTTACAATATACACAATAGTATCTCTTAATCATATATATATATATATATATATATATATATATATAATTTTCATACAAAAATATTTAGTTTAATTAAATTATTTAATTATATATTTTATTTTTAATTTATATTACTTAAGAACTCATACACTATCTTTCTTATTTTTATTTAGTTTATTACATATTTCATTATTTATGTGAATTCTTACTACTTACAATTGAAATGCTAATATCACTAATAAATATAAGGCTTAACTATAATTTTTGTTCCTCTAATTTGCAAATTGATCGAATTTGATTCCTCTTAAAAGTGTTATTTTGTTTTAGTCTCCAAATACCAAAATGGGCCTAAATTTAGTCTATATCACTAGCTGCCATCTAATTTTTAACAGCCATCCTACATGGCAAGACTATGTGGAACATGGCAATATAAGCTGGAAAAAAAGGCGGGCCTCATAATTCACCTTGGACCAGCACCTCAATCACGTCACGTCTAGGTGTTGCTCTCGTAATAGTACAATACGTTATTTATTGTATGTAACTTTCTAGGTTTTTCTATATTTTTGGTTAATTCTCATTTCTGGTGGAAGAAAGGGTTGAAAAGCGAAGAAAAACATTGAAATTGTGGACTTCTTTGTTGAATGGCAAACACTAAACATTAGGATTATTAGACGAAAAACTCACTTGGGTATCAATTAAGGTAAAGTTTTAAAGATAATTTCTGTATCATATTGTTGCTACTCCTTTTTTTTTTTTGGCTTGATATTTCATTTTGGATGTTAGGTAAGTATTTTTTTTTTAAGGTTTGAATGGTAGATGGGTTTTTTTATTGCATTTTAAAATGGTGGGCAGGACATCTCTACTTTATATACAATATTTGAGCATATATTTAGGGTTTTGAGTTAATTTTGTTTAAGATAGTAGTCTCCTTTTTTACATTATCTTTTTCTTTGTTGAAATTCTACACGATTCTCTTTTTGACTAAAGCATAAAAGTTTACACTATTTTAAAATAATTTTTCATTGAATTTAAATTTAATTAATTTTAATTATAATCTTAATTTTTAATTTTTTTATACTGTAAATTACTCCAACCGAAGCATTTAACCTTATGATTCATCATAAAGGTAAATATGTGGATGAAAGCCAACCTACATTGAATTATACTGGTGGAAAAGTGAAGAAAGTGCAAAAATTAGATTTAAACCAAATTTACTCGTTTGATGTGACTTACTTGGTAAGGCATTTGGAGTACAAGTCCTATAAAGTACTATGGTGGAAGGTATTAGTGGCATAAGACCATTCAATAGAGGTGATAATGTGAGGGACTTGATAGCTTCTATAAATGGACATGCAAATGTGAATTTTTTTGTTGAACATCATGTGAATATTCTTGAGTTGCTCAAAAAGGTAAACAACTTATGGTAAAACAAGGTTGAAGTTGAGGTGAATGAAGGAGGTGAGGTTGATCTTGAGGTGAATAGGGGATATAAAGCTAGTGTTGAGGTGAATGAGGGATATGTAAATGATGTTAAGGTGAATGAGAAAGGTAAGGGTGAGATTTATGTTAAGGTGAATGATCAGGTTCAAGTTGAGTCAAATAAGCAAGATGTGTTTAAGGTAAGGGTTGAATAATTGGATGAATTGTAGGAAGCTAATGTAACCTCTAATTTAGAGTTAGAAAAAAGTGATTATGATGAAAATTTAGATTAAGATGCAGTATTGGTAAGGATGTAAAGGAACATAGAAAGATTAACAAAAACCCATTGCTGCAAAACAAAAGTAACGCACCAATTTAAGCTAGTCGCCAATTGTTAATGAAGATTGGATGGATAAAGATGATAAGTCTAATGATCTAAATAATCCAGATATTTTTAAGCAAAAGAAGAATGTGATAAATCAAGGCCTAAATTCAAAAAAATTCATAGATTTAAATCGCCAAAAGATTGTAAAGAAATTAAATTCAAAGTAGGACTTGACTTTATGAATAAAGCTAGTGTAAAGGATATTATCCCTCAGTATAGACTTTATCAAGGTAAGTTAATTTAGGTTGACAAAGATGAAAAAAGAGAGGTTAGTAGTGAAATACAGAGAAAGCTGCCCATATTATTTAAAGATAAGTTTCAATATTTATAGACAAGTATAGCAAGTTAGAAAATTAGATGATATCTACACTTGTCTTTGGCAATTCAAAAACTTACAAGCAAAAACAAAGTTATTAGGAGTGAAGCTTATGGATGCTATGAGAGAAAATCTTAATGTTAATTACAAGACAATTCAAAGTGAAGTTAAAAATGATTAAGGTGTCAATCTTTCTAAGAGGAAGGTATACAAGGAAAAAAGGAAAGCAATAGAATTAGTAGAAGGTTCTTCAAAAGACCAATATAAGAAGTTATGAAGTTATAAAAAGGAATTACTTAAGAGTAATAATGGTTCTTTTATTGTCATTAGTATGATTAGGTCATCATTAAAGTGCTTTTAACTTTTGAGAAATTATATGTCTGCTTTAAGGGATGTAAAAAGGTCTTTATGTAATGTTGTAGACCATTAATTTGCTTAGATGGCTATTTTTTTAGAGGGATTCATGGAAGGTAATTACTTATAGCTATAGGAAAAGATGGAAACAATGACATCTTTCCAATTACCTTTGTAGTAGCGAAGGCTAAATGCATAGACTCTTGGACATGGTTTATGGAGAAATTCATACAAGATATAGGACTTGTTGTAAAGCATGGTTGGTCTTTCATTTTAGACTAGCAAAAAGTAAGGATTTGATACCATGGTTTACAAATTCTTTGTTTACAGCTTAATTCTACATGGTTTTATGTTATACCTTTAACTAATTAGAGATATTTCATTTTTTTAGTAGTAGAAACATTTTTTATTAATTCATATTATATGATATAATATTATATTAAGATGCTTTATTTAAATTTAACTAGGACTTGTTTCATATAACATCAACATTTCTTATCCTTTTAAAACTTTCTCACATTGTGCTTACAAATCCCAGGTATTCTTTATTGAATATTAGAAAGCAGCACAAGTAATTAGAAATGTTTATTATGTTATGTGGAGATAGATATTTCTAGCTTACATAATTTTTAGGTGTTAAAATTTATCAGGGCAAGAAGAACTATGAAAGATAAATGTTATATTTATTTTTCTTGTAAACCCTTTATTAGAAAGCTAACCAACAAAATAGAATGGGCTTTTTCATTGCATTTGCTATAATTGATATATTATGTAAAATTGATGTTGAAAGGTTTCACATTTGAGAAAGTCATTTGCAGTAAGGTGCATCAATTGTTTTTAAAATGCAAGTAACCTTTTTTTTATTTTCCTATATTTAGTAGTCAATTTTTTATGGTTTTCAATTCTATAGATTATTCTTTTATGTTAAATTTGCATGTATTACTCCCTTCAATGCTTTTTATCTTCAATGTTATAGAAAACCTTCTAAATTTATCATCTATATAATTTTTTATTAATCAAGAAAAAAGTTGAAATAATAAAGCAAGATGAAGAAACCAAAATCCTTTTAGATTAAAAATAGATTTTTTCCCTTGTAAATACTTTAAAAAAAATTTAATTGAATTATCTAAGAGGAATCTACCAAAATCAATAGCATACATGCTCAAGCTAACATAAAAAACATATACTATCTTTAATTATCTACAAGGAATCCACTAAATTTTGACTAGGACTTATTTTATGTAACATTAGCATCCCTTTGTCATTAGGTCCAATTGTTCATATATACAAATTTCTAGAATTTTAAAACCAATGTTACAACACTTGCCATGATGCCATATTATATGAATTATTTATCTTTTAAATATATGGATGTATCTGTACTTTCTGGTTTATAAGGCATTAGTTTAGTATTATGCATGTTTTGTTTTTGCTTATTAGTTTCTTTCCTATTCAATTTAATTAGTTAACTAGTTTCATGGTTACTAGTTTTATATTTAAATTATGGCTAGGTTATGGATTATGATACTTCTTGACTAATTCATAAATGGTTATATATTTTAAGGACTATTTATATTATGTTATGTTAATGTTAACAAAGGTTAAAAAAGGCTATTAAATGCTTGCAAGAAAAGGTAAAGCATCACTTTTATGTTAAGCACCTCAACTCTAATTTTAAGAAAAGATTTCCAAGAGATGATATGAAATGTGCTTCATAAGAGGCAGCTAGAGCAACTACTATTCTAGAATATAAGATGGCTAAGAAAAAGCTTAAAATATTAGATAATAAGGCTTAAAAGTCTTTATAGAAGTCTTTGATAGAAGAATTTGACCCTTCATAATAGAGTAGGTTTACTTTTTCAACTCACACTAAGTACCACTTGCAAGTTAACAATATGTGTAAAGCCTTCAACAAACCATTCTTGCATTTAAGGATAAGCCTATCATACAGTTACACTACAACAAATTAATACTTGTACCACGATTAAAATCGTGGCACAAGATTAAAATTTTCGTGGCTATGCTATTTAGCCACGAAAATACTAGTTAAATGGTTCCGTGGCACAAGTAAGTGTGGTAAGGAAATTATCAATGGAAAAAAGGTCCAGTAGCATAAATAATTTTTTTTCCACTAATTCACTTGTGGCTAATAGATTCTTTTAGCCACGAGTACAAATGTGACAAGATAAGCACATCAGTGGCTAGTAATTTATATTGCCACGAATAAAATTGTGGTAAAATTTATGACAAAAAATAAAATAAAATAATTATAAAACTAATATATTTAGCTAAAATAATTTTTATATATCTAAATTAAATTAATTATCTAACTAATTCAATCAGGTGTTATCTTATCATTTTATTTATACAATTGTTGAAATCTATTAATACTTTTGATCCATGTCTAGTTATGATAAATTATTAAAATTCTATTTGTCTAGAAATTATAATTACATTTATTGGGAATCGAACTTGAATCTCTAAGCTGAGGAATGCCATGCCTTACCATTGCGCTAGTTTGCTTCTGTAATATTATAATACAATATATTTTATATAAAATTTTAATTGACCGATTGACTTCAAAAATAAAACTATACTTATATGAGACTAATTATATAATAATAAAATATTACATAAGTACATATAATAAAAATGCACTAATACTAAAATATTTTATGATTTTATTTTAAAAATTAATTTTTTATAAACTAAATTCCTATTTATTTTGTTAGTAATTTTACTTATATTAAATTTATTCTTTACAAATATATTATATCAAATTTATCTCTCATAAATAATTAATTAGTTAATTTTATCCTTTTATTAATATTTTTTATTAATTATTATTAATTGAGTTATTACAAAATAAAAGTAAATTTTTTATATCTTTCAGGTAATTTTTTTTATTTTCTAAAATTCCTTCAATAAAGATTGAATTATATGAAATAAATATCCATATAAATTATAATTTTGAACTATTATGTATATTTAAATTTAAATTAAAAATTAAAATTTTAATTATTATAAATTATTTACTTTTAATTTTCATTAATAATACATATTTTATCATTCACAAATATAAATTAAATTATTCAAACCTTCAGAAATTTTTTATATTAATTTCTTCTCTCATAAGTTATTTATATTTAATTTGTATTCTTCCATTTATTAAGTCAGTAATCTATCAATAAAATTATAAATGAATAGACTAAAATAATTAAATTATTATTTAGAAGGAAAGAAATTATTACAAAATATATGTAAGAAATGAAATTAAAACAATTGAAATTAATATAGGATGGAAATGAAAATTTATACTATTTTATATATATCACTTCCTTAAATACAATTTTTTTTAAAATATTTTAATATAATAATTTTATTATTATTAAATTATACATAATTTTACATAACTATTATTTTCAATTTTTTAATGAAAGTTTTGTTGATATTAAAGTGATTAACGTAAAATTTATTATTATATACTTCTACAATAAAACTTGTTATAACTTATCTCATAAATTATATTATTTTTATATAATATAATAATTTTAGTATTTTCATAATATATATCTTCTTTGTTATCACATTTTTTTAGAATAATGTGATGAGATAAAAAAAATAAATTTTTATAATATTTTATACTTTGAATGATTTTTTATTGATATTTTAAAAATTAGATTGAATAATGAATTGAAAAAATTGTTATATACATATGTATAAACATATGTATTATACATATGTATATGTAAATATTATTAATTTTTAATTTTAGTATGTAGAGAATTTAAGTTCATTAAATAATTATATAATACAATCTTTAATATATTATAATATTTATTTTATTGATGTATATTAATTTTATTATATAAATTTATTTAATGTAAATTTAAATAATTATTTATTATTTATGAAAAATAGTTACATTTTAATAAATTAAATTTGGTACATATGTATATAAAAATACTTAAGAGCTTAGCAATTAAATTCTTTCTTACATATCTTAAAGTTTAGGGTTTAACTCCTATTTAAATTATTTTTAAAAAAATAATAAAATAACTCCTATTTAAATTATTTTTTAAAAAATAATAAAAGTATATAATTATATAATTTATGGGTAGTTCTATCTTTTTACATATATTTTATGAATTAACTATTTAAAAATGTTAAGTTTTATAGTTTTTTTTATTTTGATTGATGAGGCTAATCAGTTGATCAAATGCTGAATTAATTATTTGTTAAACATCCATAATATATAAATATTTATATTTTTTATTGTCTATTATATTGTAGCATGTTGTACTTATTATAAATAATATTTTTCATATGTATAATTATAAAAAATGATACATTTGACTATAATTTTATTCATAGAAGTAATTTGTGGCATAAGTAATACTTTACTATAGATAAATTTTTTGACTTATATGATATAATAAGTGATACTTTGTCACATGAAATATATATTCATAATTTAATTTGTGGCATAAGTGATACTTTTTCATAAAGAATATATTCTCATAATTTAATTTGTGATACAAGTGATATTTTTCCATGAGTAAAGTTTTTTTATAGCACAAGTAATACTTTGCCACAGAAATTGTGTTCCTGTAACTTAATCTTGTGACACAAGTGATATTTTGTCACGAATAAAATTTTTTCGTAACACAAATAATACTTTGCCATGAAAATTGTATTCCCATAGCTTTGTTTGTGGCACAAGTGATATTTTACCATGAGTAAAATTTTCTTGTGACATAAATTTTTTAATTTTTTAAATATTTATTTAAATTTTTTTGTTCACATGGCAAATGGTAAAATTGCCACGATTTTTGAAGTTTCGTAGCATAATTTATGGCACAAGTGTTAATTTATTGTAGTGTTAGTTAAAGAACATAAGCATTATCTAATGGAAAGATTCATTAATAATAAAGAAAAGGTGAAAAAATACAAAGGTATACTATGTCCTAAGATATAAAAAAAATAGGTAAGCCATAAAAAGAGAAAGTAATCAACGGATACAAAAATGGAATAGAGATGAAAAATATGCCCTGTTCGAAATTGAAAAAAAAGCCTAATAAATTCATTATTAATCTTGCTTAGAAAAACTACTCTTGTAAGTGTTAGCACTTAATCAGGATCCCATGTTGTCACTTAGTAGCAATAATGGCATTGTGCAACCATAAGCTTGAGGACCATGTGGACAAATACTATAGATGCACACGAAGAATTAGTTTACTTTTGTTATACCTTTTCAATTTTTTTGATGATATTGATATTAACAATATGAATGTTTTCTTATTATGGTATGGAGACATATCTAAAATGCTACCAACACATGATTCATCCTATTAATGGAACAAGCTGTGGCCAACGTCTGATGCTAATTTAATTCAGTCACCAATAATGAAAAGACATCTTGAAATGCCTAAAAAAATAAGAAAAAAAGACCTTAATGAAAAGAAAATAGAACCTAATAATTTGTCAAGGCACCATTCAACTTACAAGTATATGAAATACAAATAATTTGGTCACAATGTCAAAAGCTACAAAGGGAAGACAAGGACAGATAAAGAAATACTAGTTAGTGGCAATAAAGCATTATTGAAATTAAAAAGTTAAGATTCAAGTACAAGAGGACAAACTTCAAACTCTACAGTAATAGCCAATGCACAACTAGCCACTATAATAAATCTAGTAAGTTAAGGCCAAAGTTAAAGTAATAAATCCAAAAACAAAGGAACTCAAGGAAGAATAATGGAAAAGAATACCAATGATGCAAATTTTAAAAGTAAATTAAAAAAAAAGGCTTTATAAAGAAAGGAAATGTATGCATCATAGAGGAAATATTGTAGTTCATAAGTGAGGATACCAAAAGGAGGCTTGACAATGTTGTTTACACATAATAATCCTATACAAGTGTTAAAACAACCAATACTGAATATTAGACTTAGTAGTTATTATATCTAGTAATTTTAGGATGCTAATGTAATAGGCATTAGGAGTGTGAAATACATCAAACCTCTAGATTACATGTAACCATTGACATTATGATTTCCTTGAGAGCCATTAGAATTAGTTTGCTGAATGCTTTGCTATATATTGTTTGACCTATATCTTGGTAAATGAAAAGAAATTAATTAAAAATGTGTAGAGATTTTGAATGTTTTTTGCTATTGTGACTATATTAAATGCCTTTATCAAGTCTTTCACTCTTTGTTATGTATCAATTTGTTCTATGTACATTTTAATAATAAGGTTAATAATATCTTATTTTAAATAAGTTCTTCTAGTACTTAAACAGGAGACATGAGTTATTGATTGTTATCACTTTGACAAACTAAAAGTCATAGTTTTTGTATAGACTCTAAACAAAGGTAATTTGGCCTTTATATTTTAATAAGTTAATGTATTTTATTTGATAAATAGGGCATGTTCTTTCATAGTTATGTACGTTGTCCCAAAAGGTAATATCTACTTTGTACTTCTACAAAGCTTTTTACAAGTAGTCTTTTCCTATGGGCTCCTTGAAGGAGCCTTCCATGCCATACTAATAATTGGAAGAATAGCCAAGCACATTATAAGTTAAAAAGATCAACTAAGGTTGTTTTTTTCCTATCTACAATTGAAAGGCAATGCTCAAGAAATTGTAATGTTTTATTCTTTCTCTCCTATCATGCTTATTGTCAACTATACAAAAGTGAAACATGCCACTATCTATTGCATATATGTATATTTTTCAAGTTACAATTACAAATGCTACTGTTAAAACAAAAAGTATCATGCGTCAAAATTTAAATATATAATTTACAATTATACTACTTAGTTTGATGTTCCAATTTCTAATGTGTGTGAGTAAATGAATTGTATTATACTTCGAAATATAAATATATAATTTACGAAAGTTTAGCTCTATTCTTAACGAGCACACAAAACATAGTTCTGGCTAAAAGATTGGTTAAACCCACAATAGCAACCTAGGAAAATAAAACATACAATTTAGCTAAAGTTATAATTTCATTCAAAGGTAAGGTATCATTACATTCCTTTACTGCTGCAATTACATTACAAAATAAAGCACCATGTAAACTTCAATAGATTAATGCACATTTCATAAGATCAAACCTTAAACTAGAAAACCCTTTTCCATCCTACAACTAAGCCTTGGCTTATATCACCTTATGCAACAACTTTTAGTAGCAAAAACAACATTGTAACCATGAAGCTAATGAAACATAAGCTCATTATGTAAAATTTTTGCCTATCTTCTAACAGATCAACTTTTTTTAATAATTTCTTTATTATCTTCCTCTGATGTTCCAAGACCTCTTTGTTATATCATGCAAAAAATTTGTAATCACATTTTCCATTGATACAATCATAAAAATGACAACTAGTGTTATCATTAGTTTATAATGTTCTTATCACTGCCTTCTTCCTATAGTAGCAATGCTTCAATACTTTGTTTCTCACATTGGAAACTTTTGAAGATTCAATTTCTCCACTTATGTATTAGTGCTGCAACAAATTTAAGGCAAAACAGTATGATTTTAACGAAATGAACCCTAACTTTGAATGGAAAAGGTAAATAAAGGCAATAGTAATAACATGATGCAGGTGGTGATCGAAAATGAACTATAAGTCCTACCTTTTTTTGACCTCATGTTGCCATACTAGACATAGTCTTGCTATATAGGATGGCATTTAAAAATTAGATTGCAATCAATGATAGAGATCAAATTTAGGCTTATTTTATATTTAGGAGACCAAAATAGAGTAACATTTTTAAAGGGAACTAAATTCGATCAATTTGTATATTAGCGGGAACCAAAATTATAATTAAGTCTAAATATAAATATAACATAATATATTTTTCTTTCATAATAAAATATTACAAATAAGTTAAAATTTTAATTTAACTGAAATACTTAATTAAAATTTTATTTTAAACTTATAATCCTTAACAACTAGCACACTATTTTTTATTTTTTATTTATTTTATTACATATTGTCTTTTTTCACTTTTCATGTGATTTTATAATGTTTATGATTGAAATATTAATATCATTAACAAATATAAATATAATATGATATACAATATACTATAAATAAATTAAAGGTTTAACTTAATGGAATTACTTAACTACAATTTATGTTTTTAACTATTATTGTTTTAAAAATAACAAAATTATTTCCTTTTTTAATTATATTTTTTAATTTTTTTTCATTTTTCATCTCTACTCCTATTTTTTACAATTCAAACTTCAATATTACTAAATGATATAGACAAAATATGATAAATTTTATTTTTATTATAAAAATAAATAAAAATTTATAAAAATATAGACCCTTTTTTTCATCTTTATGTGATTTTTTAGGGTATATATATGAATTTATAAAATATATACCCAACTTTTTTAATTTTTACATTACTTTTATTATTTATAGCACAACATTAAATAAAATATTTAAAATACTTTAAAACTTCAATTTAATTTATTTTAATTACTTAGTTATTTAATTTATTTTATTTTAATTACTTAGTTATGAAAAAGAAGGGGAATAGCATGTATGTTATAAAATAATATAAGAATTAAAAATGTGATATTTATTTAAATAATTTGATTAAATCAAATAATAATTTAATTATAACATTTTATTTTATATTATATATATTTATTCTATTCAGTAATATTAACATTCAAACCTTAATCAATAAAAACAATACTTGAGTTACAAGCCTTTAACAAAATTTTATTTGATGTATATTTAATTTAATTTGAAACATATTACTCGAAATTGAAGTAAAAATTCATAAAATTTAAATATATTTGATTTTAATTTTAATTTTTATATACTTTTATTAATGAATAGAAAATTAATTCAATCATTAACATATATTTTATATTAAATTTTTAGCTTACTTAAATTATTTTTATAATAAAAATAATATACTTTATCATAAAAATAATTTAATATAAAAATAATAATATCATAATTGTTATGATATTATAAAAAATATATTTACATCATCAAAAAATTTAATATATACCCATGCCAACGCACATCTTTTAACTGGTTGGATACATTCCGAGTGACAAATTCCCAACTGCCCCCAACAGCTCTCACCCGAAGCAAGAATTGGTCCGGTCCTTACGAGATAATGTGATGGAGAGACTTCATAACATCGCCTGCTGTACCCTCAAACCTGCTTAGATTTACCCCTTCTTTTAAAGTCAAAATCTATATATTATATGATAATATATTAATAATTAAACTTAATAATGTATTGATACAATACTATATCATAAAATTTTCCCATAACGTTTTCAAAAGAAAAATATACAAATTTTATGACCGCAAAATCTCAATAACAAAATTCGTAACATAAGATTTTCTAAAAACATGAAGAAAAAAGAGTTATTCTTACTATATGATATTTATGGATTCTTATCAAAGAGTCTCACTCTGAGGTAAATCTCATTTCAAACTTAAATATCAACAAAAAAAAAAAAGACGTTGATCTAAGATTTAGTGGAATTATATATATAATTATTTTATTTATAGAAATATATATTAATTTTTTAATACTTACTTTTTTTAAAATTTTAAATATATGCTCACTTCTTGTTTACTTTTAAAAATAAAGAATGTAAGTATATATATCTTTTTGGGTAATAGGGAAGTGAAAACACATTTAACTTGCACCCAAAATTCTAGTTACAAATTGCAAGCATGACACGAAATAAACTTTTTTTAAGATAACATCAAATATCACAATATTATTATAATAAAAATTGTAAGTATATATTTTTAAAAATAGAAAATATAAAAATGTAAACCTTGCCTCTGAGTATAATTTGTCGGTCGATTGTAAACAATATGACCCCAAAGTATAAAAAGAAAAAGGAAAAGAAAAGAAGGGTAAAGTAGCGACCACAGACCACCGTGGGCCGCAGCTGGACAATGGAGGCCAGCGGATGTGGATGTGAAGCGCAACGAGAGCCGTTGCTAAGTTCCAATCAGTTTGCGCTGAGTACGATTGCGACACACAGCAGAATGGCCAAGCCGCTGCGTCAAGTCTCTCACATTGATTCGACAATGGCTCATGCAACTCTGCGTCCGTATCCAAGTGTTTGCTTGCATACATCCAAAACTCAAATTATTTCATGAGTATCATAAAAGGGTCTGTAATAAAACAAAGAAGCAGAAATATCATTTTCTCCTGTTTATTAGTCAATTGCCCCGAGGCTGAGGCTGAGGCTGAGGCTGAGAGTGAGTTGGTTCTTTTGTCCATTTGCTTAATTGTATTATATTATATATAGGTGAGATTGTGATTGTGGGCAAAAGCTTAGCCATTGGGAGGACGTTGGGGATGGCTAGCTTACAATCATGATGAAGTCCAGAGGGATAACAAGTCAATTTGCTAGAAATATGGCGGGAAAATTATATATATGCAGAAATTATCTCTACATTCACAACCTGTTTCTTTTTGGGTAGAAATAATTTCATCTATTATTTGTATAATACACATATATAATTGCTCTCAATGTGTGCACGCAGGCGTACTTGTGAGAATATTATAAATATTAATATTTACAAATTAAAAAAATTGTACTATCATAATATTATTTTGTTATAAAATGTATAAATAGTATGTAAAATTTTTATTTATAAACAAATAAATAAATTTTTTCTTAAAATATATTTTTTAAGAAAACAAATGGAACTTTAATGTGTATTTTCATATCCTTTATCGTTGGGTAGGGTTGGTTTGTTGATTCGTAAGTGCAAGGAAAAATTTCATTGCTTGTGCTAGGAGTTGAGACTAACACTCAATCATAGTATTAGAATATTCAATTATAGTATCGTTCTTCAAACATATACAGGATCGATGGGTAGGGGATCAAGTTGATGCAAAGGTCAAATTTAAGCTAGATATACAGGGCGGAACTAAAAAAAAGAGATTGTAGAGCAAAATTCACGTATAAAATATTATTAAGAAATATATTATTAAATAAATTTAAAAAATAAATAAGTTCATTATTTTTATTTTTTTTAAATTTATATGTTCTAACAAAGCAAAATATTTTTTATTAGATAATTAATGTCATACATGTGAACATAGCATTAGATATAGTTTATAAATTGTTATGTATGTGGTTAAATTTTCAAATTGAAATATTAAAATGTACACATTGATTATTAGAAAGTTATATTGTTTTGAATTCAAGAAATATGATTATCTATGGTCGAGAAATATATTAATTTAGACATGTTGATTCATAATGAATATATACATTATTTCATAATTAAAATGTTTGATAGTTAATGTTAAAGAGACATATGGTTCATATTTGATAAACATAATAATTTGTGTGCAAAAAATATAATAATCAAAAGACATATTGCTTGATAATTAAGAAATGCATTAGTTCATAATTAAGAAATATTTCCATTCATGGTCAAGAGACATCATATTAGTTAAAAATTAAAGAATGCACTAATTCATGCTCAAGAGACATTTTGATTCATATTGATTCAAGTATTGTCTATAATTATGACTAAAATAATAAAAAAATATACAAAAAATATAGAATAGAAAAATAAATATTTGAATCAATTAATGATAACAAATAATTGTGAGTAAATAGGAAGGGATAAAGGAATGTATCTTTCATCTTTAATGGAAAAGAATAAATGAATCTTTATTTTTCTATTAGCTTGTTACTTTTTTAAATCATTCAAAAGAGTTCTTGAGGATAAATTATTAGATTGCAGGCTATTCAATCTCTATAGTACTTAAATAAATCTTAGGAGTGATTTGTCATAAACTGTGTAGCAAATAATGGAGGTAAAGTCACTTAAAGGGCAATGTTCTTTGTAATATATTTTAAGTACGCAATATTTTCTAATTTATGTTCTATTTTTTTTTATGATATCTTCTAATAAAGATTTTGAAAGTTTTATCATGCATGAATTTTATTTGATAGCAAGGATATGAAAATAACAATGAATGCTTGTTTGGCACTTAAATTGGAATTAGAATAAGAAACAAAGAATATTAAAGAAAATAATGTTTGAATTTCATTGCATAAGTTTCTTAATACAACGTTGATGCATGATTGAAAATAAAAAAACAAATAGGTGTTGACTCTTTTAAAGTTTAAAGTCACTACACTTATTTATTTATGATAAATGAATGAAGTTTTCTATATGCATATACAAAAAAAGATATAAAATTTGTATGTACAACATTCAATATATTTTTAATAATTATCTTACATAAAATTTTACTTTCTCTCCATCTCTTCTCCTAAAAAGTGCATTTTATACCAATAATCTTTAAGCAAATTTTATTTTTTTGATGAGAAGATGATGAAATCTATGAATTCTTTGTGAGTATTTATGAATAATGCATAATCAAATATGATGAAATTAGGTGACTCTTTTACAGATGACTATAGAAATTAATTGATGATTGCTTTCATTATCATTCTCATCATTATTCTATTAAAGAGTTTTTCCTATTTAAGTTAATAATGGATCTCACAAGGCTTTCTTCAAGGTTATTTGTGGATAATGTTTTATATAATTGGTGTCAGCTAATAATTAGATGGATAAGTACTCAATTCTTTAATATTTTAATAAGTGATATGACATAGAGTTTGATTATGATAATTCATATTAACTTTAATAATTTTATCTAATTCAATGATAGAAAATTAGATGAATTTTACAAAAAAATCAATTATGTGTCATATATTTTATGAAATCTAGTAGAGACTATTCTAATAGTTAATTAGTTGGAATGGAATAACATGGATATAATTTGTTATTCTTTATTCTTAAATATAAAGAAATGTTTATATGATATGTGACATAAGTTTGACATAAGTTTAATTTTATAATGATGTCCTATGTTTTGAAGCATAAGATTGGTATTTATTCTATGTAAGGAGTATGATGTAATTAGTTATGCTTATATGTGAAATGTGTGTGTGTGTGTATGTGTGTGTGTGTATAAAGAGAGAAAGACTTCTAGTTGGGACAAATTTATTTTGTGTGAATTATGTTAAGAAATATTTTACCTTAAAAATCTCATATTGATAATTAGGAAAATGTTATCTTAGGCATAAGAATATAATGACATAAGGGTTAGAATAGTGGGGGTTTATCTTATTAAAGAGATAAAATTTCCCTTATGTAAATTTTGATATTGTCTCAATTGAGAAAATTTGTATTGTTAATAATTCTATGTAATTTCATACAAAATATTTTATTTATGAATGCTTATGTTGTTTGCATATTTCTAAAATACACAAAAAATAAAGAATGGTATTTATTCTATGCAAGAATGAGTACGATGTAATTAATTATGCTTATATGTGAAGTGTGTGTATGTTTATGTGTGTATAAAGAGAGAGACTTTTATTTGGGACAAATTTATTTTGTGTGAATTATGTTAAGAAATATTTTACCTTAAAAATCTTAGATTGATAATTAGGAAAATGTTATCTTAGGCATAAGAATACAATGGTATAATAAAGGCAATAAAGGTTGGAATAGTAGGGGTTTATCCTATTAAAGAAATAAAATTCCCTTTATATAAACTCTAGTATTGTCTCAATTAAGAATATTTGTGTCATTGATAATTCTATGTAATTTCATACAAAATGTTTTATTTATGCATACTAGTGTTGTTTGCATATTTCTAAAATACACAAAAAATAAAGATTTAAATAATGTAAAGAAATTGTAAAATTTGAAAGGATTATCAAAGATTCATAAAATTAGGATTGTATGTTCTTTTAGCAATATTAAAATTCAAGTACAAAAAAGAAATTGTAAAAATCTTAGGGAATCATAGAATATTCATAAGATTGTATGATTTTTTTAGCAGTACTAGAATACATCAAATTGAAAATTTTTCCATGTTAAAGAAACAAGTTTAATTATTTATAATAAATAAATATGTGAAACTCTTTTCATCATAAAAATGAATCTATAATTTTTATAAGCAATGGACGGAGAAAAAATTGGTTGGGTGGTTATAAAAATTATGGTCATAAATTATATTAGCCATATCTTTGTACCATGAAGTTATGATGCATAGATATAAGTGAAAAAGTCACATTGAAAAATTCAAAACATGTTAATTTGAAAAAGAAAAGAGAATGGATATTAAACTCCTTAACTAAAGTCATAATAATGGAAACCTAACCTTTTTTAGACCAAATCTATGTTAACTTGACAAAGAAAAAGGAATAGGTATTAAACTCCTTAACTAAAACCACGAATAATAGAAACTTAACCTTTCTTAGGCTAAATCTAGTTAAAATTTTAATGAGTAATAACAAGTTATTAACTTGTGGTTGTGTAGCACTAAAATCCTTTTATCATTCTAAGTTAGTGCTATATGTAGTTATAAGTGATAAGGATAAGTAATAAACTCTTAATGAAATTCTAGAAAGCTTGTCAAATCGAGGTTTTAAAGGAACTTCACTTATATGAACATAAAAAGTGGTGCCACTTCTAGCAAAAGTTTGGAGTTGACTTTTGTAAATATTCAACGCATGACCATATGAATGTTATAGTTATCTAGGAACTTCCTTTAAAGTTTATGAAATCATGTGTGTGATATTTCTGGTTTTACTTACAAATTAAGGTTCAATGCATAAATGCCACCATATATTCTATTAAAATTAAGGAAATATTTACACTAAGAGAAAATTCAAATTAAAAATATTTACCTTTATGCACAGTTTTATAAGGATTTTGAGAAATAGTTTAATTTATAAACTAAATGGGGGACTGTTGGAAGTAGTTTTTAAATTATTATGTATGTGTGTAGTTAAATCCCTAAATTAAAATATTAAAATACACACACTAATTGTTTGAGAGTTATATTATGTTGAAATTAAAAGATATGATAGTTTATAATCAACAAATGTGTTGATTTATGTATGTTGATTCATAATGAATAAATAAATTAGTTCATAATCAAGAGGTTGGATAATTAATTTTCAAGAGACACATGGTTTATGTTTAGTAAACACGATGATTTTTGTACAAAAAACATGGAAATCAAAAGACATATTAGTTAAAGATCAAGAGATACATTGGTTAATGATCAAGAAATATTTCAATTGATAGTCTAGAGACATCATATCAATCAAGGATTAAGGGACATATTAATTCATGATCGAAAAACATTTTGATTCAAATTAATTCAAGCATTGTCTATAAATAAGATTATAATAATTAAACAAACATACCAAAAAATATAGAATAGAGAAACAAATATTTAAATTAATTAATGACAACAGATAATTATGCGTGAATGGAAAAGGATAAAAGAAAATTTCTTTTATCTTGAATAGAAAAGAATAAACAAATATTTATTTTTCTATTACTTTGTTACTTCTATGAATCATTTAAAAGAGTTCTTGTTAAGAGATTAGTAAATTACTAGCTAATCAATCTTTGTAATGCTTAGATAAATCTTAAGAATGATTTGCCACAAACCAAGTAGCAAATGATGGGAGGTAAAGTTACTTAAAGGACAATATTTTTTGTAACATGTTTTAACCATATCATATTTCCTAACTTATGCTTTATTTTGTTTTATAATATTTTTAGATAAAGCTTTTGAAGGTTTTATCATGCATGAGTTTTATTTGATAGCAAGGATATAAGAATAACAATGGATGCTTGTTTGGCACGTAAAACAAAAATAGAATGAGAAATAAAGAATATTGAAGGAAATAATATTTTGATTTTATGGTATAATTTTCATAGTGCAGTGTCAATACATGATTGAAAATGCAAAAGATAAATGACCATTGAATGTTTTAGGTTTCAAAATCACCACATAAAATAAGCTATTATTACTTCACTCATTTACTTTTGATAAATGAATGAAGTTTTTTATATGCATATGGAAAAAGATGACTTAAAATTTATATACATAGCATTCAATATATTTTTAATAATTATCTTACTTTAAATTTTATCTTTTCTCTATCTCTTCTCCCACAAAGTGCATTTTGCACCAATAATTAGTTTAAGCAATAGAACAAAGCTAAAGTAAAAATAATATTAAAACTATTATTAATTGTTGGCATTCTTTATAGTATAGTGATACTCGATGTTATCTTAAAAATTTTAATTCCCAACATGTATGTGTGCATAAGTGGATTACCACTTATTTTGTTAAAAAAATGTATTACTAATTTTAGGGCCATAAAAATAACGAAAAATTATTCACTTGAAATGCCTTTTTACTTTGTCCATCCATGATTTTAAGTATTATAATATAAAAAAAAGAATGAAAGTAAATTTCAATACATATAACCTATTGGATTTTATTTATCTTTTAATTTGGATTTATATTTGACTAATTTTATTGTATTCTTATATTGATCAAAGGTTTGAAAAATTAAAAGGAAGATTAACTAAACTTATCAATAATTATGATGCACTATATAGAATAATTGAAGCAGAGGGCAAAAATCACTCCAATCATTTATTGAGTTTTTTATTGTTATTGTAGTTCAACTAAAAACTTCTTTTAATTCATTTGAAGTATAAATTATTTTAAACAATAGTTCACCTTCCTCATAAGACTAGTTAGATCAACATAATTTGAACAGGTTTTGCATTTGATTTCATGAAAAAATAATTTATTACAATTGTTGTGTTTTAACAAAATTATATATTAATAAAATATAAATCCAAAGTTAAAATAAAAATAAAATCTAATCAATCAGATGTATTGAATTTTACTCTTTTTTAATTTTCATATTGTGATACTCAAAATGACATTATTTTAATTTAAAAATATTTTTTTTATAGAAAACAACTCAAATAGGCAAAGTGCTAACGGTTGAAATCACAAATAAACTATTTGCAACTTTAAAATCATGGGTGGGAAAAGTGTAGGTGGATAAAGTGTAATATCTCCTAAAAATAATTATGATTTTAATTTCTCACAAAATTCTTACTAAAAAAAATCTAACAAATAAAATAGAGTAGGATAGTAACATAAAATTTAAAATTACAAAATATAAATAATGCAAAAAGGATGAAAGTAAAAATTGGTTCTTTAAAAAAATAATATCTTATATATGCTTAATTTAATTTTAATCGATCAGTTTTGCAAGTATTAAATCTTATTTTAATTTGATAATTTTTCAAAAAGAAAAAATTAAGTAAAAATATAAGTAATAAAAAAGTTGATAATTTAACACTATGAATTTAAAATATTTCATAAATATTTATTTATGTGGATGTTTATAAAATATATTTGATTTATTTATTAGTTATTATAATTGGTATTTAGTTAATATTTTATTCTAATCAATTAGTAATAATTATCAATTAATGATACTTATCAATTAATGTATCAATTTATAATACTTATCAACCAGTGCCTTGAACCTATATATATAGATATTGTATGAAAAATTTAATAGATTCCAAAATAAGAGAAATTGCTCTTTTTGTTCTATTCTTTTCTTCTAAATTTCTGTTATTCCAGTTTTATTTTCATGATACATTATTTATACAAAATTCTTTTAATTTGAATTTTTAAAATTCCTTCTTTATTTTGTAGATTTATATACCCTATATTTTTACCTCATTCTCAAATTTTATTTAAAAATTTGAAAATTTTGTTAATGTGGTTGGATATTGTCTTTAGCCTTTTATTCGGACTTTGACGAAGCAGAAATTGGTCACAAGGATTTAAAGAACATTGATAGAGCTCTTTGCTTGCCGCCAACTAGCATGATTGCATCTAGAAGTGTACCTTGAGTTAGTGAGCCAAAAATAATAAATTGCATAATCGAAGGATCCATGATAGAAGTGTTGATAAACACACCAAAGATTTGGTAGAAGTAGAACTCAATGTTCTCAACGTCGGTAGAGAGAAGAAGGGGTTAAAATACCGAAATACGGTTATTTTATAAACTTTTTTCATTTTACCATAGTTTCGAAAGTATTTATCAAAATACGTAGGGCGCCAAATTGGATGGCGTCATCGGGCGCTGAAGGCGCCACACTGTATGGCGCCATTAGGCGGTGAAGGCGCAAGCCGAAATGCCTTGAAGGCGCCATGTGGAAAGGCGCCTCCCATACGTAGGGCGCCAAATTGGATGGCGTCATCGGGCGCTGAAGGCGCCACACTGTATGGCGCCATTAGGCGGTGAAGGCGCAAGCCGAAATGCCTTGAAGGCGCCATGTTGAAAGGCGCCTCCCAGGTGGGAGGCGCCTTTCCACATGGCGCCTTTCAACACCCATTTAAATTATTACCATGGCATTATCAGAAGCCGGTGCTTATTTTGAATTTAATGGAGAACAGGAAAATAGAGATTCTGACAAGGGACAAGTGTTAGTGCATGAGGCATCAAAGTGGGGAAGTTGGAAAACTTTTTGCAATCTGCCAGACTGCCACCACACATAAGAATGTCATATATATTTTGATAAAGATGCTGTTGCAAGAAAGTGGGGTTGAACAATGGAAGATAGATTGCTAATGTGTGGGAAGAGTTGCTGTTAAAGAATCAGAACACACATGAAATCAGAAACAAGCACGTTAAAAAACATAGAAGAAAATATAAGAAAAAGGTAGACATAAAATATCTTAATATTTCATCTTTTTTTATCAAGTTGTTGCATTTGGAAAGTTTTTTCTCTCTACTTACAAATGAACGAATAAAATCTATTTATAAACATTCAACACTAATTGTAATTTAAAATATTATATTTTTTATTTTATTAATTGACCAAAATCTAAGACATATTTTTTTCTTTTATAATATATTTTCACCGATTCTTTTTTTCTTTTCTTTTTGATAAAAGGTATGTGATATTTTTCTGAATTTTTTTTCTTGATTAGCAATTTCAAACAGTTGCAGACTATGACGGATTAACTATTTGAGAGCTGGCCCTCAAAAAAGACAACATTTCTGCGGAAGAGGAAGGTGTCATCATCGTGTTGCTCGCTTAGTGGATTGGTGTCATACAAAGAATGATACTTCACTAACTTTTCTAGCATGATTC
This sequence comes from Sindora glabra, assembly GCA_020226215.1. Lineage (NCBI taxonomy): Eukaryota > Viridiplantae > Streptophyta > Magnoliopsida > Fabales > Fabaceae > Sindora > Sindora glabra. The sequence continues at coordinate 43,825,711 of CM035226.1, forward strand.
ACATTATGGCGGTTAACCACTAAGTTGCACAAATTGCTTTAACTACCCTAACTCATTTTGAATTAAGTAGACACGTGTGCTAAACTCTCACTGATTGAGAACAAAATTGCACTAAGGGCGCCATTTTGAACGGCGCCCTCAAGCCGTTCCAAAGGCGCCACCCAAAGTGGCGCCTCCTCCGTGGGGGCGCCATTCCACCTGGCACCTCCGCCCATTGTGTGTATTTTGGTAATATGTTTTCGAACAACGGTAAAACGGAAATAAGTTTCCAAAAAAATCATAATTTGGTACTTTATTCGAGAAGAAGCTATGAATAAGTGTTTGGCTCCTCTCTTAACTATTTTCCCTAATGTGCTAATATACAAAGGATATTAAAGTTTATTTATTCTTTATTATTCTTGATATATAAAAATTTTGATAGTTGATCATTTTTTTTATAATTGAAAATTGAATATGTTAAAGTTAAAATATTCTTTGTTCCTTAAACCAGTTTAAAAAAAAGAGATAAATAAAATTAATGAAATAAAATTTCATTAATTTTTTTTGTTTCCATTTTCTTCTTTATTAATTGTATCATCTATTTTTCTTTTTCTTTCATCGTGAAATTGTTTTTCTACTTATGCCTTATTATGGTTAAATAGGATAATAAATTTCTAATGAAAACTCTTTGTATTCCCTAAAATAAATATATCAATAATAAAAAAAATTATGAAAAATTTGAAACCAACACAATTAGTTTCATTATATTATTTGAAGTGATTGATTTAATTTATGCCTTTTCTTGACTAAACAAAATTGAGTTTTTAATGAAAAAACACAAAACCTTTTCAACTAGTTTTATTCCATTCCCATAAATAAATGCTGTGATGATTAAAAGGTTTCTATGTAGATAAGGTTGCAATTATTATTGTATATATGAAAATGGTTAAATTAATTTATGAAATCATTGTAAATAGTATAAATAACCATAATATTAATTTTCACCAAGTTAGAAAATATAATGAGAAAAAATTATAAAATAAGAATTCAAAAGATTTTGAAAGTACATGTTATCTATATGATAATATGAAAGTATATACTACCAAGGTGGTAAAAGAGGCTAATTTTGTTAATGAGAAGAATGTTGTCAATTACAATTCTTATGATAATTTGTTTTGTAATACAATAACCAAATTTGTTTTTTAATGAATTAATATTGAATATTTATATCTTATGAATAGTGCAACAATGCACATCATTCTTAAGAATAGAAAACAATTTTTTTGCAAATGATGATAGGTGAAAATTATGTTAATATAATAATTGGTGCCACAAATTTGATTAAAAGTTTTTGAAGAACTAATATAATTTTATCAGGAGACATACAATACTTATAGATGTATGATCGTTAATTAAATCTTGAAAATATTAATCAATTTTTCAATATATATAATGAAATAAATGCTAAATTGAAATAATAAAATATTAAATATCTTTATATTACAATATGATACTCAACTAATATTTAAAATTCTTTTATTTTAAAAATTCTAAAGTAATTATTTTAATCAAGTATAGCATTTAAATAGCATCCATTTAATCAAGGTTTTGTTTCAAAGAAAGATTTAAGTAATTTTCATACTAATTTTCTCATTAGTTGAAAATAATTGATAATTGCATGTATAATGATTTATGAAAATATATACTTATAATTTAATAAATTATTTTTCTTAAGTTTATAAGGTCTTGAAATATTTACTTTTTTGAACTCTCAAATTTATTAATTTATTATGGGAATCGTTGGATTAATGGAAATAAAATTGGTAGGAAAAAGGGATGGTCAAAATTAAATTTTTATGATTCAACTCTTCCATTTGACCTCTATCTGTAATTAACCGCTAAGACATCTATTTCTATGTGAGCCTAATCTACATGAGAAACACCCAATAATTCTCCCCCTCTCCGAAAATACCCCGTTTCCCCAATACACCACTATTCCCTGGTTCTCTCTCTCACCTTCGCCGTATGTTTTTGTTTCTCCGGGAAACCATCTCTGTTCAGCTATTGAGACGCTACTGCTACCACTGCATCTCTTTTGATCTCTGCTCTACCGGCTAGCAGCTTGTCAGCACCGCAAGGGAGCCGCACGATCGCGGCTGAAGCAGCAAAATGCAGGGCACTTCGGCATACCTTTTCGTTGGTTTTCCGGCACAATTTCTCGCTGACGAGCTCCGGCCGGCCCCCTTGCGAGTGGCGAGCCTACTTATATTATCGGACTTCAATATTTTTTATATTTTAAGCTTGATTAAAAAAATCTTAAATTATGAAATTTAATTTTCTTGCAATAGAGTTTAAAATATTAAAAATTAAGGGTTTGTCTATTTATTATTTTTAAAAATAATTTTTTATTTTTATAATTTTAAAAATAGAAGTTTATGTTTAGTAAATTATTTTCAAATTTTATTTTTTAAAATTGTAAGTGTAAATGTGTAACTTAAAAATAAAAAATAAATAAAATCTTTATATTTTCTTAATATGTTTTTATTCTACATGTTGATTGTGTAATTAAATAAAATATTTTTATTTACTTATTTAAACACTTTGTATTCTTTATTCTTTATTTTTTAAAATTTGAAAATAATTTTTAAAAATAAAAAATACTTTTCAAAAATAATTATTGAAAATAGTTTTCAAAATAAAAATAAAAAAATATTTAAATAGACCCTAAGTGTCTAGTTACCTAAAATGATGTGATTAGAGTTTCCTTAGAACACAAAGTTCTAATATTTTATCAAATTATGCTTAAATGAAAAAAATTCACATTTTGTCATCATATTTTGATTACTTACTATAGAACTAATGATATAAGAATTTTATACTTTGAATTGTTAGAATAGCATATTTAGAACCTCTTTAGAACATCAAATTTTAATATTTTTTGCTTAAATGGGACATTTCTAATTTTATGCTTTAACTTCAAAAAAAAAAATAAAGTTATGATCTAAGATGTTAAAATATTATGATTAGAATTTAAAATAGTAATTGTTAGAAAGAAAATAAATAATATCAATATGCTTATAATTTATCATAGTAAATTGTTGAGTAGGGATAGAAGGAAAAATGAGTATGGAAACTTTAAAATTTTAGAAATGAATGGGTACCATCAAATAAATATATATCTTACCCTAAATTAATATTTTATTTATATTTTGTTTGAATATTGCATTTTATAATTTTCATTGTTAATTTTATTAATTCACATATATGTTCATATATGAAATCCGAGTATACTTACAATTAAAAAGTTTCAATTTCAATATTTGCAATTACTTACTTTATTAAAACATTGAAGAAATAATTGGTATATTGATATATATATATTTCATACATTATAGTTAAAATATCTTTGTAATCGTACAAAAAAGATGTGGAATATTTGTTTGGCAGTATAGTTTTGATTATTTATGAGTGTTATATTCGTTGTGGTGATAGGTTGGTTTATTCCATATACATACAATTCTTTTAAATTGTTATTGAGTGTATTCTTGCAATTTTGTAATAAAGTTATGATAGTGTTACTATATGTGATATATATATATATATAATGAGTGAATGTTTGTGGCCGTGTAAAAAAGACATAATAGTGTTATTATCTATTATTATGTATTTTGAGAATGATTTGTGATGATAAAATAGTTATTTTGTATTGTGATTACAATGTGAAGAGCTTATGCTCCAGTGTATGATTTGCATTGTGAATTATGCTAAAAATAGCATAAATTGAAAAATATGATAAGGAAGACATTGTAAACACTAAATGGAAAATTTTCAAAAGTTTGTAGAAGATATCAGATTAATTCAAAGTCACAAAGTAGATATATGTACTTTGCTATAAATTAATGTGTATTATGTTGTGAGCTTAAAAGGAAAATAAAATTCTAACTCCAAAATTATCTTGAAATCTTAAAGGATTAAAGCGAAAGAGTAGCAGATACCATTTTTCCAAGCTTCCTTAAAGCAAAATAAGTAGATTTTCTAGCTAAAATCACTAAATGCCTTGTTGAAATGAAAAATGATGAATAGTTTTCAATATATGATATTTCTATTAAATCTTGGGAAAAATGGCAAAATGGTTGTAATTTGATAATGAAATAGGGTTTCATTAGGTTTTTATGGTAAGTAGTATTATTTTGGTAAGATAAAGTGTTCATTGATTTGGTTTGAAAGGGATGTAAACTTCTTATGAACAGTAAAAATTATAGAGGAAAATTTATAAAATTCCAACAGAATGGTTGCTTATTATCTTAGAACAATAACTTTTTATGTTAGGCATTTCCTAAGAAATTCATCCAAAAGCAAATGACTAATCGTCTGTTTGGAATGGGTGAAATAAGGAGGGAGGGGAAAGGGTTTGATGAAAAGTGGGGTGAAAATTTAATTTACGCCTGTTTGCCGTCGAGCGAAATGCGGAGGGGGTGCAAACAGAGATTCTGATTCCTGGTAGGGTTCGGTGAAATTAAAACCGCTCCACACATGAGGGGAAAAGCGGGTGAAAACAGGCTTCAATTTTTACATTTCCAGAGAAGCCCTTCTTTGACCACTACTGTGCATGAACTGTAACCAGTTTCTCCTTCTCCATTGCACTGTACACACAACAGGGCTTCCTCCATCTTTGAGACCCACGAAGAAGATCTTCGCCATTGCAAAAGAAAGATAATTTGAAATAAATTTAACTTTCTCCTTGAAAATAAATTTAAAATATAAAATTATTATTTATATATAAAATTTATAATAATTAAAAATAAAAAATATAATAAAATAAATATAGATGATTTAAAATTATAAAATAATAAAATATTTATTAATTATTTTTTATTTAATTTTATTACATAATAGAATAATTACCTCAACATAATATAATAAAAGGATATTTTTTAAATATGTTAGTATTTAGAAAAAATTTAACATATTTTCCTTTGTTCATAAATTATGTATTATTTAATTTTATTAAATTATATTATAACTAATTCAACATAACATAACAAAAGGATATTTTAGTCATTTTACTCATTCACATTTCCTTCCCCCTCTATTTTCACCCATTCCAAACAAAAGAAATTCATTTCACCCACATTTACTCCCTCTCCTATTTTCACCCATTCCAAACAATCCAGGTGAAATTACTTTCACCTCCATTTCCTTCCCCTCCATTTCCACCCCCTCCCATTTTCACCTTCAGCCAAACATAACCTAACTATTTAGGCCGAAATAGCCACCAATTTCTATTCCATCTTCCATATCTCAATGATGAATTAACTTAATGGTAAGGCAACATGGTTATGACTAACTTAAACAACCTAAAAGTGATCTAGATGCAAGGAACAATTAGAGAAGTAAGTGTTTTAGGTTATGAAAAAAAGTATGCATATGTTATTGATGACCTTAATCTTAGAAGTTAATTTCAATGGTGATTGAATCTTTACATCAATGTTTATGTAAGAAATTGTTTATGTAACTATGCATTAAGGCACATTGTGATTTGGTAAATGCAATGAGCATATCTTGTATGGTGAGATAAATAATAAATGACCTCAAGATGTGGGGATAGTGACATGTGATAGGGATTTATGTGAATACTAGACAATAAATTCCTAGTAAAAAAGAAGGTAGGGTACAAGGTAAGCGCAAAAGGAATATTGATGGAAAAAAAGATAAGGTATAAGATTAATCCGAGAATTATAAGGTGGATATATATATGTTTTGTTGATGATTGTGATATACTATATGATGAATACATTTTTTCTTATTGATAATGGATCTCCTAGAAATAATGTGATTTCATGAGTTATATCTTTGTGTACTATATATTATTTAAATTTTTAATGGTAAATCTTGGTAATGTATGATCTATGTGAATTAAAAAGGAAAAGATTCTAGCAATAATAGTAATGTTCTTGTTGTGCTCCACTAAAGGTAGTTAGATCCTATGCAAACTTAGTATTGGCTAAGAGATTTCTTACGGTAAGTGATATTGGTTGGAATCACCACTAGTGAGAATTATCTTAACTTTCTTATTACTTGTTCTAGTTATTTACTCACTAGGTTCCATAACTTACTCCTAGTGTGTGTTGCTCCTTTTTAGGATGCATATATAATGTTGTGTTTGTCACCACTAGAAGTTCAAGCTAATAAGATATATAAGGTGGCAATGGCAGCAACTATTATCTGAGTATCATAAAAGGATCATGTATTCATAGGAAAATAGGAGTTAATATAAATCTATTGTTAAAGGTAAACAATGTCATCCTAGTACAATGTGTTATAATTTTCCCATTATTCTTTTATTTCTACTTGTGTAATAATTATTTATATTTTTTTCAAGTAATTGAGGTTGGAATTAGATGTTACACATTTTGGCTAGTGGATACTGGTTAATAGGTCATGACCAGATTTAAGTTATGATACAATTTTGTTAGTTATATATATATATATATATATATATATATATATATATATATATATATATATATATATGTAAGGTTATTTTTGTTAAATTATCTTTTTTTAAAATTTATACATTCTTACAAAGCATGATAATAAACACAATATAGGATAACTTTTTACATATCTTTATCTTATATGATTACAAATCAAACGTTGTATATAGGGGTGGCAATTCGGGTTGACATGTTAGGTTTGGGTTAGGTTGAAGTATGGTCTCAACCTATTTATAATATGTTTTTACAGTAGTAACATAACTTGTTTCATCTGACCTGAACCCGTTTATCAATCTACATAACCCAAATCTGTGTAACTCATTTATCAATTCATTTATATTAATTTTTTATTTTATATAAATTAATAATTAATAAATTTATATATTATATAATTTATTATTCAAGTTATACAGGTTACTCGGGTCAGGTTAACCCAATTAATAACCCATGTAACTTAAATGGATTATGCAGGTTGACCCAAATTTGATATGAAATTTATTTGAGTTAAATAAGTTGACTTGTTTATGACCCGAACCTAATTAAGTTTGACCCGAACTCGTATAACTAGTGTTGTGTCAAAAATTGTCACCCTTAGTTGCATAGTATATTACTTTTTACTTATACAATATATTATCTAATAATCATTATTTTATATTATACAATATACCAAACAAGTCTTTATTTTATAACATTAGTTTGTATAATATATAAGCCTATCTTTTGTATAAGGAATTTTTTTTTTAGATATCACATTATACCTATTTGAATAATAATTTTTATAATTAACTTATTATTATATGAGAATTAATATTATCATATATATAAAAGAACATTGTAATAATTTGTTTAAAATAAAATTTTAAAATATTTACATTTACATTAAACTACAAAAATATTTTTTTATTTTATGATATTAATTTATACAATATAAAAATATTTTATGAAAATATAAATGAATAAATAATTATTCATGAGTTGACCAATTATGATATTTATTTGATAAAATTAATAATAATACAATCTATATTTATGCTAAAACTAATAAAAATAATATGAATGAGTCAAAATAAGAATAAATATTGTGAGAAAATAGATATGACTCATAATTATTAGATATATTTATTTATTAAAAATATTTTTATTAAAAAATTTAAATGTATATTTTTATTAATAGATCCAAATAAATCCATTTTAAATCTTTTAATTTGCCCATGTCATATCATATCCTTAATGAATGTGAATCCTTAACTAATCCAAAATCACATATCCTCAATGGATTGGAATTTAATTGAATTTGGGTTTAATCTACTCAAATTCAATATATTACCAATTTAATTTCAAATCCCATGTTAAAATTATAAGTGTGGGTTTATGATTTTATTTGGTGCAATTAATTAATATATTAACTAATAATTGATAAATTAATTGATATTTGAGAGTTAATAATCAATAAGTTAACTAATTATATTAAAAAATTTGAAAAAATTAGCTAAAAAATATAATATAACATAAAAGAATTTATTAATATAAATCAATTTATTAATTAAATTAATTTATTTATTTTAAGATCAAATTATATTAATATAATTAAAACATTTAAAATAAAAATATAATTACATAAAATTTAGTCAATTATGCTTATAACATTACATTTTATTTATTATTCAAATGATAATTAAATAACTTAAAATTATGATATCATATATTTATTTATTTATATTGAATTAATGAGGATATGTTAAATATTTATTCATATAATTAGGATATAAATTATTATTTAATTAAAATAAAAAATACATTTAACTTTTTTTTAAAATTTACTAATTTATAAAATATAAATTATATTACGAAATTTATCAAATAATAGTTTATAATTTATTAACTTTTAGTGTGTTAAATAAGTAATAATAAGATTCATGCTATCAATTGTTTTAGCTTGCTATAATCTTGTAAACTGATAAAATCGAAGGAAAAAGTCTCTTCCTAAAATAAAAATTCGCTAAACCATTGTGCTTGATAAAGTTATATTTGAAATTCTTCTTAATATTTTACTATTTTGAAATCAATCACCACACCAGGGTCCGCCGTACACCATCCCTTCGCCCCCACTCTGCACGCTCACATCACGTGGCCCGGTGGTCCCGTCCGTACACTTCCTTTAATGCTGTGCCAGAAACATGACCCTCTTGCCCACGTGACGCTCCCACCCGTCTTGTTTCTTGTTTATAACGCCGCTCAGTCACATATTCACATGACGGTGGATTTTAAAGTGTTCTATTATAAAATACAGATCATTAGATAAAATTATTAAATTTATATTAAAATTTTTATAATTTTATCTAATAATTTATATTTTATTATACTACCCCAAATAGTAAATTTCTAGGAACACCATAGCAAGCATGCCACATGATATTTCTCAATTTCCCCTCCAGAGACGCCGAGAGTGCTGACCAAATAACATTGTGGAGGTGGATTTTATGACGTCATAAATAAAATTTGAGATTCTCGAATTCAGGTTGTCGTTGGTATCATGTGAATCGTAAGGATCTACGCGATAAATTTAGAGCTGTCTAGGTGGAAATTATAAAAGCTCCTGTCAATTTTTGATAATTTTATTTTTGGCCCAAAATGCACCTCCTTGCATAGACAATAGATGCAGCTTGTTCCTTTGTTGAATGACATCAACTTACTAAATAACCCTGCAACAGGGATAGTGTTTGGGCTGATGTGGTGCGCCGCTGGGCCATATAGGATATCTTCAAGCTGTATCTTCTCTTAACGAAACGTACGTTCACTTTAAAATTTGTTTGGCATACTCCAAGTGTTTTTAATGGATTACAAATTATAAGTAATAAACTTTAAATTAATTTTGGTGTTTCAACATTTTGTGATATTTGATGGAAGTATTTAAAGTAAAATATATCCAATTTTAGGAAGAATCATATGTCGGCGTTATCGCCAAACCCCTACTCTTGTTATTTGATGGGCTTATGGAAAATGTTTTTCTTCCAATCATTTAAATTATACAATTGTTCAAATTTTAATTATTTCTTATTACATAACAATATTTTATACCATATTCATTAACCTGAGCACCAGATTAATTTCACAATCACTTTTGCTAATACTACACTTTATTTAGTACAAAACTTTTCTATAGATTAAATTGTTCTTTAACTAAAAAAAGTAATAAATAATAATTTATTATTCCAATTTTTCTAAAAAAATGAAATGCCCAAAATGGATTTATAATTTTTAGTGTGATTAGCTTAATTACTATTGAATCAAATATGAATTATAAAACTTTCTTTCTATATTTGCTTACAATCACATTTTTATTTATGATCAAATATAATTATTTAGTGATTTATAATTATAATTTTAGGTAGATATTATTTCAACAAACATATAATTTGAATAGAATTCATAGAATAAAGAAGGGAAAGACATAACCCTATTTTTTCATAAAATTCAAAATTTTAAAAGGTAATACAAAATTATTATAATTATAAATTTTAGGTTAATATTTTGGTATAATTGTGATGAGCAACTCACCCTTTGAATAGTATCTGTAATTTGAATCAAATATCCTATAATAACAGAATGCTCTTATGATAATTATTAAAACCAATAATTGATGTTGATCACCTCTCTCTCTCTAATTTTTAGCCAAAAAAATATTTATTTATATTAACGCCTTCAACTTTACATATTAGTGCAATATATATATTTAAAAATTTAATAATTTATACATATAAATAATTCATAAATTACATATTAGTTACCATATACACAAGCTTTTAGGGTTTTTATTATTTTATGAAATTTGAAAAATATTATTTTAACAAATTTGTGTGGCATAACGAGGGATATTTCCTTTTCCAAAACGCTGACGAAGCAAACGGACGAAGAGAACATGATTCAGCAGGGCACATTTTGTAAATATACATTCTTATATGGAGATAAAAAAATTACATAAAAATAAATATTTAACTCACATTCCACTTGTCCTCATTTTATTGTGCCAACAATTGAGGATTTTGAGACCCTTACATTTTTTGAAAAATACCATAGTAGCTACCTAATACAAGGAGTTGTTTGATTCATATAAAAAATAATTTTTCATAATAAATTGAACTGTAAAGGAAATAATTTTCTATATAAACTTCTTGAAAAATATTCAAATTTTTTTTATTGACAAATAGAAAATAATACTTCCTAAGAAATAATTTTTTATATTTTGTTTAGTTCAACTTTAAATATTATAGGAAGTGCTAATAAAATAATTATTACATCATCAATATTATTATAATATAAATTAATAAATTTTAGTTGTTAATAATTAAATTTAATAAGGATAATTTTATCATTATATTCATAAATAATATAAGAAATAGAATTTACTTCTGCAGAGGTGGGTAAATAATTTCTCATATTTTATAAGAAGTAGAACTTCATGAAAAATTCTGTTTCTTTTAATTTGTAAGATAATAACTAACTAAATGACTTACGTTTTTCTTATTTTCTAGAAAATAGGGCTTATTATATTATTGAGGTAAACCAAATGACCATTGAATTACGTAGATTGCTTAACCTTTTCAATCTTTAATCTAAAGGGGGTGGAGAATGGTGATACTTACAAAATTCCTATTAATTTTTAATTAAAAACTTATTTTATTTTTGAAATTAATTTTTTATTAATCTTATTAATAATTAAAAATTTATATTAATTTAATTCCAATTAAATTAAAAAAAATTTAAATTTTAATTTTTTCGTACAATAATTTAATATTACATCCCATATATAGAATGATTAAAATTTAAGAATGTTTAATCTTATAGGCATTAAATTAGTATAGGCTTTTAATCATGGATGTAATTAATAAAAATTTAATCTTACAAAACTAAAATAGATTTTTAACCTAATTTTTTGTGTGGCATAATTTAAAGAAAAATATTTTAACTTCATTTTTAAGATATTATATTTATCTTAACTTTCTTTAATTTCAAACAAACCCATCATCTTAATTAAGTTATAATATTTGTTTTAAATATCAAAATTAAATCAAAGTTAGGATTTTGATAGAATTTTAAAGGCAACAACTAGAATACTCTCAAATATTAGTTGTCTCCATAAAAATTTGGAACAAACATCAATGCACCATTAAAGAAGTTGTGCATCGGTGCAATAGAGGATTAAAGGTCATGACTTCTTGTATGTACAATGGACAATGTGAAAATATAAAATTACTTTATAGTCCTTATAAAATTGATGAATTACATTTTGGTTACAAAATAATGTATGAGGTTATGTTGAGATTGTAGAATTCTAAGCTATATTTTTAACAGCTCAAATCCTAAGCATAAGAGAAGAATGGAAGGATTCCATTCAAGCTTATTCTCATTTCATCAATTTGTATAATAACTAAATCTCTTAACTTTGCAAGCACCTAAATCCTATTGACAAGCTTTAAAAGCTTTACAATTCCTTTTATTTAGTTTTCTCTAATAAAGTTGAAGCAAGGTCTAGATTACAAAAATTTAATTTTGCCTTGGAAAATTGGGATCAACTTTGCATATCAATGGCACACATTTCAAGATATTATTATGGAAAGGTAATAATTTATTAAATTTCAATAGGTATGCCATGGCTTTGGACTACTTTATAGTTGCTTTGCTTGATACGGTAACTTTAGAAATCATAACCTGTATATGAAGAAATGTAAAAAGCTTGATTCTTTGTTAAGAACAAAAAATTTAGATCTATTCATTTGGTTGCAAATAGATTTCACAGAAAATCTCTTGAAATTGTTGAATTAATCAATTTAGTACAAACTTTGAAATATGAGATTAGTGGCATTTGAAACTAAAAAATATTGAAATAGGGACATACTAATTTATTGGTATCATGTTGTAATTAACCATTTTTATTCAAGGACATGGACGTAACCTCTTATTGCTCACCACCATATTGCACTTTAGCCATTAATTTTCTAGTGCACTAGTGTATCACTATTTTAATTGTATACCATAGTCTAGTTCTAAAAATTTTTCTATCATCTTTTGGCTATATCTTTTATGAGAGAAATTTTAGTACACTGGTTGCATCGTGTATTACTAGTTTAAACTATTGAATTTCATTCATCTTATGTAGTATTGCATAAATAAATGAAATCTAACGACTTAAACTAGTTCTAATACCCTAGAGTAAAATTTAGAAATTTTATTTTAAATGCCCTAAACTTTTATTTTAATTAACAAGGATAGTCAAATCATAATTATGATGCTAAGATGAGATACAAATATTTTAAATTTTGATCAAATACATGTTATTATGAATTTGTTTAATGGAAGCATTATTAGAATATTATATATATAATTATTTATTACAAAATATAGAAGTTGAGAGTATAAAATTTATGAAATATATATCAGTTTTAGTGGATGACTTGTATTTATAAATTTATGAATTTGTCAAGGATATTTTAAAAATCTAAGTATAATGAATTATGGTATATACTTACTCATGAATTAATAAAATATTTTTCTAATATGTATCGATTATTGAAATATTTAAATGGAAATTTAAAATGAGATCAAGAAAAAAGGAGAGCCTTACTAAAATAGAATTAAATTTTATAAAAGGCTAAAATTAATTGAAATATGAAATAGAAGAATGAGATATTGAAATTTAGTGGGATAAGAGCTTATAGTATGTCACAAAGTGTTGGAAGATTTCCTATAACTCTTTTTCCTCCCTATAATTTTTTTAGTTCCTTTCTCTCCCCTTTCCTTGTAGGTCAACTTTTTGTGTTTATCATTATTGCTCTCGATGGTTCTATCGCTGGCACTAGTGGCCATTATTGTGGATGGCTTTCCTCTTAGCATTCGACTAAGTGGTATTGCATGGAAAATCATAAATCATGGCAACAAAAGCATGGGCTTTTCTTTTCCTGTGATGTTTCCTCTTTCTTCAATCCTCAATCTTGCACCATTTTGCATTGTTTTTGCTAGGCATGACTCTTTTTCTAGCTGACAACTACATGGTGGCATAATAAAGAGTTACAAAATATAGTTGTGCAACCAAGAAGTAGGGAGCTCAACTTCTAAACTTTAAGGTGAGCCGTGGTATTTTTTGATGCCAACAAGGCGCTAGCAGCTCCTCTAAGTGATGGTAAGTTCCCCCCATACCAAAAACCCATAATATTTTCAATGTATAAGCATGATTAAGAAAAAAGCCATTTTTATGCACTTTGGAAATACTTAATGATAGCCTTTAATATATATACATATATATATATATATATATATATATATATATATATATATATATATATATATATATATATATATATATATATATATATATGTATGTATGTATGTATATATGTATACATATATATATGAAATTTGTGCTATAAGATGGTTGAATGAGATGATTAAAGCTTTTTAATGTCATTACCTTTATTATATTGGGTGTTTGAAGTTAATCTAAAAATTTTATTTTATGTATAATAGAAATGCATGATAATGCTTTGAAAAATATGATTTTATGATATAGAATATTATAATAATGAGATTAGAGAATTTATAGAGCATTATATTTAAATATTTTGATTGATTCATACATCATCTAAGAAATCCTTAAATGTATGAGATGTGGTTTGACAATTTTACTAGAATAAAGTTAAAAATACAAAAGTAAGGTATAAGTTTATAAAATAATGTGATTAGACATTACTAAAGCATAAAAATTTAACATTTCAATGGTGTGTACTTGATGAAAAAATTCCTTATTTATGAAAATGTCTAGTTTTTTTTATAATAATTTTAAAAATATATAAAAATAATGATGTAAGATTATTAAGTGTGAAAAAATAAGCTTTTTTAAAGCTTTAAATTTTAATATTTTTACTTGTATAAGTTTGATTTAAAATCATTATATAATAGCATGTTTTGGTTTTATAGGTTAACCTTAGAAAAGTAAAAAAGTTAATGAACTAGATTGTTAATATATCATGATATGAAATTAGAATTAAGATAGTTGGGAAGAAAATAAGGAATACTTATATATATATATATATATATATATATATATATATATATATATATATATATATATATATATATATATATATAAATTATCTTTATAAATTTTCAGTAGGAAGATAAGGAAAAGTTGAACCTGGTTACTCTGGATAGGTGAGTTTATATCTCACCCTAAATTAATGTTTTCATAATATTTTGTTTAAATTTTATAATTTATACTCTTATTATTGATGATGTGGATTATATATATACAAATGTTTGTGAATTCTTAGATTTACTAATATATAGCATGGATTAAAATTAAATCATCCTTTTAGCTATGCATGAATGATATGGAAATAATGTTTGTGGTAAGATATTGATTATTGATTTAAGTAAATATTGATTGACTATGCTCAAAGAATATAATGGGTGTTATTACTGATTATTAATTGATTATGATTAAATTTGCATTATTACTAATATATTGGAAAATGTAGTATGGACTGTATTAAGATATGAATGAATGTAGTGGTCATGCAAAAAAGCATGGCGATGTTGTTATATATAATGTTATGTGCTTTGATATTGCCCTTGGGGGTGAAAGTTAAGGCAGGGTAAGTTAGGTGCGCCAAGCCTACACGAGTATGATTGCATAGGCTTGCATTTAATATGGTCCTTAAAATTAAAGTCCACCTTGCCTTGCATGCAGGATGGGCAAGCTCGCAATTAGCTCATATTCAAAATATTTTCGCCCCTCCATGTTCAATAACACAACATAGTACATAGTTATGACAACTTAGAATTTAAAACTTGGCCATTGCGTTACATAATACAAAATATGGTACCCGCTTACTGCTTTGCCTAATTTATGATATTCATCTCCAACTAAAACATATTAAAAGTTAAAACATACATCATTCCTACCAAAAACTCATCCATTTCAACACAAAGACATATAAAAATAAAAAATTCCAACATGAACATCCACAATCTCCATTGTCTAACATTCATTTCAAAATAACACTAAAAAGGATCCATTTTGATCAGCCATACTACTATAACTAAAATAGTAAACATTCTTAGTAGATTTCAACAGTTGGCAACACTTAACATATTGATATTGGTAAATTCACTCCTCATGAGCAACCTACCATATTAGTGAAGAATAAATAAATAATAGCAATAAAGATCTAAATACTTAAGAAATAAAATGAAAGTAGTAAATCACTGAAATTATATGTGAGTTTAATTTTAAATAAATATAATTTATTTAACCTTTTCAATGTTAATTTTAAATAAACAAGTTATTTAACCTCTTGTTGATTTTGAAAAGTATCATAGATTTGGACTTATTCTATATCGTAAACATTAATACTCCACTTTTTTTAAAATCAAGTCACCACCCTCATATATTTACAAAAGTGATCTACAAACTCCATACATAGCCTGCTTGATGATAGTAGAAAATATAATGATTAACATCATTTTTAGGACATATTGACATATTGATTCTAATTTTTTTATTTGGAAAAAAAAGCCTTCTTGTGTTCTATGTTATTTATAGGTTAGCTTTGGATGCTATAAACAATGAAACAAATTATAGTAATATATTTACAAATAATTATAAATAAAATCATACCTTATCTAATAATAATTGTAGTTGTACTTGGATTGTTTGAATCTTCCTCTAAATGAATTTCCTCCTCCTCATCTTCAATATCTTAAATTATGAAATCATGATTATAATTTTTTACAAAACTATATGCAATTTGGAAAACAATAAATTTTCAAATGAAAACATTACCAATAGCATCAAATTCATAAAGCCAACTATAAATGTATATGAAAGCTTGGACTTTTTTTGGAAAAAGGTAACTCCTATACTTGCTCAATGCATGCCTTCTAATGCTACATGCTAACTTTGAAGCCACAATTGTGATAGGAACACTCAACAAATCATAAGTTATAAAAGATAAGTTAGGAAATCTCCTAAATTGTTCCTTCCATCATTCTAAAACATTTAAATTTCTATACAATGCAACATCAAGCAATGGCACCTCCAAGTAAATTTTCAATTAAGACTTGGAATTGGAAGTTGGACCAATAATTCTATTCTTGAAATTAATCCACATCTACAAGGAAAATAAATTTATAACAATACAAATTATAAAAATAAAAAAATTCATACAAGATGAAGTTTAAAGCTTATATCAACCAAATCTCAAGTGCTTGTAGAAAAGGCCATTTGATTAACATTTAAGGAGTTAGGAGTAGGAGAATCCTTTACATACTTCTCATAGAGTTCAAATAATTTAGTTTTCACCATATTAATCTTTTCTTGATAAGAAGAGGGATTTGCGTTTTGATAACAACATTCTAATTTTGTTAACTTCAACTAAGGATTAAAGACTTCTACCATTGTAAGTAAAATAATATATTAATTCCAATATTTATTAAATTTCTTTTTTATATTACAAGTTATAGCTTTTATGATCTCATCTTTACTATTCTCATTATCCATAAGAAATTTCTTAACCTTCCAAACTTGGCTAAAATACAAATTAGATGTTAGATAGTTAGATCCTGAAACCAAGTTAGTTATATTATAAAATGGTTTCAAGAAAGCATAAATTATTTTCTTTCTTTTTCATTCTTCATCTATTGGACAATGCTTGTAATTGTTACTAACACATGCAAACCTAGTGAATGCATGCTTATATTTTAAAGAACCTTCAAGCATTGAATATGTTGAATTCCATCTAGTAGGCACATCTAAATGAAAATATGTAATACTATCAACCTTAACCTTTCTTGCACATTCTTCAAAATTTCTTCTTCTACCCTCTAAACTTTTCACATAAGCAATAATTTTTTTTAATTTTATAATAAGCACCTGAGGCTACTTTCAACCTTTCTTGCACAATAAGGTTTAAGATATGAGCAGAATAATAAACATGAAAAAACTCACTATCACAAAGCAAACTTTATTCTAAAGCCATTTAAGTCTTTAAGTTTATTTGCATATTGTCATTGGTAGAAGTATTATCCAAAGTAAGAGAAAAATTTTTCTTCTCTATCCTCCAATCAATTAGTATGTGAAATACTTTTTTTTGCCAACTCTACACCCTGTTGTGGAGGATGTATAAAAAAAAAGCAAGAATTATACTTTTCAAGTGTTAATCTATATCAACATAATGTGTAGCTAGACAAATATATCCTTTGTTAATGTAAGTAGTCCATAAATCACAAGTGAGATATATTTTGCCAAGAATTTTAGATAAGTTTTCTTTTAATTTCTTCTTATGTTCATCATAAACTTTTGACACATCATAACTTGTAGTAATTCTAGAAATAAATTTGACATCTATATTTAAATATCTAAACACATCCCTAACCTTTTGATATTCAACAAACTTGAAAGGCAAGTCATGTTTTATGATAGCTATGGCAATTTTTTTTTCAAAACTTTGGGATCAATTTTGCTATTTCTTAACTTCTTTAAATAACCAAGAATCATAGGAGGACTTCTATAATTTTTTAATGCTTTAATTCCATCATATTTCTCTATATGATGGTAAAGAGTTAAAGCACCATGGTTTCTACCACTAAAAAAAAAAAGCACATCACACCTTTTGCATTTAATCTTTGGTTTTCCATCAATTATACTAGCAGTTTTGAAAAAATTTCACACATCAAAAGTAGTCTTTTTTCTTTTTCTCTTACCCATACTAGTGTTAACATCATTTACTGGTTTAGATTCTTTTTTAACCTTAGATTGTTGAGTGCTATTTTAAGCTCTTAAATAAAAGCTAAGATTAGGATCTTACCTTTGACTTTCATCCAAATTTTTAGGTTGATTTAACTTTATATGTTATAAATCTTCTATATTTAATACTACCTACCAATTTACAAATACATAACTTATTTGATGCACATTTTATTTAAACACATGCAAGGTTAAATTTATAAAAGTTGTTGTATACTAAAAACATTCAGTTGTAATATATTAAGTTTTCAACTAAGTGATTTAAGCACATTATGCAATCATATGTCACAGATTATATTTAAAACCTTGAACATAATTTAAAACACATTGTTGATCCAGTTAACAATATATCAAAACACAATTATATAAAATAAGTTAAAAAATAGAATAATCTAAATGCAATTAATCTTAAGTTCTAGTTAACAATATTGTTCGAGCCAATATTATATCAAAACACAATTATATTAATAAAGTAAAAAATATAATAGTTTAAATTATTTACCTTAGCTGGGTTTCGTTCCCATAAATGAAGGGTAAATTAAACCAAATTAGATGCCGAAGTCAAACAAAGATGGAAGAGAAAGATGAATGAACAATGAATGAATAGTAGATAAATCATCAGTGCCTGTGCTACTTCACTGCTAACTGTTGGTTATGCACCGGCTGGACACTGAAACTTACTTACTCAACAATAGATCCTTTTCTAACTTTCGATTATGGCATAGCATGAAAATAGATAACAAAAGTAGATCGAGACTAGAGAGAGAGAGCTAAAAGCATAAGACACTAAGGTAGATAGTTAAACCTTAGCCATAAAACACAGATTTGAGAATTGATTGAAGAATAGAGTGAAGTTTATCTATCTAAAGTGTGAGAAAATAAAACCTTTGAGACATTAGTCCCTCGCAAGCTTTTGTTTTCATTTTTTTATATGTTTGATATTTGTTTTGTTTAAATTTAATTGTTTTCAATTATTTTAAATCTTTTCTGCCCTATAGTGCAATTTTATTTGGTTAGTCACTTTAGTGTAATGATTCATTATTGAATACTGATTATGAACTTATTTTGTATTTTTGTTTAAATATTTTCATGATAATTTAAAATTTTAAATGAGTTTAATTTTTTTTGTTGGATTTGGTCTATTACTCCATTTGGATCATAAAATCATTTTTGAGGTTAGGTTAATCGTGATTGTTCTTACTTTAATGGGTTGAATAAAATGTTGGATTAGGCCTTACACTAGTTATAAACATTTATATTATCAAAAA
This sequence comes from Sindora glabra, assembly GCA_020226215.1. Classification (NCBI taxonomy): domain Eukaryota; kingdom Viridiplantae; phylum Streptophyta; class Magnoliopsida; order Fabales; family Fabaceae; genus Sindora; species Sindora glabra. The sequence continues at coordinate 43,845,255 of CM035226.1, forward strand.
TGAAAAAAAAAAATAAAAGCTTGAGTTAGCTTACAATCACTCAAGCTTTAACTCATGTGGTTAGCCTGTTTAGGTTTGCAATAAAAATGGACTTATTTTTCAGCCCCCAAACCACCTTGCACCTGCGAGCTACCTAGAAAGGCCTCAGGCCTTTAGCTCATTTTACATGTGTAATTACCTTGTGATGATGAACTAGTTGCTTCGTGTTGGAATTGCATTGCAATTATAATATATAGAGCTTAAGTTCTAATATGTGTATTATATTGTGAATTATGTCATGAGTGACATTGGAATTAAGAATTTGTGAAAAAGGGTGATATGAGTATTGAATGGAAAACTTTAGACAAAAAGCTTGTGAAGGGTATAAGATATATCCTAAAGGGACAAAAATGGAAAACTTATACAGGGTATAAGGTTAACTTGGGAATCAAAAGATGGATGCATGTATATTTTTTATGAATTGATATATATTATGTTATGAAATTGGCATCTAGCTATTTGATCACTTCTATTTAACATGATTGTAAAGACTTGATTGTGATTAAACTTTATTGGTCACTTGGAAGTTTAATAACCAGTTAGAATAGGTTGCTTATGATATAATAATAATAGTGTGTAAACTTAATGGTTTAGATTGTTATGAATAGTGATGTAAAAATAGGAAATCTGAGCTATATGTAGATGAGTACATTAACCCAAGGATTGGTATTGTGAGTTACAGGATTCATGAAGTTGGTTTGCAATTATATTTATTTTACAACTAAATTAGCTTCTAATTACTTAATGTAATGGATTCTAAGTTGAGTTATTATATATATATATATATATATATATACACTTACTGAGTTCTCGTAACTTAATTTTTTTTATTTTTAATATCTTTAGGTTGAAATGAGTGCACTTGAACTTCATTGCATTCATGAAGGGTTGAAGACCACCTTGTTAGGAAATTATGATAGTTGGATTAGGAGTGAAGTTTATTTGTGTCTATATAAATACTATGTGTGTTGAGGTGTTGTATTTTGTGTAGCTATCAAAATTTGCAAAATTTATATGTTTTATATTTAAAGGTGTGTAACCTTTGAGAAGTGCCCAAAAATAAGGAAAACTCTATTTGTTCTCCTATAAAATCTATTATAAATTTTGGGTCACTATAGAAATTAAAAAGATTTTTGTTGGATAAAATTAGTATAAATAATGTCAAGATTGGTGGAAATCAGGTAGCGAGATCCATGTTAGTCACGATTAAGTTTGAATCGTGTTATCAATGATACACTAACACAATCAATATATCATAGTCATTACCTACCTTTACCTATCACAAAGTCTCCTCCCTTATCTCTTGGATATTATTTAGGAGATGACTTTGGTACATTACTGATGCAGTGGTGCACAACCAAATTTAACTGCTAATATTTTATTGTACAACATATAATATTTAACTTTTAAAAAATAAGTAAACTTAATATTAGATCTGGTAGTATAACAATCCATCTTTGTATTAGTAGTGTATTATAATCCTTTTTTATTCTTTGATATCATATCATTCAAGGACACACACCACAAATTCACTTATAATAACAAATGAGTCTATGCTATCTTCCTTTTAATGAAACCTATTATTTTTATAAAAACAATTTGTCCTAGGTTAAATACATGAGACATATGGTTCTAGGAGGAAATTTCTCCATTGTAAAACGCAAAAATAGCTTTCAAGTTAATTTGTGCCTATATAATAAAGATAGGAGTAATGTTGGCATTTAACGATAAAAAAATGAAAAAAAAAATTCTTGTATTACGTTCCCACTGAATTTTTAGTGTTATCTATTTTGCACTATATGTATATTTTTTTTCCATTTTAGTAGTCTAAACTAGCCATTACATTAATTAAAGTATCTATTGAATAATTTTAGTATTCTTTAATTTTTTAATAAAGTTTCAAAATAATATGCATGGCATAAAATATACGGAAGTAGCATTGAAGATTCAGTATCAAGATAGTACTAGAAGTTCTTTCAAAAAGATGCCATCTGTCTCAAAAAAATTAAGGAGTTTACAAATTATTAATAAAACCTATTAAACTAGATTAAAGCATAGTGTTTTTAAAACTTTAAGGGAGAATGCATAAATTTTAGAACTAGACATGAGTTGGCGGTCGGTAAGTGGCATGGAATTTGAGTAACAATCTTAAAGTTTTAAGTTCAAACTTTTTATTAACGTAGAGAGAGAGAGAGAGTATAATTTGATTTAAAATTGATTCCATCAATTTATCCTTATAAATTATTCATGAGAAGTTCACGGGAACAATTTTGTAAACAATAATATTATATGTATTAAAAATAATATTTAAAATTTATCCTTATAAATTATTTATGAGAAGTTCACGGGGAACAATTTTTTTTGTAATATTATGTGAAACAATTTTGTAAACAATAATATTATATGTACTAAAAATAATTTTTAAAATTAAGTTTTAAATATAAATTAAAGACTATTAATTCACTATAGAATTATAGAATAAATTAAAAAAATAAATTCAATGGATATAAAATATTTGAAATCTAATTTGAATTTTACATGCATATAATATTTTTATTTTCTAAATAACATTAATTGACCCACTCGTTAATATCGTCAAATTTTTTTTTCTGCTTTGCTTGCTTTCCTAAGGGATCAAGACCAATCTTTGCCTCGTAAGAAATAAGAAAATGGTAAAATGTAGAACGAGAAACAAATAAAACACGTTGAAATGCTTTATCCACATCTTCTTTCTTTATCTTACATCTCGTCTCCTTCGGAAATCTTTTTCTATGTTTCACTAGTTGTGTAGCTATGGCTGCCGATGCTTCTTCATACTCCCTTTGATTTGTTTTGTTTGCAACGTACGTTGACTTTCAGTGGTGCTATAAGGTGGTAGCTTTCGGCCTTTAGACTTTAACCCATACCAAAGTTGCTCGGTCCCTAACCTACAGAACTCGCCTCAAATAATTGTATGTGCCATGTTACTTCGGTAAACGACCAAAATATAATCAAGCCATTTTTTTTTTCTTTCAACTGGAAATTTGATTAGCTAAGCAGAAATAGTATTAAAAGAGTTAACAATTCTGGGCATAGTAAGCCCCGTAGCATCAAAATTTAGATAGACTTAACCCTTCTAGAGGAGTTTCTAGCAAAAATATAAGTATTAACAAGATTGATTACCTTCTTTATAAAAAGAATCAGTAATTGCATTTGCTTTCCTCCAGACATACTGAGGAATAGAAATAGAGAGTTCGAACAAACTTCCCAGCAATCTTTAACTTTGTCTACAAAATGAGGATGATGCGAACGATTTTTATTTATTAAATTAATGACAGTTGAGCATTCAATTTAACAATGATTGAAAGCAATTGCTTATTTTAAGCAGGCAAAAGTTCTTCTCTAAAGTCTTGCAATTCAATATTAAAATTGATAGTTACTCCTAATTTCCAATGCTTTATAACATCTCACTAGTCAATCCACATTACGATCGTATTCAAGCAAATTCTTGTGCTATATTGAACTCTGTATATTAACCAAACTAAGCATGCTAATCTGTTTGGATCGCAGGTTATTGTGGCATTTCAAAAAATTCATTTGGATTGTGCATAATCCTCCAACTAGTTTACTTTTAATTAATTCGAGGAAGGTTTTTCTTAACTGTGCACTACTTCTGCAAAGCATATTTTGTGTATGTGCGTAATTTTTACTAATTGCGATGGGCTTACTGGAACCTTCTTCCTGCCTTATAATCGAATTGGAGAAATAAGAAAGCAATAAAATGATACAATAAAATTACTAAAATGACAAGTAAAAAAACGAATGAATAGTTTCAAAATGGCGTTCTTCCCAACACATTTTGCATCACAAAATCCAAGTCATGTGATAATCTTCATACTTTTCATGTTCAACTGCATCCAAAGGGATAACAGTTGCTGCTTAAAAGCATAAAAGAGAATTTTAGAATTGAAACGTTCAATTTTGGCTCCGAAATAGGGAATTATTTCGGCCTTTCCTATCTTTACACCTGAAAAATTAAAATCCCTTCAAAGTAGGTAATGATTTGACATGCACCAAAGGCTTTATTAAAAAAAAAAAACTAATAATCACTTCATTAATTCACTGATAGATTTGATATCCTCCTTTATAAATGAATCAAAATTAAAAATATTCAAGAAATAAATAAATCATAAAAAAACAATTATAAATTTCATTGACATTGATATAAACCATATATAATAAATTAATTTAACAAACATTCTTTTACTCATGTAGGATAAAAGCTTCAAATTTGAGTCAGAATTTTATAATAAGTTAATATCAATACAATGATTTGAATCTCTCCCGTAATGAAATCGAAAAAACCATATGATTCCTAGTAATTTTACGCATAATAAAATTAGGTCAATCACATTGTATAATAGCAGAGGGAATTACTCCCAATGAAAGGCGTTCCCTACTTTTTCCAAGTCTTTTTAACGTTGCCCTTTATTTTCAAAAAAGCTAAGTCCACCTTCGTTGAATAAATTAAATGATTTTTTTAAATTATATTCTAAAAAGCTAAGTCGACCTTTGTTGAATAAATCTAGAAGGTAACGCTATTTGCACACTTTTTTCTTTACTGATCTCCCTCTCTTTTTACTATATTAGAAAAAAATTAATTAATTAATCCATTATTTAACAAGTCTAAAGTTTTTTTTCTCCTTATATAAATAGAAGAGTGAGAGAAAAGTGAGAGAGAATGTAAATAGAATTACTCAAATTTAAATTTTTTTATTTTATTTAACATTTGACTTAACAATTTTATTCTATTTTTCGATTTTATTGTATTAAAAAATATTCAGAATTATTAATTTAACCACAATTTTATTGTATTCACAATTTTTGGTGAATGCACTTGACTAATGGTCTCCCAACATTGGAACTTGGTTTCCATCAAATACGTGATAACGACAAGAAACACTTGGACCCTCTTTCATTAGCCATCCTATTGCGTTTTTTTGGAAAGAGTACGAACCGTTCCGGTGTTTCCACTTAAAGGTTTAACACATTGGATGGCTTAGCCCATTGACTAAGTGGCTCATGAAAACAAAAAGGATTTGTCCTCTTGCTCTCACATTACATTTCATTGCCACAATGAATGTTCTATAACATTTCTTGTTCAAAATTCATTTTACGAGGAAAAATTTAAGAATTGGAGAGAATTTTCGCTACAAAAAGATAACAAATATTAATTAAAATACTTGCTTGCTACTTACAATTTGCTTAATACTTTCGAATTACTAATTGTAAATTTAAACATTAGACAAGCCAATAAGTGATATTTTGATGGCAAGGCTTGAGTAATGCAATAAAGGTCTTATATACTTTTTTGATAGTAAAAATAATAATTTATCTAATATATATATAATTTTAAAGTTAAATCATATAAAAGTAAAATTTTTAAAGTTACATCACGTACCTCTATTAGTATCTCTATGCCATTGATGATTAGAAGCCTTACGTTTGAGTCCTCTTTTATTAATTAATTTTTTATATTTGAGTCCTCTTTCTTTTTAAAAAAAAAATGGAAAGTGAAATTGTTGGTGAAAGGTTCGTTAGTATATATTGTCGCGAAAAGAAGCCCAAGTAAAAGCAAAGCTAGTTGGGGACCTGTCGGGCCAAGTATTCAGCCCAAAATTCTCAATATTTAAAAAAGTCGAATTGGAACCCCAGAAAAAAAGGACCTTATATAAGCAAAGCGAAAATATCAAACGAAAATGGAAAAAAAAAAGTGCAATAATAGAGTCTGGAGGGGGGTTTACTTCGATACATAAAAAAAAAACTGGAAAAATGTTACATAAATGCAATTTTTTTTTAGATTTCGAAACTTTATTCATAAATTTTATGAAATCATGATCCCACGATATTAAAATTTAAAAAATTGTTATGAAATTTTATAAAGAAATTATAAATTTTATATAAAATATTATAAATTTTATAAAATAATATAAAATTTACAATGATTATTTTAATATATCCTATTTTAAATGTGTATTAAAGAAATTCCTTACAATTTAATTTAATTAAAATTGTGATAGTTGCTATTCACAGTTCACCCACTACCTCCCTCCTTTGTTGGGGTAAGCAATGACTTTTAGTCCAGACTCAACTCTAAGCAGATTGTATTTGAATTGAGAAATTAGATTGAAGGGTTGGATTTTGAAAAAAATTTAGATTCTATTTTATAAATAGTTTAGATTCAAATTTGCATATTTAAAATTAAGTTAACTCAAATTTGAATTTATTATTAAATTTTTTAATTATTATTATTTTTTTAATAATATATCTTTTTTTTATTCATTAATAATGTAAAATATTTTATACTATTAGTTAATCAAACTTAAACTCTATTTTTATTAATATTTTAAAAATTAAACCACTCATTAAACTAGAAATAAGAGTTATTCAAGATTTAGGTCTTGGTAATTATTTATTTACATTAACAATTAACTAATTTAAATAATTATTAGTTGACAACTAATTATATAAATTAATTTGACCAACTGATTGTATTAGTTATTTAAATAAAAATATTTAGTAAAAAATTAGTTATTTATAATTAGTTAATTTGTATGTAAAATGATATAAAATGATATGAATATATTTTATAAGTTATTTTTATTTTAATATTTTAGATTCTATATATTATTCAGTAGATTAAATTTTTTGTAAATACTATATCATTATAAATTATTATTATATATTAAAAAATTTTTAAATTAAATTAAATTAATGTAATTTTTATAATTATTATTTTTAAGAAATTAATAATTATAATTATTTAATTTTCATATAAAATTAATATTATAATTTTTTATAGAAAGGATAAAATTGAAAATACAAAAGTTAATTTGGGATAGTATAGTCATTTTATAAAATAGCCAAATACTAAAATTAATTTATTTAGGTAAGTCAATCAATTAATTTGATTAAACCAACCAAAATTTACTCAATAAATTATTTTTAAACACTCTCCAAAATTAATTTATTTGAATAAGTTAATCAGCTAATTTAGTTAAATTAATAAAAAACTATTTAATAAGCCATTTTTCAAACACCCTCTTAATGATTAAATTAGAGGTTGAATTAGAATTTTAATATAAATAAAAAATTAATATATAAAAATTAAAAATATTTAAATTATTATAAAAATAAATTTTTCTACACAAAATATGAAAATATTTCAAATAATTTCATAGCTTTATAAGTTTATAATTTATATTATCACAAAAAAAATATTAAATTCAATTTTTTTTGTTACTTTTATGGAGTAATTTTTGACTAATTAAAACTTTGAACTTTATATATATTTATAATATTAAATAAAAATACTATTACTTTTATAAAAAACATTTATTTTTTTAAAAAAATAACCAATCAATTGAATCATAAAAATCGTGACATTGGAGTGAATTATGATTGATTTGTCGATTTTTAATTGATTTTTGTACATCAGTTTTGATGGCTAATCCAACCTGTTATAATATTGGTTCACAAGTTTTTGATTAAATTGGACGATTTGAGTCATTTGACTCAATTTTTAAAATATTAATTTTTATATATATTTAATATAGTTTACACATAAGTATAACTTATATTATTTTATATTATATTAAATTAAAATTTTAAGATTGAAGCTAAATCAGCCGAATTGGGGTATTCTTACTGTAAAAAAAGTTGGATTTGAACGTAAAAAGTAAAAAAAAAAAGAAAAAAAAAGAAGAGGTGGGGGGGGGGGAGGGTTGGTCATTGGTGTGGGCAGTCAGACCCGGTTGCATTCCTGACCCGATCGGTGTTTTGCCCATCCATTCCAGTGCCCAAGTTCAGAATGTAAAATTTGGTCGACAAATTTATTTTTTTATTTTAAAAAAAAAGGGAAATGGTTTTACTGATATGAGCTAGGGCTCATTTGTGCTTAAAGATCTTTTAGCTGATGTTCTTAAGAAGGAAATAGTGGTTCTGTTGGTTCCACCACAACCATTCTTATTCTTAATTATTTGAATTCCTGGATTTTGCAGAATATTCCATTTCGCTTTTTTGTAATTATCAATCGGGTACGAGTTTTTGTGTTTTTATTGCTTCTGTGAAATCACATTGTTTGTGCTTTATTCGATGCCCTATGATTCCTTTCTCAGATTAATCGGAGTTCCTGCTTTCGGCTGTGCGGGGTTTTGCTACTTGGCTTCTTGGTATGTTTTCCATTTTAGAAATTACATGAAGATTGTATCCTGATTTTGAATAAATTTCGAAAATCTCGTCCAGTTAATCGTAGTTGGTGAAATAGCTGGGTCTTGTCAGTTCGGCCTCGGTTCCGGCTTTTCCTGTTCAAATTGCTTACATTCCTGTTATTGCATTTGGGTTCGTAACTTAAAATTGGTGTATTTGCCAGTAGTTATTCAGTTAGATTATCTCGCATCGTATAATAGTTTCACCAGTCTCGTATAATAGTTTCTCCAATAATGACTTAAAAAACTTGAGAAATTTTTATAAATTCACCAACAATGTTTTCGACCTTCCTTTCGTCTTGTTGTTTCCAGTTAATACAGCTGATATGAACGCGCGCGCGCGCGCGTTGCTTTTTGGGCCTTCAGATGTTATCGTTGTGCTGTCAAATGGGAACAACTTAGTTTATGATGTTGGAGACCTTTGGTGGAGACCTTTGGTTCAAATTATGTAATTATGTGATTATTGTTTAAGACCTCAAGACCATTTTATAGTGCTTACTCGTATTGGAACAGCTTTAGATGAGGATAGTAGTCTAGACCCCTTTAGTTTTGCACGTATAAACGTGGGTTGACTGAGTTCTTCGGGCAGGCAGATTTAGATGGTACCAATGTAATTAAGATTTTCTCCTTCCTCGTTGCGTGTGAAGCATATGGGCAGTTTGTAATCTGGATAAAAAGAAGATCATCGGTGGGTTCTACACTGTTTGTCAGTCTTGGATAAGTCATTGCATTAGAGTGATCCAGTCTCCAGTTTGTTTTATAGGCTTTGCTGTTGGTCATCGTGTGCGTATCTTTCTTTCAGCTTCAAGCTCTTCTTTCCCGCTATCGTTAGTCACTACCACTTATTACTTGTCATTTTGTCTGCCCTTGTTTCGCCCTAACTTTTTTTTGTTTAATAAATTAATATCATCATTTGTAGTCAACCTCACTTTGTAGGATAAGACTTTGTTGTTGTAAATTAATATCATCATTTCTATTAGACTTTGATGCTTTGCCTAATGAGTTGTTGAATCTTGTTTTATCTATATCCATCCGCTGTTTGTTATCGTGTGCATGTCTTTCTTTCAGCTTCAAGCTCTTCTTTCCACTTATCATTAGTCATTACTACTTATTATTTGTCATTTTGTATGCCCTCATTTCATCCAAACCTTTTTTTTTTTCTAAATTAATATCATTATTTCTATCAGACTTTGATACTTTGCCTAATTAGTTGTTGAATCTTGTTTTATCTATATCCATTCAGTGCTTTGAAGGAAATTGTCAATATTTTTGTGTAACAACATATTGGAATCCTTTAGTTGGTGTAAAAAAAAACTGTGTAAGTATATGCGGGTTTGTTTTATAATAATTATATTCAGTACCCTCATCAGTTTTCAAATTTAAATTTAATTATGGATCACATTCAGTCAAACAGTTACAAGTGTCTGATTTTCCTAGTTACAGAGGGTGTGGTCATCTGCTGAAGTAGTGAGCATGTGAGCTGCTGATAAGTTAGTTTACTTTCTCTTCCTGGGAACTGATAAAATGCTAGCGATTTTACAAAAGAGTTTGCATTTAAACTCAATTGAAACATACACTAATGCTTTAGGTTTATACATCACTAAAATGTTTTTCACGAATCAATACCTGTTTCCATTGGTTACTTTTGTTCGGGGATTCTTTTTGGTTCTCCTTTCAATGTTGTGTTAAATTAATATATCTTCTGGAGATATGTATTTTAGACTAGCTGTATACGTTTGATCTCAAGAAAGATTTTTGGATGATATGAGACTGCACCAACTGATGAAGTAGTGCCATCAAATCTGTACTTGTTTGTGGTTTATTTGCATCCTTTTCAGTTTCTTTGTACTGGATGGAGGGCCAGTGGATCAGTTGCCACTGAAGTTGCAATTTTGATCACCTTGCCTTGCCAAGTTGCAATTGAAGTTGCAATTACAATATTAGACATTAAGTTCATACAAGTTCGTTTCTAAGTCATTCTCATCATATATGCTTTGTAACTTATGGGCTATTGGTGCAAGTTCACCTTGCATGCTTATGAAAGAATCTTTTTCAGGCTATTCAGAGTCTTATTTGGTTTCTTGTTGATGAATCCACACTACTAGTGATTGATTTATATTCCAAGATGAGTAATTCATCCACTGAAGAATATGTAAGTGATGAATCCTCAATGACTTGTCGACTGCCTATCACTAGGAGATCACATAAGTAGTTGATTCTTGGCTCCAATAATCTGCACGCAGGATGGAACAACTGTGGTGGGATTTGAAGTTCCAAAGTCACCTGATTCCAGTTACAACAATGCATACCCTGGAAATGAAGATGAGGCACGTGATCCGCCTATGGTTCCTCAGCATTTGCAACACACTTTGCTTAACTATCCTGCGAGTAGAGATTCTTCAAGAACTCTTCCGCAACCTCAGAACGTGATTCTCAACCATCTGTATATTGAGGATAGAGAGGCCCCAAGATCCGTGTTGGCGTTGGGATTCACTCACCGCTTCCGTTCTAAATATGTTACCGTTGTGCTTTACAAACCAGTGCAGAGAAGGGGGAGTGCAAGCATTTGATGTTCATATGGGAAGTCTTCAGCAGTGTTGCTTTGTAATGATCCTGCATTGAAATTAGAAAATGTAGACCGGACTCATTGATATCTCCATCAGCAAAAAAATGATATTTATTTTCCTATAACAGTTAAGGATCTTATAATTTATTTTGGGATAACTTCGATTTGATGCATAATTAGAAGCATATGCATTTTATGATATGCCATATTGGTATTGGTTTGAACTCCGTCAATTCCGTCGTTGCTCCTCCTAGATCTGATTTACTCTCAGTGTCTTCTTTTCCTTTTTCTGTTCCTTTCTTGCCAGCTTCCATTAAAAAACAATAAGCAGAGTATGTGAATATGCCTATCTCTGAAGAGATTTGTTCCATCAAATTTGTACTTTCTTATGGCCCCAAAATTGTTCGAGTTCCATATTTGCTTTTTAACGTATTAATCTTTACCTTGGAGAGAAAGAGAAAGAGAAACCTGCAGCGAAAAAGAAAATGAAATTTGCAACTATGTGAATCTTTGAGATTGGAAGATAAGATACAATTTTATAGTCATATCTGTGTTTTTATCTTTGTTCAGCAAAATAATTTCAAAAATTCAAAATATGAGATGGAATGCATGACAATTGTACTTCTTTTTTATTACTATCTGTTATGTACTTAAAAATTTCTGACGACCGAGTTCACTAAAAATCTTCGATTACTTATTCAAGTGATCTGCCCTTATGTGGTCTGTCATAACCCGGCGAATACCTTAAATTTGTGTAGATTAGTGTGGACTGGCTTCATGTTGTTGGAGGCTGGATGCAATTTCAGATGAGCACCGTAGTCATGGAAGTAGACAACCTCTACGTTGACAAAGTAAGCTGATGTAACACCCTCTCCAACCATTAATCCATGTATCTGATTATTGTACTTCACCAAATGTGTCAGCATTTCTAACTTGGAACTAACTACTAACTAATCTCCCAACTGTCTAGGTACTGAAATAGAAGGGCCGAGGTCATGTTTGGCATGGTTATTCAGGAAAGCTTCACTGCATCTGTACATACATAAAAAATAAAAAGGTTGTTGTCCTTCCTACTCTTAGATGAGGGAATACTTGCACGGATTGGATGGTCAGTTATAGTGTTGGTCTACCATTGTGACTTTATGTGTTTTTTCAACCTCCACATAATCTTTCTCATTCCTCTTTATTGAGGTTGTTGGAGACTTACAGGCTGTTTGGAATGGGTAAAATGAGGGGATGGAGGGAGAAGGAAGTGTGGAGGTGAAAACGCGAATTTCACCTGTTTGGCTAAGGGGTGAAAATGTGAGAAGACGAAATGGGAATACGGAAAAGATGTGGGCTCTAGCATAATTGCCCTCCTCGCCATTTTGGAATGAAATTGGGTGAAAGGAATTACACTCGCCCTCGTTTCCATCATTTACCCTTGTGCCTGTGTTAGTAGTGCTGCGTCCAAGCCTCTCCCACCGCTCTCTGGTCTGTCTCCATTTTTTCACCTTCCCCTGCGTTGGTTGCTCATTTTGAAACTTTGATTAGGTATGCTCCTTTCCTTCCCATTGTATTTGACTTGTGCTCTGTCGTTGTTGTAAAATGTTGGTAGGGATGGAGATGTGTGCTTTCTGTTGAAATGGCCGCTCGTGGTGATGGAAATCTGTAGCCAGAAGGGGTTTTGGCGAATTTCTGTTGGAGTTGTCACTGATTTGCTAGTGGATGGTGTTGGGAACAAGGAGAAGCTCTAGGGGAGAGAACTTGTGGGTTCTAGAAGGAACACGATCCAAGTCAGGTGGTTCCAGGTTTGATTGGACCCGACATCCAGATCGGGGCCAACCCAAACCATGATTAAATCATTTTTTTTTTACAATTTTCTTCGTAACAAACATAAAGTGATTTTTTTTTAATTCTCAATAATTCCTCCTCCCTTCTTTCTTTCGAAATACATAATGATAGACATAAGATGTTGCTAGAGGAGATATCCCAATGAGATGTAAAGTTAGCGTTCTTCAATTTATCAATTTTCTCTTGTCATAATTGGTTTATATCGAATTGACAGGAATATATGCAAGTTCTATTTGGAAATACTATATGAAAGTTATTGTTAGAATTTAACTTAAAATTTAGAATATAAATAAATAATTTTATCCAAAAAGAAGGTGGTCATCTGAATGTTGGTGAATTGAATGGATGTAATGAATGAAATTTATAGTATAATAGTTTTCATTTATTTAAAAATAATGTTAATTTATTTTATTTTTTATTAATATGTAAATCACCACCAATTTCAAATGAAATATTAATAGAAAATTGTCAAACAGTGTATTATATTAAATTATTTTTTCTATGATATGAAATTATTGATGATGGCATATTTAATTTAAATATATTTACAACTAACTGCTATAATGGAAGATATATTTTCAATTAATAATAATAAAGTGGGTTTGATATATAATAGAAGATATATTTTCAATGAAATTGAATAATAAACTTGTGCATTTATAATGATTGATTTTGCAATATTAGCAGAATGATGAATTCTAATCATACTTTCTAATTGTTGTAGGTATTTTTGCTCTAAGACTTTATGAAAATGTGGCTAATCCGTCTTGGTCATTGGTAAGATTGGAGTGAAGCATTTGGTCATGTCTTCTCATGTTTATGTTACTGTAGCATGTGACTAGACAATTTATATAATGTCATTTATTTTGTTTGTGTATAATTAGTAGAATTTTGAAATTAATATGAAACGAGACTTCACATATGATAGTTAGTTATGTTTATGTGCTATGTGATTCTCTTAATATGTCATGTTGTCTTTATGTGCCAGGTCTATTGAAAATTAGTTAAGACTCATAGGTTTATATCTTATTATATTTACACTATACTGTTATTGGGTCTTGAAATTTAATTGAAGAATTAACATATTAATATTGAGCAAGAGGAAGTATAATTGTGGATGTTGACAGGGTTCCAATGCATGATTGAAAGGAAGTTATTTGGAATGTCTATAGTGGTATAATTTACCTCATTTAATGGTATATTTATTTTTATTGAGAGTTGAATAATATGTGAAGGCTATATGTAGATAATGCTGGTAAAATTTTTTAAATAAAAATAAAGATGTGGAATTAAAAATATTTTATTTTCGTAAAAGATATTTTAAAATTATAATGCAAAGTTTTAAAAATTTATTAAATATATTAAATTTAAAATTTTAAATACAAATATAGAAATAATAAGTGTAAAATTTGACATAAATTATTTTATCCTTCTATTATTAAAAATAAGTTTATGTTCTTCCATTAAAACAAATTTAATATGGAGTGAAGCCGTATGTATTTCTCCTTTAAAAATAAATTTAAAATATAAAATTATTCTTTACATATAAAATTTAAAATAATTAAAAATAAAAAAATATATTAGAATAAATGTAAATGGATTAAAAATATAAAATAATAAAATATTTATTAATTAAAATAAAATTAGAAAATATATTTAATATTTTAATAAAAATAAAAATAAAAAATAAAATTTTACTTAAAATATGACAAATAAAAAAAATTAAAAGAAATATAAAATAACAAATTTTTACATTCATCAAACTTTGTAAGTTGGAATATGATAAGCAAACATGCATCATTAAAGTGTTAATATTTGAATCATTAAGTTGGAATATAAAATAACGAAATTTTACTTAAAATATGAAAAATAAAAAAAATTAAAAGAAATATAAAATAATGAATTTTTACATTTATCAAACTTTGTAAGTTGGAATATGATAAGCAAATATGTATTATTAAAGTGTTAATATTTGAATCCAATAATATGTAATATTAATATTAAAGGTAGATGAGAAAATAAAAATTACTGTTATTATTTAAATTATTTTAAAAAAATTACCTATTATCAAAAGTATAGCATTTTATTAGTATATTATAAATCTTTCAATTGAATTTATTAAATTAATATTATAACAAAAAATTAATAATATATTATAAGAGTATTATAGTAATTTGACTTAATCTTATTTCCTCTCCTCTAATTTTCATCCTTTCCAAATAAAAAAAATTAATTTTACTCCTATTTTCTCCTCTTTTTATTTTCATCCATTCTAAACAATCTAAGTGAAAAGCCTTTCACCTCCAATTACTTCACCCTCCATTTCTTTTCACCTCCATTTCCTCCTTCCTCCATTTTCACTTCCATCCAAACAAAGCATTAAAGATTTCAAATATTGTGATTCATTAGTTTCCTATCTTTTTTGGGCTCTACGCCCCTTTTTTCACAAATAAAAAATTAAAAAAAAATAAAACATCATTAATATGCATATCCATACCCATTGTTCTTTCCCTGATGATATTTAAATATGTATACTATACCATAAATCATATATATAGACCATACGTTGGAGGCTTGGAGGTGAAGAGAGGATTCTCAAAAATTTCTCTAAGATGAATACCAGTTTTTACAGTAAATATAGCTATGGTCTTATAGAAATGGTAAAAGCTCTTATAAGATGAAAACAAGCCATTATTTTTATAGCGCACTATTGAATTTAATCTACTAGTTTAGATTTATCAATCTGCATAATACTATATAGACTGAATTAAATTTAATGATTTAAGATTATGATAAAGTAATACATCTTACTTATTACCTTATTATCAGTTGCACAAATTTCTTTAAGAAGTACAAAGAAGGTCTAAGCTTCTCTAAAACGAACGCAGCCACAAACTAGTAGTTTTTAAATAATGTTGAAGGACAATAATGCGTGAAAGAACTCTAAGAGCTCGTGAAAGGGTAAGTTAAACTCTATTTCATATAGTTTCTGACTTTGTGTCGCCATCGCCTGCTGCAACTTTCCATTACAAAGCACAGAGAAAGAGACACTTTATGTTTGTTAATACCTAATAAAGAACACGTAATCTATGACCCCCATATTTTATATATTCTTGATTAATTTGTGGGCTTATTTAGGGGCTTAATTGCTATGTCTGACATTATATCAAGCTGGAAATGATGAAAATAATTATAAAAATGCCGTGGAAACCCAACATGATAGATTGACTTGTATGCAATTCGGTGCCCAATCTTCATTTTCCAATTTATATTTGAAGTTTAAAGCCAAAATGCAAGTATGAAGTATATCACATTGATTGTGGAAGAGATTAAATATTAATTAATAAATTTGAATAGACGTCTCGACTTTTAAATTATCTTTTGAGATTGAGAATGATTATTAATACTCGGGAGCCGTTTGAGTGGGGGTAATCAGAAAAGAGAAAGAGAATTGCAGGATTTCATTTCCTTAATTTTTGTTTGATTCAGAAAAAATTCATTCTATTTTTCTATTTTTCCTTAATAAAATTATCCCAATTAAGGGAATGGGATTCGATTTCCCCTAAATCTTTAGGAAATCCCATTCCTTTCTCCCATTTTCAATATGATAATTAATATAATAAATATAATAAAATATTTAATAATATAAAAGATAATAATATTAATAATTAAATAAAAAATAATTTTATTTTTAATAATAATTACAATATAATTAAATAATATTTAAGTAATAAATAAATAATAATTATTATATTATATTATATTATTAATATTTATTTAATAAATAAATAATATTATTAAATATTAAATAAATAATAAATATTATAATATTATTTAATTATATTAATAATATTATAATATTTTTAATAATTATTATTTTTAATATTGTAATATTTTTAAGTTTTTAATAATTAATAATATTAATAAAATAATAAATATTATAAATAATAATTAATATTATTATGATAATATTAATTATTATTAAGATATTAATAATAATTGAAATAATATAAGTAATAATAAAAATAATATTAGTAAATAAAATAAAAATAATAAGATAATAATTATTTTAATAATAATTATAAGTAAATTATTTTTTAGTATAATAATTATTAATAAATTAAACTAAAAATATTTAATTCTCTTTTCTATTTGAACTAAATAGATTGGATAATTAGGAGTCATTTCTTTCCTTTCTCTTTAATTTCCTTTCCTGATTTCATTTCCTTTCCCTAATTTGAACCAAACGGCCCGTTAATATTTTTAGATATGATCAAGTAATTTTTCATCATAACTCGAACATATTTAAGTTCAATTTTTTCTTTTGTTCAATTAAATTAATTAAATTAAAAGTTGTGTCACATAAAACTAGAAGAAGGACACAAAATAATTAAACGAGATAGTGAATATGTTGTTTCAAAAATACTTAAATATTTTTATAACATTAAAATAATAAAAGGTTCAAATTAAATCCAATCAAGAAATGATGAGACTGAAATGAATAATATTAAGCAATAATTTTAAGTATGAAAAGCATGCAAGAGTAAACCATAAGAGCAATGTGAGTTTCAAAACAAATTCAAGCAATTTCCTTAAAATTAATAGAACAATGTTAAATTATAATATGAAAAGTAAATTGCTTGGAAATATGAAAGAGTAAAAATGAAGAAATAACAGATAATTTTTGTAGAAATTTAATAATTTAAAAGGAATGTCTTTTAAGTCCATTTTTCTTTTCTCAAGTTATCAATTTTTACTTGAGGTATCTAGTATATTTGATTAAGTTATAATACTTAACTTTATAAAATGTTTCTAATTTTCACTAGAATTTTAAACATCACCTACATTTACAAGATCCACTTGATATTCATTAGGATTTCAGTCTCTATGTTACTTTACAAGGTCCAATCAACCTTTATTAAGATTTCCATTCCCACCTAAATTTATAATATTCACACTAATTTTCACTGGAATTTTAACAAGTGCAAGGAAGATTTCTTTACAATCCCTTCAAGAAATTTTTAATAATCATTCAACATTTTTCAAATGTAGATTTACAAGTTTAGAGGTTAAAAGAAGATGAAGCTCAAGAGTTTTGGCAATATGATATGCAAGTTCAAGACCATTAGCTTTTCATCTTTTGGAGCAAGAAGCTATTTATAGAAAAATGCTACTTGTTATCTAAACATACTTACAACCCAATTTTGAATAGACTTGTCTATGAAGTTTGTTTTGTTGGCTAGATAAGGCAAAGGACAACTTAATTTTGAATCTTTTCTTTCCAGTAACTTTTCGTAAAAAAGCAAGTATCTTTACAATTCTTGTAGGTTTTTCAAATTTTGTTAAAGGATAAATTTGTAAATAATGATAAGATGATTTAAATGAGTTTCTAAAAGTAAATTATTGCCCAAATTACCTCTTTTCCAAGCAAACACAATAAAATAGTATATAACAATAAATCATATGTTGCTATTCAATATAATAATCAATTGTTTAATTTAGTTTTTGACCTTTTTTTTACTTATTATTGGATAAAATATAATTAAATAGGTTAATAGACAATTAGATTAATACAAGATGATAAAACCTATTTAATTTAAAAATTAGTTAAGCTTTAGGTGTTCTTGGTTTCCAAGTTTGTTACATTCAAAATTCAAATGAATAGAGGGAAATTATAATCACATGAGAAAATACAAATTTTGAAAGAATTGGGCTTGGGTGATGGGAGAGTGAAGGTCCAACAATTTTGTAGACTTGATAATTTTTCAAACCAATCAAATAAGCTCATATGAATTAGATTGCATAAAAGATAATATCATTAAAAATAATTAGTCCCAAAATTCTAATCTCTCATTCTCTTCAATGGATCTACAAGATAGAAAAAAGAGAGTGGAGTAGGATTTCTCGAAAAAATTGAAACACACAATTTAATAATGTATAATGAAAAGAGAATAATTTGAATAATAAAAGTATAGTGTATATCTTATATATGAGTTTCTTTGAAAGAATAATATAAGTAATAAAGGTATAGTATATATTTTATATAAGAGTTTCTCCAAATACGGTTGTTGAAAAATAATTGTCAAGTAATTTAATAGTTATTAGATAATTACTATTATGAGCTAGAAAATATTAATATTTATCATTGTTTTAATATTTCAGGAGAATAAAATTTGAAAATGAGTTAGAACATTTCAAATGATACACAAAATTTTAAAAAAAGTTAATAAAAATACACATTCCCGATAAAATACAGTGGTTTTGGGCTGGGAATATTTTGTCTCCAGTTACTAAAAAACTGCCCAAGTTAGGCCTAACAAGTTAAGCTCGAAAGACAGGTTCCAGAAGCATCCCGCAAAACTCCTCCCCAGCTGGGTAAGGATTGAGGAATGAGAACTGAACCCATCAACATTCAACTGAAAAATTTCTAGCCAACTAAAACATCAGATTTATGTCGACGGATTGCTCCTCGATAACCATACAAAGAATATCTGGTCATAACTTCAGCAGTTTTAACCAAAACACTGAGAACTAAATCACCCACCTCAGCGTAATCCTTAATTATCGAAAACTCTTCTGTTACTTTAGATCGATCCACATAGGCATGTACTATAGATTATAATTCCGCAAATAAGCTCTAGGTCAATATTGTCATCTTCCCTAAAGAATGAGTAAGATTTGGTGGTGCAGCCAATCACGCCCGGAGATAGAGGAAAAAGAATTCCACCACTTCGACTGAATAAAAAAAAAAGCTAGAAATCAAAGTTTATTTATTAATTTTTTAGTGATAAGAGTAATAATTTAATATCTAATATAATATAATATATATATGCACTGATTTAATTACTCCTTTCATTATTATTAAATTAAAACAAAGCCAGAAAGTGCGTAAAATATCTTTGGTTTCCGTGTTCACAGGTGTTAATAAAAGAAACTAAAGGAATAATTTTTTCAAATAAATTAAATTACTTCACTGCTAATTATGACTTTATTTAATATTTAATTAATTATATTTTGATAATTTAAAAGTTTTAAATTGCATCCATTTATTTATTTTTGTATTTTTATTATTCGATTTATTATTACTTAGTATATCAGCAATTTACTAACAATTGATGGAATGAAGGACGTATGACTCATCCTTTCCTTTCTTTTCAAAAGTGAAATAATTCTATAGAATATCTTAATTCTCCATAATAAGTATTATATATCACTTAAATACAAATAAAAATATCATGAACATTTTTTAGCAACCGTTAAATTACATTAAAAAAGTGTTGTTTACATGATTATCAACAAATTTAGCAGAAAAAATAAAAAGAAAGTATCTATGCAGGAATGAAAGATAAATATAAAAATTCAAATCTAAAATTTTAAATCATAAAGATCTAACTAAAATTTTGTGGCACTACACAGAGTTAGTCAAAGATTATTTTATTCACACTTGATTTCATCTTTTTTATTTAAGACACTTATAATTTTAAGTATTTGCAATTTAGTTGTACTTTCAATTATTAATATTTTACTTATCTAAAATTTAACAAAAACCTACTTACATTGCATACGATTTCTACTTCTCTAAACTCAATTTGACACTTACTCATAACTAATTTACTTTGATAAAATCTTATATGGCATCTTCTATTTGTAGATTAAAATGACAAATTTTCAACATAAGAGTTTTTTTTTTAGGCAATTTAATTTTGAATAAGTATCAAATTGAGTCAAAATTTGAGGAAGTAAAAATTATATGCAATGCATGTAAATTTTTTTATTAAATTTTGGATGAAAAATAGTTTAAGTTGACAAAGTATTAATAATTAAAAATATACACGGATGAATTATAATATTTAAAATTATAAATAAATTAAATGAAAAAGGATAAAATCATACATAAATAAAAATCTAATTTTCCCTTGTTTTAATCATTATAATAAGATAATGATATATATTACTTGGTTGCATATATGATACATGAAACATACAGAAAGAAATTATGGTTTCAATTTGTTTCGTTGGAAAATAGTTTTCATAAAAAACCTCATTTATTTTTATATAAGTAAAAAATATTATATCCTCCACATATTTTATAATTAAAAAACATGTGATATCATGGCAATGACCAAAATAATTTCTTCATGAAGATTAAGAATGTTGTTTTTTTATATAGTTCTTTGCCTTATTAACTATATATATGGTTATATTTCTACATGTTTCTTTTTTTGTCAAAAACAAATTGACTAAAGTATCTGCTCAAGGCAAGTTAACAAAATAAATATTATAACTAGTGAATAATCTATTAGAAATTTTAATATTGGCCTCACATTAATTTAGTAAATGATAATTAATGTTAAATTTTATTATGTGAGTTCTAAATAGTATGACAATCGAAATTGGGTCCTGTATGGTATTATGGCCAAATATGGATTAGTTGGGTATAGATCATATAATAAATAGAATTCATGACTCATCATAGTTTATTTAATGAGGTCTTCTGACTATACTAACTAACCCTGACTTTTATTCATCCCATTAGTGTACAAAATTGATTTCCTCATTAGAGAGGGAGAAGAGAGAGGTTACGGCAGAGGCAGATGAATTATTAAATAAGACTTTTGCAATGAAAAGGAAGGTTATGATAGACAGTAAGATCTCTAAAATAAATTATTATGTCTTACAAATATTCATCAAATGGTATAAAGAATGGAAAATTAAAGATTACCAAGGCAACTGGTCCAAGTATTTATTGTATCCATTCATATAATTGATTGTTTGTAAGTATTTATTGTATCCATTCATATAATTGATTGTTTGTGTTCATGCCATAATTGAAAGCCAAAAATCTAGATTTTTACATGTTTAACTAAAATTCAATTTTTACAATTGGTTTAAAGTCATGTTGAGTCTTTTGATTGTGATTGATTAAAATATAATTTTGTGTGAGGTGTATTGTTCTTTTTCTCTGTCAGCATTTCAAACAATTTTGTTATTGTGATCCTATTCTAAAATCCTAGGGATTTGTGCGTTTACTTTGAGGAACATGTCTTATGTCATAAACTAATAAAGGTATAGCATATGGTACTGTATATATATATGATTTATTGCGTAGAGAAAACATACATACATACATACATATATATATATATATATATATATATATATATATATATGCCTTTGTTTATGTATAAATGGCCTATACATGAATTGCTTTTCATATGTCTAGCCACGAAAATGGTTACTGTTTGTGTGAAAATTTATAATAATATGCTTATTGCCCCATTTTGTGCATAATATATATATGTATGTATACAGATTATGATGCACACATGTTATGATTTCTATTAACCATTTTGTTGGAAGTTTTCATTATCATGTTATAAAATTAAAAAAAATTCATGCTTTCATTGTTAAATTTCATTTTGTTAGAAAAACAGTTGGAATTGGAATTAAAGAAGTGAATTCTTCCATACAAAATTAAAATGGTTGTCTATGTTATACTATTATTATGTGTTTTAAAGTGCATTACTAAACATATGTCCAGAGGGTGTCTTTTACATTGGTTTGTGTAATGGTTGTATCTTTCCATGAAATATATATATATTAATATGGGAAAAGATACATATGAGTGTAGCATTTTTGCTTATCTTGTTATTGAGCATGTATTTTTTAATATGAATGCCTATATTTTGTGAGAGGTAGTTCATGTTGTACATGAGCATTTGTCTCTGTTGTGGGCTCCATGAGGGAAGCACTTGTAGGCTTTCAAAATCCTCAACCATTTTCAATGATATCTCCTTTTGTTTTGGTGGCCTTGGATTAAGTTTGTTAGGGACCATTTTTTGGGATAGATGTATCAAGTTTAATAGGCAAAAAAATTATGGAAATAAAGCAACTAAAATGATAGAACTTAAAAAAAAAACTATTAGAACACTATAAAACACTATGGATTATGAAATTATTGAACTAAAGGGGTGTTTGAGTAGTTATAAAAGTGATTTATGGGATAATAATGATGACAAAACTTGAAAAATATGGCTAGATAATGCTCCTTTAAATCTTCAAACTACTAAAACTATATCTGAAGTTTTAAAATTTTGAAGCTGAGATTTTATGTGTTTTAGAGCCATTTTTTATTGGATTAATTTGAGATTGGATAAGGGAGTGAATCTAGATGAATTTTAAGTGAAAAATTGTGTTAAAAATGCTTGCAATAGAAATGGTTGAAATTAGGAAGAAAATGGGTTGTATTGACATAAAAATTAATCTTCCAAGTGAGGAAAATGATGATGCTAACGGGCACGTTGACCTACGTGTATAGCAAGCACATATGGTGCACCACTACCATGCTGGTAATTTTTGGTGGAGGTACTTATATCATTGTACTCCACTCTCCGTGCACATTTTTTGGACAATTCTTTTAGAATTTTTTGAAATAAAATTTTTTTATGATACTTTTTTCTTAAATTATTTGAAATAATTTTCAGCTAAAATTTTTCCTAAATAATTTTTATATTATAAGCTATCTACTATAATTTTTGTAGTAATTTTGGAGACTATTTGCATAATATAATAATTTTTGAAGTATTATTATATTAATTAGGAATTACTATATACTTATATTATAACATAAAAATTTTATGTAATTATATACTCACCTTCATAGGACCAATTACATGAAATTTTTTACAAAATTTTGAAAGGAAAAGTTTATTAAAACTATAAAAGAAAAAGGTTATATTAGTAATATTAAATACCCTTCAATATTATATTATTAATATGGCATGCTAGTTACAATATGAATGTATGGTTCAATATTATATTACTAAGATTTTAAACACTCTTCAGTGTTAGGTTTTTTTAGTATGATATTTGACCTTTATATTATGTTATAAGGATTTAAATGCCCTCTGATATTAATTCTTATAATATGATATTGACTGATATTGCATAGTGTGATTTTATGAGAAAAGATTTAGCATGATTAAATTTTTTAACATGTATAAGATTTTTTGATATTTTCTAAATTTTAATGTTTATTCAATAAAATTTTAAGATGTTGAATGGAATATATTGTGTTTGATAAAGCTTAATTCTAGATGATGTATCTAGCGACTTTAAGTGTAAAACCCATTGTGAGTTCGAATTTAAATATAGAGCAAAATTAGAATACACAAGGTATTTTCACTTGAATTAAGTCAATTTGGTGATTATTTTAAATCGACCTATTAAATAGAGCATCCCTAAATAAGTAAATATTTAACCCATTTACTTTGAAAATTGAAAATCTGTGAATTTATATTGAGTAAAAAAAGGTCATTGATTGAGGAAACATTCAGTGATGAGGCCAGAAGGCTATTGAGGCCCACTATGTATATTATTTTGGTTTGATTTAACGAAAATGTAAAATTTTAATTTTTCTGACTTGGTTTGTATTAAATGTTTTCCATCAAATTTTGATGACTTTTTGAAAAATGTTTTACAACTAGAGATGTGTTTTGTTTATCTTTTATGTTGTACCAAAAAAATATAGTATTTTATAGAATTTTAACAATGAAAATTTGTATTGATCAATTATTAAGTTTTAGTAAATAAAACTTAATTTTGAGGTATATTTTAAGCTACATATTTTGAAAAGTTTGTTCAGGATTTTACAAAATCCAAATTTCAAAGTTTAACCCTAATGCTATCTTTAGGGCTTAATAATACTAATCCATTTAAGGATGTCTTGGAATAGTGGGAGATTATCATATTTTTTTGTAAAATATGGAAGTAAAAATAAATGAAATTTTGTATTTAAGGGATGCTTAACCTTATTTGTGGGTTTAAGATCATGTTGATTAGTAGTTAATAACTATTTTAGGAAGAAGGAGTAGTTCATCAAACACTCTCTTCTTCTGACGTTTTTTAAAACTTAATTATAGTCTAATGTAGCTCATTTTAATAGGAGTCATGTTAGTTGGAGAAGAAAGTAACCCTTTTTATTAGTGATCTGATAAACAAATAATTTTTGAAAGTGAAAATAATGTTTATTTACATAATTGTATCTCATTTAAATTAGATTGTAATTTTTTTTAGAGTAGTACAAATCAATGTATAATGAATTTGGATATTTTGGTAGTTTTGGATTTGCATGACCATGTTAATCTTGGTTAAGACATGTTGACCAAGATAAAATAATTAAATCAAACCTAATTAAAAGTGGTCTGGGAGTAAAGTGATATAGGTCCCATAATAGCATATATATAGTGGGCTTACAAGTCCAAAATTATTTATATGGTAGGCCCATATTATATAGATCCTAAGGGTATTTAACTTGTCTTATTTTTAGTATCAAAAGAGTCCAATATGTTGGCGAGCTTTCATATTAATTAATCCAAAAGGATTAAATTTATCAAGCCTAAATATTTTCTAAGTGATAAGGGTTATTTCATATATGTCAGTTGTAAGTAACCTGTTATTAATTTAGGTAAGTAGTTTTGGACTACAAATGGTTTTGTGTTTATGTTGTATAGTTATTTACACATTGACCTATAAAAGATCGAATAAAAGATCAAGAGATCTCATATGCATAGATTACTTAGACTTTTTCTATTAGTTATAAAAGTGATCATAAAACTACAATTGGACATGTGTTAAGAGGTGTTGTCTTGTAAAATTATTATATAGTCAATTGTAGCAACCTTCATTAAAGGGTAAGGCATGTTGTATGTAATAAATTCCTTATTAAGTTAGCAAGTTAAAGATTTTCTAGCTTTCACCATATTTATATTGTGACAAAACTACTATTAGGGATTTTCTCTCAATAATAATAAATTTATCCATGTGAATGACTTTTAATTGAAACATCTATTTTTGAGAGAGAAATTATGCGAGTATATTACTTAATTTTCACAAATCTTATACTCATGGATCCATTAACTAAAAAGCTTAAGGGTAAATATAAAGCATAATCATGTAAATAAAGTAAATTTTTTTGAAGCCTTTTTGGCATCTTAGGTTAATAGAAATTTTGTTAATATAAGCTCATTAATAACTTATGATATATTTAAGCGAAATACTCATAATGAGATATTCATATCTTTACTATATATTATGCACATTTTTTCTTATGGCATGAGAATAGAAATATTTAAATCCAGTCTCATGAATCTAAATAAAGATATTTAGGCCCTGTCTTATTAATGTGTTGAAAATATTGATTCTTATAAGGCATTTTAGGTGAATGCTAGGACCATTGTGTGGAGAATTTACATTCAGTTATACTAAGATAATATAAATTCTATTATGCATATTATATTTAATCATTTAGTCAGTGAAGTGTGGGCATTCAACATGTTTTCTATTAATATCTCTTTGAATATAATATTTAGTATTGTTAGATATTTATGATCTTAATTAGAATTATGGATAAGATAATAATATGTTAACATTAATTCTTTCTAAGGAGTTATCATTTATTAATGTGGGCTTAAGTAGGAAATTATTAAAAATTTTAATGTAAGCCTCACATTAATTTAGTAAGTAATAATTAATGTTAAATTTTATTATGTAGGTTGTAGATGATATGACAATTGAAATCGGGTCCTATATGGTATAGCCCAAATGCGGGTTAGTTAGGTTATGGATCCTGTTAGACATGAATCTTGTGATAGGTAAGATTTACGAGCTAATTCAGTTTATTTAATAAGGTCCTTTGACTCTAGTAACCAATCTTGGCTTGTATTCATCCCATTAGTGTGCAAAATTGATTTTCTCATTAGAGAGAAAGAAAAGGGAGGTTAAGATAGAGGTAGTAAGACCTCTATAATGAATTATTATGTCTTATAGATACTTGTTCAAATGGTATAAGAAATGCAAAATTAAAGACCATCAAGGCAATTGGTCTAGGTATTTATTGTATTTATTCATGTAATTGATTGTTCGTGTTCATGCCATAATTGGAAGTTAAAAATTTAGAATTTTTTGATAATTTCATGTTCTTGAAACAACTACAATGTCCAAAATTTCTAGGTTGGAACTTAGCTAGAATCTTATGTATATTTGTGATATTACATTTTACAACTATAGAAACCTCCATAGTATAAGTTAGACGACATGAATAGCGTGCGATGCAAATATCAATGCATTTGAAAGGAACTCATAAACTTTCCCACTCATGTCTGTGTCATTAAAGTACTTAATGATGTTGGCTAGATCAAAAATTTGCACTTAGATATTTAATTAGTAAAGTCCAATTTGATGCAAATTCTAACTGATATGGATAATCTTAATTTTTATTATAAATTATCTTCTTATTTAACTTAAAAAATTTTATATTAGAGATAGATTGTGAGTGTTTGTCAATCAATTTTTTTCTTTTTGCTATTAGGTATGAATTTGAAGTATATGAGAAAGATTTGATATATGTGCCTATAATGTTATATAAAAATTCTTATATGGATTTGGAAGAGATATAAGTATAATGCTTACACAATTATAAAGGCAAGAACTTTTATATACATTATCCTATAACCTTGAGTTATATTATATCTTTTTTCATTTGTGATGTTTTTCTTTGGAGTTTGAAATTTTTTCATATTAATTTATGTGCATATTCTTATCCTTTTCTAATTATTTTAATTATATTTTGATATCCATACGTTTGTAGAAGGGATATCTTTCCAAATAACTAGTATAAAAGGGGGCCTAATTCCCATGAGAGTGGTAATATAAGATATAACAAGAGTCAAATTCAATGTTACATGAGATCTATAAGAATTAAGGATAAATGATGACATACATTGTGAAGATAATTGGTTTGATTGTGTACGAGTTGAAGTGGATGAATAATATGTTAGTTTGATTTTGTGTTAAAGTTTTATAAAGATGATGAATGGTTATACAATAAAGAAGTGAAGATAGATGATTCTGACTTCTACAAAAGTATGAGAGTTGCAATAAAGATTTGAAGAGATTATATACTATGCAAAAAATTGTTGTAGGTGATGGAAATACTTGTAAATAAAGGGATTGTGGATATACTTTAAATAACTTATGATGTTGGATTGAGGTAGAACTACTTGGTAAGAAGGTGGCTATTATAATCTTAAGGAAATTTCAATGATTATGCCTCTCATAATTGATCTTGTTAGACAATAGGTGAAATATGAAAACAAGGATTAAATTTATGTCAAGGTGTAAACCCAAATGATCTAATTGTTATCAATCACTAGCTCTTTCTTGTGTATTATTTTTCTATTTAAGTTTTTGTTAGTGTTAGAGTAAGATTGGGTGTTTGCCAATCAAATATTTTGGGTTATAAATATGTGTTGAGAGTATAAGATAAATTTGATATGAGTGCCTTGAAAGATATGTGAAAACCCTCATAGAAGAAATTTGAGAGAGAGATGTGGAGACTTATTAGGAAACTATAAGATTATGGTTGAAAATAAAGGTGAAATCACGTCGAGTTAAGTTGAGTTTTGTCTTAATCGCACATGACTTGGTAAAAAATTGTAAAAGCTTAAGTTTTGTTCGAACTCAAATTATAATAGAAAAATTAACTCGCATTTGGCTTGATTTGAAATACGAAAGCTCAATGATTAGCTCAATTAACTCAATAATGATAAAAAAATCTTAAACTATATACTTGATTTAAGCTTGATTAATTAAAAATTCATCATTTAAGTGCAAAATCTAAGTTTTCAATAAATATATAAATTTAAAGCATAAATTAGCTAAAAACTAAACTAAAATCTTATCAACAGTTACAAACTAGTTGAAAATAAAGTCATAATCTTATTTATATTGATACTTAATAAAAAAAAAGAGAGTATATTGCTAGTATTTTCTTAATATGTATTTAAAAGCGCGCGCGCACGCACACACATACACATTTATATATATATAAACAAGTTGTTTATGAGTTAAGCAAGTTAACTTCAATTAAGCAAGAATAAAGTGGGCTTTGTTCAAGTTATTAAATGAGCTAAATTTTTTGTTCAAACTTAATAAAATGGAGACAAGTCGAGTTAAACTAAGCCATCATCAAGTTAAGCTTGTTTAGTAACCAATTAATTCAGCTTAAATGCTACTTTCAATTGAGAGTTTTTATACACATTATTTTATATTTTGATTTATAGTAAATCTCTTGTCATATATGATATTTTTCCTCATAGTTTAGGATTTTTTAACGTTAAATCATTTGTGTATGACATAGGATGAAAAGTGGAAATAAAATAATTGAAATAACTAAAATCAACTACTTTGTTGATATTCAAATTAAATATTAGATATATAAAACTATCAAATGGGAGGATATATATATATATATATATATATATATATATATATATATATATATATTAAACCTAGTAAAATCATCCACTAAACTTAACTAGGTGGACCTCAAACTATTTATACTAATAAATTTAAAGGTTTTATTTTGCTTGATGTGAGATGTTATAAAAAGAAGAATAATAAATAAATAACTAATTTTAAATTTTTTAAACTTAATTTAATCAATTTTCTCCACAAATTTAATGCTTTGTTTGATATATAATTTTTTAGAATTAATTTCATTTCATTTCAATAGAAATAATTTCAATTCATTTACAAGTGAACTTTATTGTTTACAAATTTTATCAAAAATAATAATTTTAATTTATTTATAAATCAATTATTTTATTTGAAATGTATTAAAAAATATATAAAATTTAATTAAAAATAAATTTTGATAATATAATAATAAATATAATATTAGAAAGAGGATAAAACTTTTATATAAAATATTTTTTTGGTCAAATAAAATGAATTCTAATAAAATTTTTGCTGAATTGGGAGGTAAGGGATTCAACATTCTAATAAAATTTTTGCTGAATTGGGAGGTAAGGGATTCAACATGTTAACAATGTATTATTACACTATACTTTGATTATTTTATATTCTTTTGAAGAGAGATATTTTCCTCGACAGCTGGTTAATCCAAATTCACGGCTAATAATAAACTCAAATTAAACAATCACCACACATGGAGAGGACAGAGTTGTACTTTATAAGGTAAGCAGAGTAAGTAATTAACATTGATTTTTGAAGATTCCGCGAATCTGTTTTAAAATGTTGTGTCCTTTGGGATATACCACGAGACTCCTTCATGCTCAGACAGCAAATGCGGCGAAATGAAATTCTTTCATATTGTTTGTTTAAAGCTTCACAGCCATTGGGATTCCCATTGGCTTCTCTTAAACCTCTTACATTGTCAATGCTTTCCCCTAATATAAATAACCTACTTCCTTCGCATTCCCTTCACAACATTTCTTCTTCACTGCTAAAAAGTCTTAGTTTCTTTCTATTTAATAATATTTGATAATGGCTGGTATTGAAGGATCTCCGGGAAGCTCCATGCATGGAGTAACAGGACGAGAGCAAACCTTCGTCTCTTTAGTTGCATCGCCAATGGTTCCGACTGATACAACTGCCAATTTCGCTTTGCCAGTTGATTCCGAACATAAAGCCAAAGTCTTCAAACTCTTCTCTGTCGCAAAGCCTCACATGAGAACCTTCCATTTATCATGGATTTCCTTCTTCACTTGCTTCATTTCAACATTCGCCGCCGCTCCTCTCGTGCCCATCATCCGCGACAACCTTAATCTGACCAAACACGACATTGGAAACGCCGGTGTCGCTTCTGTTTCCGGTAGCATCTTCTCTAGGCTTGCAATGGGTGCAGTTTGTGACATGCTGGGCCCACGTTACGGCTGCGCCTTCCTTATCATGCTCTCGGCGCCGACCGTCTTCTGCATGTCCTTTGTGAAAGATGCCGGCGGTTATATAACGGTTCGGTTCTTGATCGGGTTTTCATTGGCGACTTTTGTTTCGTGTCAATACTGGATGAGCACCATGTTTAACAGTAAGATTGTTGGGCTTGCTAATGGGACGGCGGCTGGATGGGGTAACATGGGTGGTGGGGCCACTCAGCTTATAATGCCTTTGGTTTATGAACTGATTAGAAGAGCTGGGGCTACTCCTTTTACTGCTTGGAGGATTGCCTTCTTCATACCTGGTTGGTTGCATGTGATAATGGGGATCTCGGTCTTGACACTAGGCCAGGATTTGCCTGATGGAAACCTTGGAACATTGCAAAAGAAGGGTGATGTTGCTAAAGACAAGTTTTCCAAGGTCAGTACTGTGTTCCTTTATGTAGCACAAAATATCTCAGACGATAATTTCTAAGTTAATTACAAATACAATTAGTAGAATTTTGAAAGCATTAAAAATATTTACAACATCTGTCGAGTAGAATTGTAAAATCTTGTGCAATAATAATATTACACAAAATTTTGCAGCAGCAAATATTAATTTAGAACAACAACACACATTTTCCTAATGGATCAATAAGCCACATGGATAATCAAATTTCATTTTTTGCTGTAGTTATTGTAACTCATTTGTTTTGAAATATATTGTTTTCAGGTGCTATGGTATGCCCTTACAAATTACAGGACATGGATTTTTGCTCTCCTCTATGGGTACTCTATGGGAGTTGAATTGACCACTGACAACGTCATTGCTGAGTACTTCTATGATAGGCAAGTTCAGCACACAAGCTCAAGATTGTCTGACAAAAAGTTTTGCATTTTCTTGTTGCTAAGATTAACAGTTTGATATTGGTAAAACAGGTTCAATCTCAAGCTGCATACAGCCGGAATCATTGCTGCCACCTTCGGAATGGTCAACTTTTTTGCTCGTCCTTTCGGCGGATACGGTTCCGATCTTGCAGCTCGCTTGTTTGGCATGAGAGGCAGGTTATGGACCCTTTGGATCCTCCAAACCTTAGGAGGCTGCTTCTGCATATGGCTCGGCCGTGCAAATTCGCTCCCAGTCGCCATCTTGGCGATGATTCTCTTCTCCATTGGAGCACAAGCTGCTTGTGGTGCAACCTTTGGCATCATCCCCTTCATTTCAAGGCGGTCGCTGGGGATTATATCAGGTCTAACTGGTGCCGGTGGGAACTTCGGGTCGGGTCTGACCCAGCTGATATTCTTTTCAACCTCAAATTTCTCCACGGCCACAGGTCTTTCCTTGATGGGTGTTATGATTGTCTGTTGCACTCTTCCTGTGACTCTTGTTCATTTCCCACAATGGGGTGGCATGTTTCTTCCTCCTTCTAAAGACGCCAACAAATCTACTGAGGAATATTACTATACTTCTGAGTGGAATGAAGAAGAGAAACAAAAGGGGTTGCACCAGGCCAGCCTCAAGTTTGCTGAGAACAGTCGTTCTGAGAGAGGCGGGCGTGTATCCTCTGCACCAACCCCACCGAATACGACTCCTGCCCATGTGTAAATATTAGATGAAACATGTTGGTTTCACCTTTGTGCGCACAATCTCTCACCACGATAAATATGATGTAATCTGAGTCAAACTCATTTTAAAACTGGTGAAAATAATTTGATTCAGTATAATTGTAAGTGGATCGTAAATGGTAAAAGAATATATATAGCACTGTTTGTATTTCAAAATGGCCTCTGCTTAAAAGTCGATTTATCATAAAATGGGAGTTTCTGAAGCACCCTTAGTTATGGTTGTGAATTTGTTAGTTACACCTTCTCGTTGATCAGAGGAAATAAACTCTTATTTGCAACAGATTTTATGGTGCTTATTTGATATGGCCATTATAAATTACGATTGCCGATTATAAATAAAAATTATTGTTCTTTTAAAGATGTTTGATTGCATTTTTGAAAGTTCTTAATATTTAATTATAGGTAACAATTCCAATGAATCGTGATCATATAAAGAAAAATTTTAAATTTTATATCCATATTAACCTCTTTTTTTTGTTCTTTTATCTTCATTATCCTTTTTTTAACATTAAAAATTTTAAATTTTATACTCATTTTACCTTTATTTTTTATTTTAAGTTTATAAATGACTCCCAATATTTTACAATTTAATTATCTGTAAATTTTTTAAATTAGTAAATATCAAAATAAGTATAAATCGTATTTTAATTATAAAGTGTTAAAGTTTCTTATTTATGAAAAATAATTTAAATAAATGAGAATATATATTAAATAAAAATATACATATATTATTTATTTAAACCAATAATATATATTAATTAATATTATTTATTTTTAATTTATAAGCAATAATATAAAAAATATTATAAAATTAATAATTTTGATATAATTTTATGTATCTTATTATCCTTTTTAGTAATTTAATACTAAAAAGGTGATTATTTTGTATGGTATCCAAACAAGAATAAATTGCATATAATTAATTATTCAATAATATTACCAAATATATAATTAATTATTTTTAAATTAAATATTATAATTAGTTGTCTTAATAATCAATCATTTTCATCGTTATACTAAACAATTGTTGCTTGTGAGTGTGATGCAAACTCGGCCAGATGAAGTGAACTCTTGCACTGACATGATTCCCCGGACAATGAGAAGCTCTGTAAATGAGTTGTTTGCTTAATCTTCATTTTGGACATATTAGAAATCTTGTAATGTATAAAATATTAAATTATATAGCCATAGAATATTCTGGGGCTTGTGTAAGCACCTGGAAGCACAGTTTAATATGAGGAAGTTGTTTACTGGTGGTGTCAATATGCAATTGCAGATCCCATATATATCTATCCCAAATTTGGCACATTTGGCATCCCATGATTTGATTGCATACGAAAGTTTATTATAAATTGTCTATTAATTGTTGGACTTCTCAGCAGAAGCCGACTTGTCTGTTTTCGTGAAACCTAGAATATTCCAAGTCAAACATATAATCTGATTAAAATATAATAAAGCCGATACCAAGACAGAAGTGATGCCAATATTACAACTAGTTTAAGTTTCGTGTATGATGAGCCTCTCGTTTCTTTTCTTTTCTTTTTTTTTTTTAATATTTTTTTAGTTATGAATAGCGTCATCAAAATGCAGGATATGTAGAAATCTTAGTTCACTTTTCAAGTTACCACCGGATAACAGAACACAACTGCTCATGCAGTTTCAGTTTCTTCTGAGCTTATTAGTGTTATATCATTTTTCGAACCAGAAAAAAAAAAACTGGACTGAGATGTTCTTCCACTGCGTAGCTATAGAATAAATCGTTTAAATTTGGCTTTCTTAAACATAATGATAGAAATTTAAATGCGCAGCCACTGTTTATCAATTGTATGATCTGCACATGCAAGAAAAGCTTGATATACACTGTCAACTGATTTATATACATAAAAAGTCTTACTCTAATCTGTTGAATTGAACTAGGAAAATCTTTAGGTACTAGCCAAAGCAAGAGGATGTATATGATTCGTAAGCCGCAGTCCATAAAAATCATCTCAATATTTTAAACCTCAATGTAGACAAGGATGATGCTATGAACGTTGACGAGGGCCCGTTCATTCTCAACTGCAATCACCATAAAGTTAATTGATGCTAGGAGTTTAGCTTTCCACGCCCACCACAGGTCTTACAGGATCGAGCAGAAGAGCAATTCGTGCAATAGCTCCACTTCTTTGGAAGCCTGGTGAAATCCGGTTCAGGGGGTAAATAAAAGAACTTTAAAGATGGCATGAAAAGAGAAGAGAATAGTACCCGGCTGTGTATCGAGTGGCTGCATTCTTAGCAAGCAGTCTAGCCTTCTCGGCACTTTCATCAGATAGTTTCTTGAGCACAAATCCTTCACCTTTGCATTCTGAGCATATACCAGAACCCCCACAATCTTCGCATTCTCTGAATTGAATCTTTATCTCCAAGAAGTTCAATTTAGGCAAACAGTTAACCAGATTTAAAACTTATTTTCATGGATGACTAACTGTGTTACCACAGCAGGAAGGATAATTTCTCTTTTTCTTTAAGAATAATGTTGGTTACTGACCTCTGTAATCTCAGGAGCTTTGGTTCTCTTCACAAGAAGGGAGGCTGCAGCCCCAACCAGAGTTGCAGCAACTGCTACTGAAGCTGCTGTCTCTGGTAGGGCACATGACACAGCGCTTAATTTCCTTCCTTGCACTTGCCACTTTACCTCTAATCAAGAAACCGAATGACAACAAGAAATTAATACCAATTTTCAACTTCAAACTCCTTTTCCTTTTATCTTGGTAGCAGTAAGATAGGCATTATATTGCCACCTATTTCAGTGCTGAGTATGTCCGAACAAACTTTTGTTCTTCGTTCTGAGAACAAAGAACACTATTGAACTATTAATTTTTTTCAGTTTTTTAAATTATGAAGCATTTTTTTTTCCATTTTTAACAAAAATAACCCTTATTTTCTTTCCTTCCTTCATCCCTATTCCCTCGCCATTGGTTTGCTCCTAAACGTAAAGGAAAATTTTCTTCATTTCAGGGTTTCCCCAAAAGAAACATGGAGCAATGCCAATGTGGCAATATCTACCAGAATAATACAGACAAGTTAGAGATATGACAGCATTCACCCAACATTTCAACTACCCAAAAAAAAAAAAAACTCATTGAAGAAGCACCTTTTTCAACCAATAGTAGTTCTAGTGAATTACTTAGTGTATTTCAATTTTACACAAACTCTGTTCATTTGAAATTTAGGAGTTATTTGATTAGCAGAAAAAGTAAGTTTTTGTAGAAATTGAACTTATTAAAAAGTAAATTCTCTTATGAATTTATTGAAAAGCAATCAAAGTTATTTGGTTGATAATAGAAATCAAAAGTTTTTATAGGAAATTCTACTTACTTAATAAGGTTAGTAAACAACTTCCCACATTTTGTGAGAAGCCTAATTTCATTTTGTCAGTTAGTAACTAACCAAACAATCCACACATCTCCTTGCCCTCTGTATGCAACTTTCTACCAATCAAACTATCTCTTGGAATAATGAACCACATCTTAAAAGAGCTACGGCTACAACAACAATCTTGCCCCTTAAAAGATGACAAATTGACAATCACTCGGCAGTTCAGCACATTGGTCCCAAGGATTCACAAAATTGAAGAAATTAATACCCTGCATCCAATTGTCTGGCAATAGCTAAAAGGACCCTTTTCCCCCCAATTCGGGTCTGCATATTTATGTCCTAACTCCTAGGTTTATGAAGTATCTAATTATCATATCAACAAGGGAAAGAAGAGACAAGTATCGGCCTACTGCATAACTACACCCGCCAGAAAATGTAGCAATCGAAGAAAAGCATTTATCTTACTCTTGGGGATGGTTGTAAATGACCTAGGCCGCGCAACCAGCTCCATCAGAAAAATGCTTCTGTGCTGTTCCTTTTGTTCTTAAGCTGCTTAACTTCCCGTATCTCGTGTGTTGCCGGTACAATTTTTACATTAACCTTTCAGAGGACCCACAAACTGCGTAAACGCCACCATTTTCTCTCAAATGACAGTATCAAAATGAGATTTTTCTTAATTTCAGGCCTGCACTACTGTGATTCCATACCACTATCAGGAGGCAACAAACGAACGCAAAAGGCCTGACATTGAAGATATTTTCAATGTGGCAGTATTTGATTGGACCATATGATTTGCCCAATCTTAATCGGAGGGGGGGGGCGGGGGAGGGGCAAATTGGTACCCTCACAATATAATACACCAAATGCTAAAATCAGTGCGGTATTTTGTTTGGAATTCAAAGGTTGTGCATTTATTTATTTATTGAAAAATATTTGATATATTTTGCTTTTCACTTTCTTTTAATAGATAATAATGGAATTCAATTTTGGATTTATGAGAAAAGAGTAAGTAAAAGCTAAATTTAGATTAGAAGATTAAAAATAGAATTACACAATCATTGACTCAAATACAAAAGAAAGTGAAAATAATATTAGTTTAACACATGGATTCTCATGTTTGATGAGGGGGAGCGTCCGAAGGAAGAGACGGATTTGATCAACCAAATTACTAAAAGTCAAGTATGGATCAAAAAATTTAAAGGAAGGCAAGAGAGCTCATGAAACTATGGTGATTTTCTTATAAGAGAAGAAGATGATAGTCAAAAGAATTCTTAATCCTATAGGGATTATTTATTGGGTAAAGAGAATGAGAAGGATAAGGAGGAAGAATGTGATGTAAGGAACATAGATAAAGATGTTAATAATATGGATTACAATAGATTTGAAATCATTGAAGATTTCAATAAGGGTAGACCTTATCTTAAACTTGTCATCTTTTAAAAAAAGGAAGAAAGTGTGTGTAACTCATGAAAAAAAATGCTAATTATTGAGTTACTTGATAGGAAAATTGAATATAAAGTATTGTAGAATAAATTGAATCAGTTATGGGTTAGAGATAGTCTTCTGGATATCATTGGCCTCACTAATGAATTTTTTTTGGTCAAGTTTGGCACCGAGTCAAATTATGAGTATGCTTTAACAGAAGGTTCATGGATCATTTATAACCACTATTTGACAATTTGTTAATAGGATCCAAATCTTGATCAGGTAGTAGTTTGGATTCATCTCCCTAGTTTATTGAGATAAATATAACAATTACTAATCAAGCTTGAGCTAAATATGCTTGAGTATGTGTGGAAATGGATTTGAAAGAGAAATTATTAGCTAACTTCTTAGTCAAAGGAAAAAATTACTACATTAAGTATGAAGGCATACATATGATTTGCTCTTAATATAGGAACTAAGGTCATTATACTAATTATTACCATCTTAAAATTATGAAGAATGAAGAGATGTATAAGGATCAACAAACTATGGTTGATAAGGGTCTAAAGAAGTGATCCAAGTATGGCAAATGGATACTGGTCAAAAAAAGGAAAGGAATAAAAAATAGCAAAGGTGTCATGGGAGGAGAACCAAGTCATAGTAAATCCAAGGCTCTATTAGGACAAATTGGATCTAAATTTAATGCTTTCTCTGTCATAAGGAAGAAAGGAATATGGAAGTTGTAAAGCTAGAAACAGTGCATGAAAAAAGACATGTGAACAAGAAATCACATAGGCTTAAAGAAAATTCAAAGAAAGATTCTACTACAAGTAATCATAAAACAAAGCAAATCCTTAAGCCTTTGAGGAGTGATAAGAGCAAACAAATAATGACTAAGCAAATATAGCCAATGTGGGATAAGAAAGAGAATACAAATGTTAATGTTATGACCTTATCTTATAAGTTTCAAATAACAAAACAAGATATAATTCAAAGGACTACTCACGAAGTTAGCAAGTT
The DNA here is from genome assembly GCA_020226215.1 of Sindora glabra. Classification (NCBI taxonomy): domain Eukaryota; kingdom Viridiplantae; phylum Streptophyta; class Magnoliopsida; order Fabales; family Fabaceae; genus Sindora; species Sindora glabra. Next base: position 43,883,084 of record CM035226.1, read on the forward strand.
AGAAAATGGCCTAACAAGTAAGGCTGGAATTAGGTGGGTACAGGTTGTTAAAGATCCCTAAACTAATCGCCTACTCAAAATTGTACGTCATAAAATTAGACCCGCAATTGCCTACAAATACTATGTTACCCGCTTGGACTCGCGCTTTGAGTTATCAATTGTTACTATTGGGTGTAGGTAGGTCTAGAGTACTTTAAATAGAAATACCCTACACACTAGTCATTTTGTAAACTAGTTCACCACTTACTTTCTCATATGTAATATTATCATAAAGTAATCTAAATTTACATGAAATATTATTATTTTCATTTGTAAAATTAACACAAAAGAATTAATAAGCATTCTCCCATTAAATGAAATTAGCTATACATAAATCATTATTGTACTCTATTAAAGAAATTAGTGAAGTTAAAATTAAAATTGAAATAAAATAGAAATAGAAATGCAATCTATTTTAGATATTAACATTGCTAGTTTTTGTTTTAGTTTGTTTAGATAAAATAAATAAATTAATCTAGTGTATTTCCTAAATGTATAGAATTCTTAAATAAATGAATTAATTATACATAGATCACTAAAATTGGATTGCTTTCTATGAACAAAGTGGAGGACAAAAGTTAAGTTATTTTTTCAATGTTCTTCTCTATCTAATAAGTGATGATGAGAAAGAAGTTAATAATTTTTTTTGACAACCAATCATCTTTTGAATATTTATGGGTGGGTTATGATTAGTATTAGATAGTGAATTTTAACCTACATCCATTCGCATAACTGAAATTTTCTTTTAAATTTCACCCACTTCTACCTATTATAATATCTAATCCAACCTAAATAGTATAATTTTGGATTTAGTGGGTGGTTTGTAATGGTTGGGCCCAAAACTTCCAACCCTACTAACAAGATGCAATGAAAGTGCTTCATAGATCTTTTTGGTTTTTAAAATGCAAAAACGTTTAAGGAATGAAGGAGGTCCTGACATGCATGACTCAAAGTTTAATTAATGGACACCGATGTGCTCAAATCAAAGCTTTTTGACAATATAGCATTTGGAGGTATAAGGAAGGAGCTATCAAAGAATATGCTTTTAAAGCATCATGAAAAAGGATTAGAACAAGTGGAGTTTTAGGTTTGCATGGTAACTTTCTTTTTTTATATATTTTTAATGATGAAAAAAATATTATTGTAGAACTACAAAGGCACTGGCCATGAAAATTTTGGAATGCACATTCAAATGATTCTTATAGGATATTTTCCTAACATGTTGATATTAATTGAAACTAAAGTTAGGGTGAATAGGGGAAAAAAGATACTTAATAATTCTAGATTAGATAATACTTGCCTTGTTATAGGTAATAGGTTTTCAAGAGGTATATGGATGGGATAGAAGAGTCATCTTGTCTCTATTACTATTTTAGAGATAAATTACCGATTTATTCATGTTAAAATTATACTAAAAAATAAGGAGGAATGGTTTTTTATTGTTGTGTATCCCAATCTTCCTAAAAGATGAAAATGGGTTTAGAGTATAATTTGAAAAGGATCGATAACCAAGTTAAAGGAGCCTAAGTGCTAGTAAGACATTTTAATGATATAAAGGATTTATGTGAGAAAAAAAGAAGGGTTTTATTTAATTGGCAAAGGGCTCAAATTTTTAGTGTAGAATCAATGAATGCAACTTAATGGAGGATTCAAGATGAGGCAAATTTACTAGGTTTAAGTCCTAACTTAAAAAATTATGAGACTTTGTTTGAAAAGTTAGCTTATGCATTTTGTAATCATAATTGGAGGCTTCAATTCTTGAAGCTTTTGTAAAAATATTACTAAACGTTTATTTAAATTATCATCCAATTCTACTTAATATTCTTAGAAGTTTGGTTAGTATTGATAATCATCCCTTTTGTTTTGAGAAAGCTTGGCTAACTCATGATGATTTTCATAGTTTTCTAGAAGCAAATTAAAGGATTAAAGTGAACATTAAATAGACTTTCAAAAATTTCACTTTAGTTCTCTTAGAGGGGAATAAAAATGTTTTTAGGTATATAAAAAATGTAAAAAAGAATTATTGGCCAGAATTGTAGGCATTTAGAAAAGTTAAGAGAGGAAACTTAATCCTTATCTAGCTTGATTAGGAAAAAAAAGATTTATAAGTTAAATTGTTGATGAATTTGAAACAAAAGGAAATTTTGTGGAAATAGAAGTTCAGATCTAGCAAGATTGACCATAGGGATAGAAATACAAGATATTTTCATACCAAAGCCACTGTGAGGTGAAATAGAAATAGAATCATAATGTTATGAAATTTTAATGGCAAGCTGGTGAAAAGACAAAGTGATTTACAATCCCTATTAGAAATTTCTACCAAAACTTATTTATAAGGGATATTCTAGTAGACCACTAGTGCATAGTCATACATGGTTTCCTTAGTTAAAATTGATAAAATGCTAATCTTATTACTCCAATTACATCATAGATATTAACAAGCCATCTTTGCTATAAGAAGGAATAAAATTTTAGGTGAAAATAGATATCTTCCCTTATTTTATCATAGGAATTAAAGTATGGTAAGGGATAATGTTTGCTAATTCACTAAAGATGTATTCCAAGGGGAAGATATCACTAATGATAAAACTTTAATTTGTCTAATTCTTAAAATTAACAAATTTGAGTTTATTAATCAATTTTGCGCTATTTCCCTTTGTAATGTCTTATACAAAAGTGTTATGAAAATAATTATTAATAGATTGACATCCATGTTGCCTCAGTAATCTCTTTTTACCAAGCTAGTTTTGTTTTTGGTTACTGAATTAGAGATAATATCATTATAACCTAAGAAATGATCCATACTACAGGGAAAATACATAGTAAACAAAGGTTCTTTGCCATTAAAATTGATCATGAGAAAACCTATAATAGGTTGAATTGAGATTTCATTAAAAAGGTCTTAATGGAAAATATGAATGATTAATTTATGAAGCTTATTATAAATTGCATCACCGTAATTTCCCTTAATATTTTATGGAATGGTAGTAAGATAAAAGAATTTGAATTTTCTTAAGGAGTTCGTCAAGGTGATCTTTTATCTCCTTATATCTTTTTACTTTGTATGGATGAATTGCCTTTTATTATTAATGATGATGTTGAAAATAAAGAATGGGTCCTTATAAGGGTAGGATGTTCAGGACTGGGTATCTCTCATGTTGTATTAGTTAATGATCTTCTATTATTTAGAGAAGCATCTAAAAATCAAATAAAGGTAGTCCTTAAGTGTTTTTAGGGTTTTTGTCACCTTTCAAGATAAAAAATCAGTCACACTAAAACTCATCTTTTTCTTTTGAAATGTCAAAACAAATTTAAAAGATAAAATTACTAATAAAAATAGGTTCTTTTATTCCTTAAACTTGGGTATGTATTTAAGAGTCCTATTAGTTCACAAAAGTAATATATGGTCATCTAATTAAGAAAGTGCAAAATCTTTTATTAGGTTGGAAGGATTCTTGCTTCTTTGTGGTAAGAAGATTAACTTTAGCTAAATCAATGGTACAAGCCTTCCCTATGTATATTATGCAAATAACGGTTATTCTTGTTGTAATTCTTTTAGAAATTGAGAAATACAAGAAGGCATTTATTTAGTGCTATGATCCTAATGAAAGAAAACTCTATATGGTGAATGGCCACAAATTTGCCAAATAAAAGATGCTAAAAGCTAAGGATTTAAAAGCTCGAAGGAATTAAATGACACTCATTTATTAAAAATGGTGTGGCAGCTTTACATGGGTAATTAAGATTTATAAGTTGATGTTCTTCATGGTAAGTACATGAGAGATGATTTATGGCACCTATTGCTAAAGTCACTAATTTTTTTTTGTGAAAAAAATTCTCTAACCTTTGTGAGTTATATGTTAATGGGACTGCTTGGACTATTAGCAATAAGTAGGCCATAAATTTCTAGGGAGACATTTAGTTATATAACTATAAACTAAAGAAGTTAATCTCCTAGCCTTTATCTTAACACATGCAAGAGGCTATAGTTGCTAGCATAGAAGATATTCACCATAGCTAGAATTAGCTGCCTTTTAACATAGTAGCCAAAATTTAGGTGATTCTTTCTCTTAATGGTAATGTCTATAATAATAATAAAGTTTGAAGATGGAATAGAGATGGGCTTTTCTTAGTACAGAGTGCTTATGAGATATTAATAGGTCATTGGAAAGCTGATGCAGATGTTTCATGGAAGATAATATGGAAATAGAATAGGTTGAAGAAGATTTGTATATTCATGTGGAGATTATGTGCTTGTTTCAGTAGTGTAGTTGAAAATGCCTTTCATGTGGTTCAAGAATGTTGTAATTAAACTAGTATGGTTACCTCTTGTACATTAAAGCAAAAGGATGCATTTCTCCTAAGTTAGCCTATAGTAATGTTTGGCTTTAAATTTTGATGGAAGAGATTTCCATGGAAGAGATTGAAGTGGGGATAATTATATAATTTTGTTGCAATAGGTGTAACAAGCATATATCTAAACCTAGTTTTGAGTTTACCTACACAACTTTGTTACATATTCATAAGTGAGTAAATGATATTACCAACCTATTTATCAAAGTACTAATATAGGTTAGAAGTGCTCGAATAATGGATGGATTAAAATTAATAATGATAATGTTGGTGGGCTTCTTTAGGATAGTAGAGGAAAATGGATTTAAGGTTTTCATAAAAATCTTAGCTTTTATAATGTTCTAGTTGCTAAGGCTTGAAGAGTTTTAGAAGGTTTATCTTTAACTTGGAATATAGACTTTAAATTATTTACTTTTAGAATTGATTAAAATCTTAGTGAAGGCTTTCTTGTTTGGAAAGTTAGGTAATTTACAATTTGAAAGGATTGTCCAACAATGCCAGAGGTTAATGAATAGGGACTAGTTAGTTAAAGTTGAACACATTTTTAGAGAAAGTAATAACTGTGAAGGTTGGTTGGCAAATTATCGTATTATAAAGGAACCAATAGTGACTTATTTGACACATTCCTCTCTTGATCTTTAGATTTAAATTTTATCTACTGTTAGTGGGATTCTTACCTTTAAAGTTATTCCTATATAGTTTTTCTTTCCTTGGGTTTTGGTTCCTTTCATTTATCTAAAAAAAATAATTATGCAACAACTAGTTTGTTAGGAAAAATTCTCAGATGGCTATGATGATACAGAAGTGTGTCAATATAATACATGATCAAAGAAGTATAAAAATAAAAATATAAAAACACTAATATTTAATGAAGTTTGGCTTTTAGTAGCTTTTAGCTTATTTTATAGGCAAAGATGAGAAATAAATTCACTAATTTTAAAGAATTAGAAAGAGAAAATAAATAACATAATAACTCTCAAACTCACACTCCAAATATATTAAAAAATGCCTTGCAGAATATATATTTTTCACTCTTAATAATCACTATAAAAGAAAAGAAAAAATTACAGGATCTTAAATCACTGTATAATGACAAATATAAATTCTCTCACTTCTCTATTATCACATAAAAACCTTGCATTGCATAAGTATTTATAAGTCAAAATTCTTACAAAAGGATAAGTGTAACTTAATCATAATATTAAATAATAGGATTTATCTAATTTAATTACAATTTTATTTCTTAAAAAAAATCAAACTTGAATAAGATAAAAACAAAAATAGGTAATTATCATATTTAACAAAAATAATATATGTCAAACTCCTAACATAGTTAAACTAGAAACATTTTATTATTAGTAATCAGGAAAAAAAAAGAATTTAAAAGTTGAAATGTGTATAGTTTTTGTAAAAATAAATAACATAAGAGTAAACATTAATACAATTATGACAATTGTTACTTTTACTTTTGATATTTTATTTTAGTACAATATAAGGTTCTTTTGATTTTATGATATATACAAACATCTTGTGTGATGTATTCTTAATTAAAAAACATATTTTGTAGTATGATGATGTTAATTTAATAGAAAGTATGCTAATTTTAAACAAATTTTATCTATAAATGGATTTAAATCCTAGATATCACAATTATTGAAATCAGAGAAAATCGTTATTATTTTAATTTAGAAATAATTATCTATTTTGATAATTAAAAAATATTTTAGTTATAAATATTCTATAATTTTATAATGAAAAGGGGGTATGTCTTATAAAACTTAAGAAAGAGGCATACTTTCCAAATCACCTAATTATATATTAGTTGTGGCTTTTCGCCTCTAACCAATACTCATCACCTTAATATTTGTTATGGGTGTGAAAAATATTCGCCAAAGAAAGAAGCAGTTACTTCCTCCTATGAAGTGTTACATGCCACTTTCTTAATACACAAATTTATCATTTCCTCATTAAACAATCTTCCTAATTTCTCTCTGATTTGTTGTCTAATTTAATGTTTGCATGATTTGTTTTTTGATTTATTATCTTTCCTAAGTCTGCTACTTCAAGTGATTTCTTGCTAGAATATATTCCCTTTCTTGAATCTATTGTTCAATTCAATAATCACATGATGTAGCACCTAATAAGAAGTTGGAGTTTTCAATATTGCTACAAAATGTATGTAAGGTTTGGGTCCTTCTATTTTTGAATCCCTCATCTAAATTATCTATAATCGAACACTATTTTTTCATATTATTTGTAAATTATATGATTAATTCTCCGTATTTATTACATTGAAATTAAACATAAATTTTTCATATTAGCTATCATTTACATATTCTAATTTCCAAATTCTTAACTATTCATTTTCAAATATATCTAATTGAAGACCATCCATTTGTAAAGAGACAAGGAGACATCATTATGAATTAGAGATTGTAAGTATTCAATTTTTCCTTTCATTACTTCTTTCAATTTGGAATTTTTATCATTTCCCTATGGATTGTTTTTTTTCGCTTTTGTTGTGCATCACAATTTGCACAACTTGAATTTCCTATTTTTTTCTTACAAGTTCAAGAGGTAAAACTAAATACTATTCAAGTCATTTTACTTAGTTTACATTACTTAGTTTACATTTCAACCATATGAAGGTCTCACAGTTCTAAAACTTGTGGATAGTTTATTTATATATTTATTTTTTAATATTTCTAAAAGCTTTAATGGTATTTTTTTATTTCTTTCTCTCATTGTTGATGTTTCTCATTTCTTGATGTTGTGCTTATGTTATATATAAACAATAACATGAGTACTATTACCAGGCTCTTTCACTACTTTTTTTTAGCTTTTACTCTTTCATTCATTTTGAAATCTAAATGAAAGTTTCAAATTGTTGTAATTTAATCTATATGTCTAAAGAGTTTGGAGAGGATTTGGGTTTGATTATCATGTAGTTTGTGTGATTATATTTTTGCTATGTTTTGAATAATTTTCTCTGATATTTAATTTGAATTCTCTTTATTATTATGACACATGATTATAGTCTAGGTGATAATTCAAAATATAGTAATTAATTATATCTTTAATTTTCAAGATATAATGATGTCATATGTATATGAATTGATTTTTCATTATTTATTTTTTTAATATTGTTGAGTGATTAGTTTACTTTGCAATTTTTTTTCATGAATTTGGATCTATTATGGATTTTAGAGTTCAAATTTAAATTGTAAAAATTTTAATGTCATACTATTTACATATGATAGCATAAGAGGAATAACTATATTTAAGTTCATAAATTCAAAAATTGAAATTTTTATGATCTCTTTGGTTGAGATAATGGTGTTACTTTGATTTATTTGTAATTGTATCATTTGTCTATTATGCATAAATTTTGGAAGTCAAAGTTACGCAAGTTGAAGAACCATGGTTTGTTTGTTCCTTCAAACAAACTAGGCATGAGTATGATAAATTGAATAATATCTGTATGCCAATTTGAATATGTTTTTTTTTTTTATTTTCAACATGCATTATCTATTCTTGCATATTAAAACATTGCTTTATAGTTGTTTGGAATGGAATAGATTCCTTGATGTTACTATATGATTTAAGCCATTGAAAGGTTGTTATTCCATCAACTATCATTATCAGCTTGCAAGTTGAGGTGATTCACACCAATTGCACACCATATGATTTCTGCTTTGCCAATAATTTACTATTGTAGCACTATTACTAAACATGTGTAGCAATAGCCACAACCTTGCTAACAAACCATAGGTTTTGTTCTAGTCAGTTAGTAGCCCAAACTCCTTTTCTATCTCCTTGAACTTGATTGGGTTATATGGGCATATGATTTTGAATCAATTTTATGCATATGGATTGATTATTGTGGAAAACATAAGTTTGAGAATGCATTATTAAAAACAATATCATTACCAGCATTCTTGGTGATAAATTCTGATTTTGGCACAAAGAAACATGAGTTTACAATTACTTTGCATAACAATTGTCTACCATGGCTACCTCACACTAAAATTGTTTATCCTACTACCAAATAGCTATTTAATGCTAGGAAAATAGAAGGGTTGTGAATACTATTATAATAACTATATGTTCTTTACTCTTTATTTACTAATAAAATATTAGGATATTAGATAATTCTACTTGTTTACTAACCTTCATAAATGACTTCAGCTTTTTGCAATATGTGTTGTGATTCTAGTTTTCAAGTTATATGGTTTATAATTGATTTCGAAATTGGATCTTGGATATAAGATCTAGTTAATTGTGTCGAATTGACTTCAAGTGGAACCACCACTCACAACAATGCCATAACATCTATTCTTACGAGAAAGTGCTCTTTATCAAAATTATTATAGCAAGTTGTATCTTTACACCAAGAATTAAGTTCTTTTGAGAATTAATATTATGAAGCATTTAGGTTAAATTGAAATAGCACATAATACTAAGTATTGAGTTTTTGTTGGTATTTAGTACGCTTCCAAGATTTAAAATCTCCTGTTGATGATTAAAAATTCTTAATTATTATTATTATAATAACATGTTATTTTCTTATTCAATGACCAAAAGTGTAAAAAAAATTTATATAGACAATTAATTAGATCTAAACTCTTACCAATTTACTACCTATTTTAATGGAAAACTTTATTCATTCTTTATCTATATATTTTAAATATAATTGTTTGAATAAAGTTATTTCTTACATTATCTTGATTAATTAATGTTTTTGTACTAGAAAATTTATAGTGTTGATAATTAAAAAAATTTATGTATTGGTAAAAAAAATTATATAATTTATTGTGTTATGTATCATTATTTGAGTCATTTGTGCCATATTAATTATATTAATTTTTCATTTATTACTTTTAGCAATATTACAATTTGTGATTGTATAAGTATTTAGTAATTAGTAATACTTTATTCATTAACCACGTTAATATAAAGTTTTACTCATTTTTTTACCTAAATATTTTATATTTAATTTATTTACTTTTGTAATTAGGTGAATAGTAATTTTTAAGGAGTTGATTTTATTATCGATCGTTAATTGTTAATCGTTAAACCCGTGCGAAGCACGGCAGGAAGACTAGTTTCATCATATTTTTGGAGGCAAATATAATTTACTCTTCTTGAAAATTATTAACCCTTTTTATCACGCCACGTGGCCTAATGGAAAGATCCCACTTGGCAAAAACGGAAAACCTAAATCTCAGGTAGACAAAGATTTGCTTTGCCCACAGCATGTCAGGTTGAGCAAACGAATTGACATGTTTCACGTGAGGAAAGTAAATTTTGGTTCTGAATCATCTGATGCTCTCTCTTGCCTTTACTTGTTATTTCTCATTCACAATCAATACCGGCATAATAAATATGTACCGAGGATTGTAGCCGATTCAAACGGTGCTCTAATTTATTGAATGAACCAAAAATGAAAAAGAATTCATAAATGACAAAGTTGGCTCCTTTGTGAACATTTACATCGAGCAGTTCAACTACGTTTAGGTTCTGTAAATTCTTCTGGTAAAAACGTCTATTCCTTTCTATTTCCGTTGTGGCAAATTATTACTGTCAGTGGTTGAATTGCAGACTGCAGACTGCAGCCAATGTCTATTGAATTTCAGACCCAACATCGCCAGTTGCTCACAAGGAGTTGGTGCTTCCCTAATTAAACTACATTTCAAATTTGGTGAAGGACGGGAAAACAATATTTTCTCCAACTAAAATCTTAAAGTGAAATTTAAAATTAAATTTGGAATCTTCTATATATATTCTTTATATTGAATTTTATAAACTTATCGTATTATCTTATATTAATTAATAATTCTTAATTTATATTTAAAGTTTAATTTTAAATTCCACTTACATTAGATGTAGGTATCTTCAATTATCTTTCAAAAGTCTAACCACTTGGCTTAATGTTACCATACAGTAAGAATGAGCCATGATAATCATATTTCGTAGTTGTGATCGAAGTGAATTTTATGTTTGTATGCAAAGTTTAATTATTATCTTTTAAAAAAGTGAGATTATTGTTTATGAATTTTATATTAAAACTTCTTCTTTTGTTGACATCTGTAGTGATAAATCGTAAGCTATTAGGAGAGTTTTACCCAATTTGTGAATGGGAGCTCAGGAGCTGAGGGCGATTGGCATTTTGATTATAAAGGGAAATAATAAGATTTCTTTTCTCTTCTAAAGCAAAGTTGAAGGCAAAAATTAAGACAAATCATCTTATAATGTACTAATAAATATAAATTACTAAATTTTATTTAACTTGCATAGTATTATGCAAATTCGTTAAATGATATATGGTTATAATGGTGTATGTTAGTCTAGAAAAATGGATTGTGAGATTATTTGTATGTTATGGGGGCAAATAATTTCACATAAAACACCAAGCTATCTTAAAATTGAGGGCAAAAATAAGACAACAAAATAGACAGTTGACAGACTGACTCACTGACTGAGTGCAATAACATGAACTCACGGGCATTATCCCTTGTCGCACAGACAAAATACAAAAAGGAGCGCCCAACGGCATCACCTCAAAGTAATTGCCGTACGTACGAGCAATATGAGCTGTGCATCTGTCTTCATCGGAAATTCACGGGCCCATTTAAGACACTTACTTCCAAACACCTTTACACCAACAATCCAGCAGCATATATATAAAACCTCAGACTATAAACCTCATCTTTCATATAGGCTCCAACGACAAAGCTCGACTTTGAGAATTTTCAAATGTCTACTAAATGTGTCTCCCTTTTGGCTGCCTGCCTCCTCTTATCTTGTCTAGAAACCGCCGCGGCTGGGCGGATAATTCCTCCGAGTGCTCCTAGTACAGTTACAAGACCGCTAGTTGTATCAGAAGCCCAAGGTTACGTGACCATGAAGCCCTTTGACAGATCACATGTGCTCCAAGGCAGAGTAGTGAAGAATTGCTTACCAAAAGGGCTTATACATAACTCAGCTCCGAGCAGATTTGTGAACTATAAGACGCTGGGCTCGGGCGGCTGTTCTGGAATGCATTCAAAACAGCCTTGATGATGTTGGTTTTCTCAAGGCTTGGCTTGTTTGTAAATGGTTTTTTTTAATTCTTTAGAGACCACTAGTTGCTGGAACATGAGAAAATCTGAGTGTGTTTGTCCTTTTGTTGCTTACTTGTGGTATGGTATATTACCAACTACAATTTTGAACGATTTGAATGTTAAAGGGGGTCATAGTGCCTCGTGTCTACTGTGAATGCATGAGAACGTTGGCCGAAAATTAAGAAAAGAAGACATAAATAGTATATTTTATTTTTTTTGAAGCATAGCCATGGATGGAGTATGTTAGCATTATATCAATTATCCAGGTCATGTAGTTTATCCACCCTTATATTTTAAATGAATTGGTGTAATGCATTAAACGCACCTAAGTTTTTTTTTTTTTTTGGTCTATTATTTAAATTTGAATCCTCTTCGTTCTCTGAGGCATGGATGAGATAAATTTTAAAAAAATAGATATAGAATTTTTTATTTAAAAATTTGGATCTCAATAAAAAAAATAATAAATTCTAAAATAAAAATTATATCTTTTTTTTTTTCAAAATTGATAAGGAAAAAAAGGGAAAAAATCACGATTCTGGATCACACGTTAGATGTAGCACACACCAGTGACATCTTCAGTACAAGCTGGTAACCTTAAAGTCTTGTGCATGGAGCTAAGCGGCTCAAGCTAAAAGACCACGATGTAAACACAATCAATTTGCCATATTCAACCGACCAACATCACCAGAAGAATATATAACGTAGTTTGATTTCAACCGAATGTAAAAGTCAAACCGACACTACCCAAATACTTTGATTTTAAATGGATTGGAGCGGATTCATTCAGTTTGGATGAAGAGCGAGAGAAAGAGAGCAGTTTGTTCAGCTTAATTAGCAAATTTGGAAAAACAGAGCTAGAGAGAACCAGGTTTTCCGGATTATTCAACATTTTTTTTATTCCCAGCCATGCCTCGTATGAAGATCCAACGGATTGATATAATGCCCAGAAACTGAAAGGAAACTGAAGGAATCAGCAGTGGTAGGAAGCGATTCTGTGAAATCAGTGCGTCCTTTAACTAACTTGGTGGAGTCCTCCGGTTCGGTGCTGCTGAAGATGAAATACCCTTTCAAATTACATTATACAAATAATTTTTTTTTTTTTCCAAATAAACTCAACATACAAGAAACGCGGGATAGTGCGTCATCTTGATCGCTTGAGAAAGATGACTCTTTGTTGTGTGACGATTTTGGTTACTCTTTGCTTCTGTATTTGCTGTGTAAGGAAAAATGAAGATGGGATACTATGGTTTATAGTCTGGGGAGCAAGGGCAAAATGGATCTTGAAAAACTGCTACTCGTGCGGGAGGGAGAAAGAACTCACTAAATCACGCCAAGGCAGAGACAAAACCTACAATGTTTTGATGAGAGTGTCGATCGGTTCAGGTTTAACTCACTTTAACTACTTTCCTCACCTGCATTCGACTAAAAAGCAACCAAAATCTTCATTTTCGTTCCATCACCGCCCGACTGCAGCGACTGTACTGCTCTTACCCGCTTTTTATCAAATTCTGGTGGTCGGTCAGCATCAGATGAAAGAAAATTGTCCACCCCATCATGTTTATGTAGGATACTACCAGAGAAGCAGAGATCTATACTAAGAACATAACAATAACGTAATATCCCAATTTCATGTCAAACTGGTAATAATTCAAGACATTTTGCGTTCGTGAAAGGCAAAATACATGACAGGCTCCAAATAAGTTACCCTCTCAGTGGGACAGTCTACAGGTATATGTCTTGTAATATGGATATTTAACTGAAAATACATAAAAACCTAACTATACAAATCGTCATCATCTGCAGTACCAGCAGAAGTTGCAAATGGGTCAGATCCAGCAGCCCTGGTTCCAGTCTCGGAAAACCTAAATTCGCTTCCAAATCCCCTGGACTGCTGCAATGTCTGAGCAAATGCCTGGTATTTCCTTATATCAGCATCGCTAACACTCCTACGGGCAAACTTCATTGACTCTTCAAAATGAGCAGCCTTGATCTCAGCAACTTCTTCCTCAGTGTCTTCATCCATGGCCTCAGGATTGTCCCTTCTTCTCCTCTCCCGCTCTATATCCTGAAAAATAGGACAAAACAAAAGCAGTGAGGAACACTATTTGAAGCATGTGTCGGGAAAGAAATTAGCAACAAGGCTTTCCTTGCGTTGCCAGCCCACGTTGACATCACAAAGGATGCATAACCAGAAGTCAGTCGAGAAAAAGAACTGACACAAAAATCCACTGATAAAGCAATCTAACCAAAATCAAACCTTTTCAATGTTTTCTCTTATAGCATATTTGCATGCACGCTGGCATATCTCAGTGATATCAGCCCCACTGAAGCCTTGAGTATATTTAGCTAATGCTCTCAAATCAACATCTTTGGAGACAGGTGACTTCCTCAAACACGCTTTGAAGATCTGGTGACGGGAGTCCTCATCAGGAAGAGGAATATAGATCAATTGATCAAGACGGCCTGGTCGAAGAAGTGCTGGGTCAATGATGTCAGGTCTGTTGGTTGCCCCAATTATGAAAACAGTCTTCTTTGCAGACATGCCATCCATTTCAGTGAGGAGTTGATTTAGAACTCTATCAGCAGCACCACCAGCATCCCCAACACTACTGCCTCTCTGCAACAATAACAGTGCTATATATAAACTGCACATGCCAATTCAGAGTTGCAAACTATCACAGAGGATGTGCAAAATAATAATTAAGGAAAAATCATATGAGTGATACATATGCATCTGAAATTTTCTATACATGGATAAGTAATTAAAATGTGGCCTCAAATGATTAGTTTATAACTCAGAATCAATATGAATGATGCAAGCAGACAAATAGGAAAAGTAGCAGCACAATATCACAAATAACAACCTGAGTAGCAATGGAATCAAGCTCATCAAAGAAGAGGACACATGGAGCAGATTGTCGAGCCTTGTCAAAAATTTCTCGGACATTGGCTTCACTTTCACCAAACCACATTGTAAGCAATTCAGGACCTTTAACACTGATGAAGTTTGCCTGGCATTCATTAGCAATTGCCTTGGCCAATAAAGTTTTTCCACATCCTGGGGGGCCATAGAAGAGGACTCCCTTTGATGGAGACATTCCAAATTTCTCAAATTTCTCTGGGTGTTCCACAGGATATTGAACAGTCTGTGTCCACAGGAGAAGAAACAGTCAAGAGTTAAATTGTTGAAAGAAAACCACATGCCTTAGTTGAGTGTAGAAAAGATTTATGACCTCTTGCAGCTCACGCTTGACATTCTCAAGGCCTCCAATGTCCTCCCAACTGACATTGGGTACCTCGACAACCTGTAAACAGAGACACCATTAATTAGAAAACAACTAAAAAAGATGAAGGGCAACCACCAACTAATAACGTTCTAAACCTAATGTAGGAAAAAGCACTAACAGTTTCACGTAGTGCTGATGGATTGCTTGTTCCTAGAGCTGTCTGGAAATGCTCATTTGTAACTGCCATAGAATTCAGTACTTCAGCATCAATAGTCTCATCTTCCAAGTCGATGACATCCATCTTCTCCCTAATACATTGTAGAGCAGCTTCAGTGCAAAGAGCCGCAAGGTCAGCACCAACATACCCATGAGTGTCTTTTGCAATCCTCTCTAAATCAACCTACAGTAGAATGACAAAGGTTAAACAGAGAAGCTATGGACGCCAATAAAACTAAGACTAGAACCAAAGCAATATAACAGCTCAGGTATACCTCACAAGTCACAACACATGATTAAGCAGTAACATAAGAAGAATTCCAGATTACTATATCTTACTAATGCTGAAATTATAGTTATATGGTAAATTGTCTGGATAGACCGATGAAGGTTTGAATCAGGGATAGAAGTAGAACACACATAAAATATATATATATATATATCCAGAAAGAAAAGAAAGTACAGCACTGATCAACTTACATCATCAGATAGCTTCATGTTTTTTGTGTGAATGCGAAGGACTTCTAACCTTCCAACTTCATCAGGCACTCCAATATCAATTTCCCTGTCAAACCTACCAAACCTTCTCAATGCTGGGTCAATACTGTTTGGACGATTTGTTGCTCCAATGACAATGACATGAGCACGGGATTTTAATCCATCCATAAGCGTCAAAAGCTGTGACACAATCCTTCTTTCAACTTCACCATGTGTTTTCTCCCTCTTGGGTGCAATAGAGTCAATCTCATCAATAAAGATTATGGATGGTGAATTCTTTTCAGCTTCTTCAAATGCTTTCCTGAGATTGCTTTCACTCTCTCCTGCCAGTTTGGACATAATCTCAGGTCCATTAATACAGAAGAAGAAAGCTCCAGTTTCATTAGCAACAGCTCTGGCTATTAATGTCTTCCCAGAACCAGGGGGTCCATACAATAAAATTCCCTTGGGTGGTTTCACCCCAATTGATTTAAACAGTTGTGGATGCCTTAATGGAAGCTCTACCAATTCACGGATTTGGGCCATTTGCTTCCGGACACCACCGACATCATCGTAGCCAACGTCATCCAGCCTTTCCTCATCCTCCCTTTTTACAGGCTCCCCTTCACAAAAGATTTCAGTGTCTGGGGCAACCACACAATACTCCCCAGGATCAGTTTCAATCACCTTGAACTCTACACTTCTCATCCCTCCACGGACGAGAAATAGATCTCCTTTTCTGACAGGACGGTAAGCCTCCAAGAAGTAAGCTGCAAACAAGTAAAATGACAGATTAATACCTAACAAATGGAGAAATACATGCATATTCTATCCCAGGAAGAAAAAGAAATTTCTGTATAAAAGTGAACACTAGGTCTTTGTGAAGCTCTTAATGAGGAAAACAACAATGTAGAAAACACCAAAATTTACAACTGCAAGGTCATATATAAATCCAGCAATAAATCGTGCATGATATACAACATGGTGTTCAAACTTCAAATTTTACTGTTGCAATTATGCAAGGCTTCTCATTTAGATATTCATGAAACAAAACCGAAATTTACAATCAGTATTTGAAGAAATATTTATCAAGGAGCCCTTTAAATATTAGGGAGGAAAACAAATAACCACAGAACAAATAAAAACTTCAAAGTTATATGGCCTCTATGGCTGCTGAAATAGTAGTACTCAGTACTCTCATTATGACCAAAGCAATGCAGACACTCACGTTTCAAGTATGCGTCAAACAAATTGCCAGTGACACCTTCAATGGTGTCATCAATAGGTAGAATGTGCACACGTTTTCCGTATTTGACATCTGGGCACTGGTGCACAGACACAACATCTCCAAGACGAACCCTCAAATTTGATCTCACAACTTTGTTCATCCTGATCTTGGGCTCCTCACATGTGTCGTCGGCGAGAGCAATGCAAATTGTGTCCCTCCGTTTCTTGCCCTAAAATTACAAATTACAAATACGATTTGAGCAAAGCAAAATACAAAATGGATTAGCACAGATACCTGGCAACACTCGAATACTCTAAAAGTAGAAATTAGGACAATAGCTGCAACCATCAAAGTTTCAGTTTCACTAAACATCAAAGTACTCTACTCTACGAGCATCGAATGGTCCTAATTGTTGATACCTTGATAAGGATCGTATCTCCTCGGAAAAGTTGCAGCTTTTCCATGGTATCAGGGTGCATGGACACGACGGAGTTGTCATCGTTGACGGCCTCATCGACGATCAGTCTGTTGGGCGACTTCTTACGCTCCAAAATCGCTGTGGAGAAGTCCTTCTTTCCCGATTTCCTGACATTAAATCAAAATTCGAACATCAAAATAACAATCAATGGGGAAAAAAAAGGGCATGATATGGAATCGTGAGCTGTAAACAGAATCGGTGGCAGTGAGAAGAGTTTAATAGTACGAAGAAGCAGACTCACGAATCGGATGATTCAGCTTGGTGAGACATTGCTGGGAATCAAAATCAAAGCTCGAAACCTCGGGCAACGAAACTGAGAGCACGCAGGGAAAAATGAACAACGAACTCTAGGAGAAGACTTCTCGATACTTGTAAGGGGATTTCAATTAACGACTTGTTTGGCACGAAAACGATTAGCAGATGAGAAATGTCGAAATCAGAGAAGATTTTTTTTTTTAGGTAATAACAGTCGGACTCGTAAAGCTCGGGCCTCTCGGTGCACATTGGGCTATTGTGGGCACAGAAGGTTTTCGGCCCCTTGCAAATTGCTTCTTTGTGAATCAGATATCTGATCTGAACAAAGAACATTGGACTGTTTGGCGTTTTCCATTTTTCTTTATTAATGAATTTTAGGATCCACTTTTCTTTTCTCCAAAAAATTAAATATAATATAAATATAAATTGTATGTATTTATCAGATAGAAGAGTAATATAGTAGTTTTAATTTACTTTAAATAAAATAGTTATCCATTAAATAAGAAATAATGAATAGTTACTCTATTTAAATATATAATTAATACAATATTTACTGTTAAAAATTATAAATAAATTTAAATTGATAACAAAAAAATCATAGAAATTAAAAAATTAATATAATATTTATAAAGTTGAATTTAACTATAAGTATAAAAAGTTTGCTTTGAACTTGCTTCTTAGAACTAATTAATATTTATGAAATTAAAAAAAATTAAAGTATTATAATGTTCAAAAATATTATATATTTATTCTAAATAATTTTTTGATAAATTATAGATAAAATATAAAGATGAAGAATTTTTAATTTCCTTAATACCACGTGTAAAATAATATATAATAATACAATAGTATTATACAAATTAAATTATGTTAATAGTATTATAAATTAATCATATATTTAATTTAATATTTAAATATAATTGAAAATATTTTTAAATTGAAATCATAGTCACATACATTTAAATTATAGTTATAACTTTTTTATCAAAAAAATTATACATATAGTTTCATGCAATATAATTTAAAAAACCACATTACATTGTTTATAAATCCCATTTATAAAAATTAAAATTAAAGACAAATTATAATATTGAATGTTTTTATATAAAGAAAACTAATAAATGACACCTAAAATCAAAAGGAGAAAGATAAAGAGAAGCCAAATGACAAAAAAATTGAAAAACTGTGATTTGAACAAGAAATACAAAGCAAATATATTGAATATAGTTTGAATACAAAAAAACATGATAAAGTTGCAAAACAAAATTTTTTAATTGAGTGAAAAAAAAAACCTTGAACATGTGTGGAGTAAGTAGGACTAATTTGGAAGCTTTAATATAATTTTGGTTCATTTAAAATACAATTTGTGTGATTTTTAGTTTCTTTACTTTAAAATAATTTATTTGAGTGCTTAGATACATAATTGATGTAATTTTAATCCTTTTATTTAATTCTTTTTAATTTTATCAACTTTTATTAATTTTTGTCATTTTCTATTTGGTCCCAACCACTTGCTACTTCATCTCTTAGACAAATCTTATTTTTTAGGATTTAAAAAATAATAAACTCTAAAAAGGATTTAAAATTTTCAAATGTAATCTTTTGATTTTGGTCAAAAATTTCAATACCCAATCCAAATTTCCTTTCATACATATATGTAGGCTATTTTAGATTAACATACAAGAAATATTGTGTAGAAATAGTCTTGCCAAGTCAATAAATTGATGAAAATGAAATAAAGGGATAAAAAATGTATTAATTAAATATTTAAGGAGGTCAAAATAAATTATTTTAAATTATAGAAATAAAATTATATAATTTGTACGTTAGGAGGACTAAAATTATATATTTAAAGTCAATTTTTCTATAAAAATTTATAATTTTCTTTAAAATATTAGGAGTTATTTGATTTGTATAAAAAATAACTTCCCATAGGAAATTGAACTTTTTTGAAAAATTAAACTTCGTAGGAAATAACTTCTAATGTAAACTTCTTGGGTAGTACTTAAAATTATTTAATTAGTATATAGGAAGTGACATTTTTTATAACTTCATATATCTTTTTTTGTTCAACTTTCAATATCCTAAAAAGTGTTAATAAAATAACTATTATATTTTAATATTATTATAATATAAAGTAATAAATTTTATTTATTATTAATTAAATTTAATAAGGATAATTTTATCATTATATCTATAAATATCATGAGAAATATAACTTACCTAACGGCAGATGGATAAGTAATTTCTCATATTTTATAGAAAGTAGGACTTTTTAGGAAGTTCTATTTCTCCTAATTTGTAAGATAATGACCAACCAAATAATTCTTTTATTTTTTTGCTTCTTCAGATATAAAACTTCTCATGCTATTAAGGCAAATCAAATAACTTTTTAAAAGTCTCATAAACTTTGCTTAAGTACGTGAAATTATTTTTTATTTATTTTATTTTATTTAAATTTCTAATATGGAAATAAGAAAAAAAATTTCTAGTGCAACTTTAATTTATAGAATGGCAACCTTTTATTAAAATGTTACGAGAGTATATGAATAGAAAATCTCAATTTCATTATTTAATTCGCTTAGTGAAGGTTCTAAATAATATAAAAATAGGAAAAAGTTTCCAATAGAATTTTAAATTATAGAATGACAATTTTTTGTATCTTTCTATGCAAAAAGTAAAAGGAAGTAAGGATGATCAGCATTTTCTAACTTTTCTATTATTATCATATGAATATTCCAACGTCGTAAAGTATTTAGTTTAATTATAATTATTGTTTAGGAAATGAATCTAACACCATAACCCTACTATAACACTTACAATTTCAAAATTACAACTTTTTATATACTTATCGCAAAATCAATACTACAAATTATAAAATTTTATGTAAAAGTTATAACTTCTTTTATGTTAAACTGTAAAATTTTTAAATACCCATTAAATTTTTACCTTCTTTTAACTATTATATTTGCCACCATATGAGAAAGAAAAATGCTTAAATATAATTTTGATTTCCCTAAAATATAAATTATTTAATTTTAGTTTTTCTTATTTAAAATAATCTCTTTTGATTCCTTTCCTATTTTAATTCCTTTAGTTTTGGTATTGTTGTTAATGTACTATCCATTTGTTAATAAAATGACAAAGTGACATTTCTTTTTTCTTTTTTAAAGGGCTTTAATTGCCACACTCAAAATGTACTACCAATAATATGTAATTATGGTCATCCACATGTTAAAATTTAGAATCAATAGCCATGAACTTTAGCTATTAACCAAGACTATAGTTTATATAAATAAGTTAAGTTATTAGCATACAACAATTTGGAAATTTGCAAATTTAGCACTAAGAAAGTTTGAATACAAGATTTGAGTTTAGTAAAGTACTTAAGGTTAAATATAAATTGATTAATAATTTTCAAAACTATCTTATGAAGCAAAACTAACAGTTTGGAAATTTTAATTTCTTTTTTTTCTAAAATACATTGACATTTAATCTCTTATAATTAATGGATAGATCTGGTGGTTCAGATTTAGATATGACTTTTAATGCATTAGATTTAGTTATAAGGACTTTTAAGTATGAAGTCAATAGATTCTAATAAATTTCTTAATGCCAAGACTTAATAGATTCAAATAGGAAGAAAGGTTTCACTTCAACAACAATAGCTTAGGTTCTTGTCGCAAAATGGATCCAAAGCTCATTTTTATGCTTTGGCTTTGGATCTATTAAAGATAAAGTTAAAAAATTAAAGCCTATAACTTTTTCTTCTAAAATTTTCATTGCTAAAAGAAGAGCTTCAAAGTTAGGTTCAAAAGATGCCTAATTAGTGTAAGGAAATATGCATCCACTAAAGTCATTATCATTTCACTTAGGGATGATTTGAAAATTTGAATTTTCTGTCATTTCATTTCATTTTTCTTTATTAGATTTTTGAGAAAATGTTAAGAAAATGAGGAATTTACCTTTTTAGAAGGAACGAGTGATTTACTAAACTTAGATCTTATATTCAATCTTAAATAGGATGAGTGATTTATGAAACTTATCACTTGTTTACACCAAATTGATTATGGATTTCTTAGCGTACAATTGACTAATGATTTTCATATCTATATTTAAGACTCCAAATCTTTGAAGATAAGTAAGATAAAATATATGTGATGATCTTGTCAAGCTATTTTCATAAGCAACCATTAAATTTGTGCTAGCTACAAGAATATAAGAATTAGTTATGCTTGATTTTGGAAGCATATAGAAAATTGTATAAAATGTTCATTTGTAATTTTAAAAATTTTTATCCCTTAAACAAAAATAATCTCACAATTCCCGAAATTGGTAATGGTTACTATTGCTTTTGTCTTCTAAATTTAATTTCGGCCATTAAATAATTGTGTTATCGATAACATAACCATTCTTTTTTATATTGAAGTCCTAACCTTCTTTTTTTTTTAAATTCTTGTTCTTGATCATTTCTTGTTAATTCCCCTCTCTATATTTTAGAATTTTTTTTTTTTTGCAAATGTATATGAATAAAATTAGTTTATTTAACTTTTACCTTATAAATTATAACTAATTAGAAAAATATAATTTATTAAAGCTTAAATTTTCATGTGAAAAATAGATGGGCTTATAAAATTGCCTAAGATGAAAAATCAAATTATGCTAAGTGTGCATGATGACATAAATGAAGCAGTTAAATAATGCTTATGTATTAATAATATTGGTTGGCAAATAAAAAGTTATTACGTGCCATAATGCATTATCTCAACCAATAAGAAAATTAATTTTTTAATAAATTAAAGGTGATAAATATTAAAAAAGAGATGTTTATCTTTAGGTATCCTTTAGCAGCTTTATAAATAGATAGCTTATTTATGCTATTTATAGTAACATATCATCAGAAAAAGAGACATGAAGCTCTAAAACACTCTTAAAGCTCCATCAACAAAGATAAAGCATTCATAGTCTTTAACTTCCATTAAAAACATTCATTCTATGGTGAAGACTTCAACAACATTTAACTTCTCAAATCTTTTTATATGTGAAGCCTTTGTGAAGATTCAACCTTTAATTAAAGATCAAGCTTCTTCAAACCGTCCATCAAAGTTAAATGTTTAATTTTTAAGTTAAGATTAAGCTTCTTCAAAGCCTTTGTTTGAAGCTAAAATTTGATTATTTGATCTAAGATTAAACTTCTTTTCCTTTTGCTAAGAAAAAGAGAGAGTTAGGGTAACCAATGTTGACTACCTTCCTAAGGCATTACCATAGGAGTACTCCCTCGCTACAGAATATTCGATTTGAGCTATAACTACTACCTAAATGGTGAGATCGTCACCATAACCCCACTAAAGTGCTAGCGGTCCTATAAACCCTCCATCCCTTCATTAATCATAAATTGACACTTTCTTACATTGAATTCATGACCTTTAGGATGAAGTAACGATCCGATACTACTAAGCTAACTACCTTGGTTATGAGATTAAGCTTTTTGAAGCCATCAATCAAAATTCATTAAAGAAAATAATTAAAGGATTTATTATATTCTTTATCAAGAATTAAAATTAGTGATTGTAATCACATATTCAAAAACCAATAAATTCTATTTATTTCATAATTTTTTCATTTTATAAATTATTTATTGAAAAATTTTATATGTACAAGTTTCTAGCATGCTTAGAAGGACTATCTCTACCTTTTTTCACTTTTCTTCATAATTAAGTTTAACTAATATTTTCAAAGGTTTGAATATTTAACAATTTATTGCTTAATACCTTTGAAGGAAATTAACAATAAACATGGCAAGTTTTAACTCTCAAAATCAAAGTCTTATGGCTTATTGCAAAATAGAAGCTCTTGTTGATCTGTATGCTCAAAAGACTGTAATATTGAATCTCACTTTTGTTTTTAGAAGTTTATCATCACAAAGATCACCTTCCCATATACATATGATAAGGATAAGGTATAATTAGTTGATATTCTCAATAATGCCTTGGCTTAACCTACTCCATCTAAAGTTCTAAATTAATAATAAAAATTACAATCATTAGAAGAGCTAACAAAACCAATAGTATCATTTTTGCTTCAAAGATTTAAATGTCTAAATTGAAGGGACTTTCTTCAAATGATTACTTTCTCGACTTTTTTGAATCCTCAGTTTCTATTACAATGCTTATCATGATAATAAGTACCACTTCTCTTAAACAGTGAGTTTTAGTTATTACAAACATACTTGAAGAGCTTATGAAATCTATATAAGAAAAAGAAGTTTTGAGAGATAAACATATGTTTAACATTTTGCAAGAGATTAATGCTTTGTTCAAATTATGTAATGATCTAAAGATTAGTCATACCAAGAAGATCAAGATAAAGTTGTGGAAGAACACAGTGGCTCCAAGAATGAGTAATCTTACCTAGCTAGTGTTCTTCTTGTTGCAAGCCATTTGAAAGAATTCATTAAAGAAGCCATTGAAGATTAAGTAAAAAAGGGTAAGCAATCTTCCTTTTCTTATATCAAGCAATATAGTCGAAAGATTAATCTTTTGAAAATGCCTCAAAATTATAAACCATCTAAATTTCAATAATTTAATGGCAAAAGAAATCGTAAGTAGTATATTGCTTACTTCATTAAAACTTGTAATAATGCTAAAATAAATAAAGACCTTATTTAAAGTAATTTATGCACTCTCTCAATGGAAATACCATTGATTGGTATACAAACTTAGTGTCTAAATTAATTGATAGTTAGGAGCAACTTTAGCATGAGTTCTTAAATTGATTTCATAATATTTGTTACATTATCTTCATGCTTGTGCTTACAAAAACTTAGCAATAAAAAAATGAGTCAATCATTAACTATGTTCAATAATGGATAAATTTAAGTTTTGATTGCAAATATCAACTTTTAGAATCTTGTATATTAAGATGTGCATGCAAGGGATAGATTAGAGCTTAAGCTATATTCTTCAAGCTATAAAGATTTAAAATGATAATTAAAGGTTATCAATCCTAAACATGGCTGAAGAATGGCATGAATTTCATAAGACTACTAAGCCATTATCTTTAAAGTATGAAACTAAGAAATCAATAGATGTATATACTTCACTAGTCAAGCTAACTATTAAGTTAAATAGGAAAGATGATAAAGTCATGGATGCTCCTAACAAAAAAAGGAAAGTTACATTAAAGGAAAGGAAATGATACCTATTTTTGAATTCTAACATTTCCTTAGTATTAGAATCAAAGCTTGAAGTTAATTTGATTGAATTTTTAGAGATGCAATGACTTAATGAGACAAGCAAAATGGATGATCCAAACTTTTGCATATACCATTAATTAATTTGTCACCTAATTGAAAAGTTCTTTATGTTAGAAAATAAAGTCATGAAGTTAGTTAAAAAAGGTAAAATTACATTTGACGAAGATAATATAACTTGTAACATGATCATAATAGCTCAATCTTCAATAAGCATTAGCCTTTCTTCTTAAATAATTAAATTTAATTTATTTAAACTGATAATACTTAGAAAAAAGGTTAAACTTTCTACAGCTATCATAACCTTTTATGTCATTGAGGGCATATACAATGATAAGTTAAACTTCACCTTAAATAATGAAAAAGTATTAACTTTAACCATAAATAAGGGAAATAAGAAAAATAGTCTACAAATATCCTCTAAAACAAATCTAAGAAAGCAAATTATGAAAATTAAAAATGAAGTTTCTAAAGGTGAAGAGGTTGCCTCTATTTACTTTGTTACTTCAGCAAAATAAAATTAACAAGGTTCTAAAATACTCCTAATCATATGAGTACAAACCGTATATTACTTATAATTTGTATAAGTTAAAATCACAATAACAAATCCAATTTAGAAAAATTTAAATATCCTTCTAATCACACAAGGTTAAACTATATGTTACTCCTAATTTGCATGAGTTGAAACTATAATAATGAATCAATAGAAAGTTAAACATCTTTCTAATCGTATAAGGCTAAACTGTATATCATTCCCAGTATACATGGGTTAAAATTATGATTGCAAATCAAATCAAATCCTTTTGATTACATAAGGCTAATTTACGTGTTACTTATAATATATGAGTTAAAATTTATGATTTCAAATCAAATCAAACCGTCCTAATCACATAATACTTCTAGCCTATAAGAGTACAAACTGTGTATAACTTTAGGAAAAAAATTTATGTAATATTCCTAATTTGCAAAAGTATAAACTATGTATGACTAAAAAAATTCTAATATAATACTTCTAGTCCATAGAAGTATAAATTATGAATGGTTAAACTAAAGTCAAGATATATGTACTATTCCTAACTTGCATAAGTATAAACTATGGATGGCCAAATCAAATTAAAAATTTGAACCACATTTGACTTGATTCTTCATCAGGTACATAGGCAACTTGGTAAATTACTAAGTGTAGTCATATAAATAAATAAACAAAAATGTTCTCATATAATGATAATTGAATATGAAATTACAAATAGGATTTCATATTCAAAAGTTCGATAAGTTGCACCCATTTATCATAAAGTTTCCCTATTCTTTTAAGATATATGTGTCTTCAAGTATAAAATACCTCAAATAGATGTCATGAAAAAATGCAATGGATAATGACACTTTTACTTAAACTTAGTAAGGAATATTAGTCACTTTCCAAAGAGTACAATTTACAATAAATCTAATTATAGATGAAATATACAAGGAAAGCACATGGATTTATGTGTCACTAAACTTCAATTAGATGAATATCTTAAAATGTAAAGCTTTTTTAGCATATGGTTGAAAACTTCTAAACATAAGGTCTTAAACATATTTGGGTACATGGTTTTGAACATTTGTAGAGGTAAGATCATGATGTCTTCATATGCAAGGCATTTAACATCTCTAGAGGTAAGATCATTAATGTTCATAAATGTAAGGTGTAAAATGTCTTCAAAAGCAATGTCTTAAATGTTTTTAAAGGCCAAGGTCTTGAAGTTTTCAAATTCAAGGCCTCAAAAACCTTCATATGCAAAGTCATAAATGTTTACAAATATAAGATTTGGAAAGTCTTCAAATGCAAGGTCTTCATGGCATATGGAGCAATGCTTTCAAATGCATTATCTTCATCATAGATGGATAAACTCTTATTTACACTAAGTACATAATACTTATGTGTCATAAAAAATGTAAATTTCAATCCAATATACATTGATGTTGGATACAAGGTTTATGTGGCATATAAATCAACCTTTACTTACACTAAGTATAAAATACATATGTCTTGTTAAGAGCTTAAATTGATCAAACACTTTCAGAATTTTTGTATTCATTGTAAATGGCATTCATGTTATAAAAGTAGTCATATAGTCTTTCTTGATGAACATAATTAAAAAGTCAATCTCGAAAAAGCATAATAATAAAGGATAACACTATCATGAGAGTTTATTTTCACTAACGAAGTGACAAAGCTAATTTTCGATGATGGTTGACAATTAACTTGAATCATGAATATTAACAGGTTAGTTAAAGGCACTATATTCAACATGACTGTCTCTATCACCTTAATAAATTTTATTAATGCTAACGTTTAAAGCTAGTGAACATGTTACAAATCCTATAAAACTTATAGGTTATCATCTTTTATTAAGCTTGTATTGTCATCTTTCGAGCATGTATTTCCATATAAAATGATTTAATTCCATTATCACTATTAATAAGAAGGTTACTACCATTTTTGTAATTGCCACTATCATTATCTTGAAACTTTAATCTTAAATTCCAGACTATTAATTGAACTCTGATACCATCAGACATAAAATAAAATGTAAAAAGTGAAGGAAGTCAATTCTACTATTGCTATTAACTATTATTTCTAACCTTGGATCATGAAACTTAGATTATTGATCAAGCTTGATACTACTTAATGTAGCATGGAAAGTAAAAAAAGATAGAAATTAATTTTTGTTGTCATTTCCACCAATAATGCCACCATTTTTATTACTATCACCAGTTGTTATCTCAAACTTTTAACCTCAAATATTATACTATTAACCAAGCTTAGTATTACTTAATGTAGGATGAAAGAAAAGAAAAATGGAAGTCAGTTTATACTACCATTTCCATTAGTGGTACCATTAACTCTGTTGTTGCCACTAGTTATCATTTCAAACCTTTAACATCGAACATTATACCATGGATTAAGCTTTAATGCTACTTGATATAAGATAAAAAGTAAAAAAATGATGGAAGTTAATTTCTATTATGTTCACTAATGATGTTGCCATTTCTGTTATTGTCACCAATTATCATCTTAAACCTTTGACCTTAAACATCATATCATTGATTAAGCTTCGATGCCACTTAATGTAGGATAAAAATTAAAAAATGATGGGAACTAATCTTTGTTATTACCACCATAATGCTATCATTTTTGCTATCATCACTAATCATTATCATGAACCTTTAATCTTAAATCATTTATAAACTTTAACATTACCGGATACAAAATGGAAAGCAAAAAATGATGGAAATTAATTTTGGTGGGCACATTTATAAAAGTCTATCATGATCAGTATAGTCATGAAAATTAATCTTAAAAAGCAAAATGATTGAAAATGATCTTAATGGTCATATTCATAAAAGCATCAATCTCTTACAAATAAGAATGTTACATTCCTTAAGAACATGAATGTGGTCAAGGTGAAGCCTTCAAAAGTTCATGTGAACTTTGAAATGGTTGAAAAGTGAACATGTGTCAAAGACAATTAACATCTTTAAGGATAGATCTTTAATAAAGAAACCAATAATGCTTCAAGATTAACATGTTAAAGTTATGGAATAATTTTATATTAGTATATTAGCATTAAAGTTAAAGGAAATCTCTATGAATTAAATTCTTTCTTCCAATTGTCGAAAAACATATACATGTATATATACTATGAAATATGAAAAATAAATTATTTACTTGAAAAGGAAACGGTATCGCATTATGTCACTAATTTTACAAGATTTTAAGTTACCTCATCTATGTCCTTGACTTAAATGCATTTGTATTTTTACATTTGGTTGCTTTCCCATCATCAGGTTCTATACAAAGCTTGGTAAGAAAATGTTATGACTAAAACTTTATAGAAGTAGCACATGTAAATTTGTTTTTGATAACATGCTTTAGCTTTAACAACTTGCTCAACTTCTAATAAAGCATTGATACTATCTTATTGAATTGACCTTACATTTTACAAGATCCATTTCTTCTTTGCTACCATTGTAACAAATATAATATCCATTTGGAGTATAAGCCTTAATTATAGCATTATGCTACTTTTCATCATCACTCTAAACAGCTTACTTTGAAGTTAGTAAAAGTAATAAACTGCACTTCTCCAATATGAGAAGTAATGCAAAAGATAAAGTTAGGAAGAAGCAAATTATGCATTGTAGTTATTATAACCAAATAGGGTATTCTCAAAGCATATAGTTAATTATTAAATATAAATTTAGTATTTATAATTATTATAGTAAGATTTGCTAAATGGATTTTTAACTTAAACACCTTTTCATGGTTTTAAAAATTCAAGATTTTTCATTATGTTCATGATTTCTTCTTATTTATTAATACTTTAATCAAACTCATGACATGATATTGTAGATCTACAAAAAAACTGAAGAGGAAAAAATAAAGAAAGCAAAAAAAGGCCAAAGATTTATATTGGGTGTACTATATGAAATGAGTAAATATATGTTTCTTTCTTTTTAGCCACTTACAATATGGTATTAGATGCCACAAAACTCTAAAATGTTAAGCAATCATATGCTTTACCTTGTATGTTTGAAAAGATAAGGTGTCATGATAATAAGATACATGACTTATGAAAAGGCATCAAACCTAAAAGATGAATAAGCCATGGTTATTTATTGGAGATTTTCTAATATATCTTATGATGTTGTAGAAAAAATAATCATCATCAGCCTCATCTGGTAAAAATAGAAATACAAAGAAAAAATAGACATGAAGCATTAATCAAATAAAAAGGGCTTAAGATTCAATTAAAAACCTTCATGTGTAATCTTCATTTAAGAACTATTAAATGTAGCCATCATATAATTATTTTAGGTTTTAAAAAAAATTATACAGTTAAATCCAAAGCATGGTATATATTATTGACTAACAATAAAAGAAAAGCTTAGTCACACAAAACTACCTTGCAATTACTTTCAACTAAAGTCTTAGACTTTGGTTACTTTTCAGGAGCAAATTCCTCTACAATTAAAACATTAAGGAGAGCTAAAAATAAATTGAAAAAACTAATAAAATACTTAAGAGAGTAAAAGTTGTATTATCAATGAAGTTAGATCTATCTTGGATTTATACTACAATGAAGCTACTACTAAACTTGAAAATATTTTCAAACTTAGTCCTAAATTTGATACTCAAAATGTAGAAGATATGGATGATATGATCACATAGAACAAAAAATAAATAAATATAAGAAAGAAGGAACAAGAGTTAAAGAACTAATCTCAAATTTTCAAGATTCTTATGATAAGAAGAAAAAAAAAGGTGCCTTGTTTATAGTCATGATATCAAGATATTTAAGTTTTAAACAAACTCTAATTTAATATTTCACGCATTATCTCAATTCCTTGTTGAATAATAATAATAATATGAGATCATGGTTGTGATATCCTTTTTTTTAGACAAATTAAGTGTAGAAAGGAGATTAAAGAAGATACAAGAAATGTTTAAATTAATCTAAACTATTACCAAATGAATGGAACAAAAAATGACATAAGGAAATAAAATTGTAAAAATGATACAAATAGCAACTTCTTTAGCCTTTTTAGGTTCTTTAATTACTAAAAGTCTATGTCATATAAGACATGTCCAGTTGATTTCATGAGAAGATATTAATTTCTAAGATAACTGAGAACTTTTATCTTTCTGTATAGTATGAATGGTTGTTTTCATCTCAATCTTACAAGGGATGATAAAGTTGAGTTTAAATAAAATTGTAAATCTTAGTCAAAAGTTGGAATGAATCAAATCATTACTGAAGAACCCTTCTTCAATATGGATAAATGTTATTATTTAGTTCATGTTCACCAAAAAGTTTAATTAATTAATTAATTATCAAAACCAAAATTTGATCATTTATATTAAATTATGTACAAATTCATAAACAAATTTTAAGGGGATATTTGTAAGCAAATAAAATTATTTTATTTAATTTTTACTTTATAAATTATAACTAATTAGAATAAAGTTATTTATAAAGCTTAAAATCAAATGTGAAAAATAGACGGACCCACAAATATATCTTAGATGACAAATCAAATTATGATATTTGTGCACAATGACATAGGTGAATTAATTAAATCAAATCTATATATTAATGATGTTAGGTGACAAATAAAAAATCATCATGTGTCATGATACATGATCCCAATTAATAAAAAAATTACTTTTGTAATAATAAAAGGTAATAAACATAAAAAAATAAGTTATTTATCTCTAAGCATCGCTTAGTAGCTCTGCAAATAGAGAGCTCATTTGTGTTATTCATAATAATAGGTTGTTAGAAGAATAGACATAAAACTCTAAAGCTCAACTAGTGAAGGCCAAAGCATTTGAAGTTTTTTGCTTTCACTAAGAACATCTATTTAAAGGTGAAAACTTGAATAACATTCAAGTTCTTAAATCTTTTCAAATGCAAAGTTTTTGTGAAGATTTAAGCTTCAATTAAAAATCAAGTTTGTTCAAGCCATCCATCAAAGTCAACTGTTCGACCTTCAAGTCAAGATCAAACTTCTTCAAGCCTTTGTTTGAAGCCAAAATTTAACTATTGATTTGAGATCAAGCTTTTCAAAGTCGTTAATCAAAATTATTAAAGAAAAGGATAAAAGGATTTATTGTATTCTTTTTCAAGAATTAAAAGTAAAGATTGTACTTGCATATTTAAAAATCAATAAAATCTATATGTTTTGTAATTTCTCATCTCATAAATTATTTATTGAGGAATTTTATGCATATAGTAAGCTTTTGAATTTTTATGGTGCTTAATAAAGTAGGAATTTTCTATCTTAACAAATTAAAAATAGTTTAATTTTTAATTAAAGAGATGGAGCTAAAAAATATTATAGGTATTTTTATTTTTAGGATTTAACTATATAAGAATATATAATGTTTACTAGTAATGGCTTGTTCATCAAAGAATGTTTATTATTTTTCTCATTTGAATGACTATATGCTTTGCTCGAAACACAAAATGGTTCTTGGGTTTTATTCCTTTATTATTTCCTCAAAGTTAAAAGTATCAAAATTAATAACCTTTATTTATAAACCAAAAGCAATTTCTCTATTCATTCTAATGTTTAACATTGCCATTTTTTTAGTAGTTTATATAAATTCTTCAAGATTTTCTAAATCATTATATATTAGACATATTTCATTAAGTTTGTCCTTTAACGTAACCTAACAAAACCTTTCTCTTTATTTTTAATAATTTTTAGTTCACTTGCACTTTCATAATTGTCATTGGAATTAGAAATGTCACACTTAATTGAACCTTAATATTTATAAGTATGATATATATAAATTTGATCAAAACTAATGTTGATTGCTTTAGTGCCTTGATAAGCTTAAAAGCCTTCTTTAATTTTATGATAAGTATTATGATTTTGACATTTTTCCTAATCTTTCGAATTGTATAATTCTTCATTATACTATCTTTCATAGTTCATTGATGAAAATAGCTTTTCATGATTAGCTAAACTTAATGGTAGTGTCTCTTTATAATTGATGACTTTGGATTATGATGGCTTACCATGATCAACTGAATTGGATGATAATGATCTTAACTTGATTTAAATAAGATTGCATTATAATAATTTAGGGAATATTTTCTTACTAACATCTTTTCCATTCAGAACCATAATTTGATATTGTTCTTACTTTGATGAGTTTTGTTAGCTTGTAAATGACTTCACTATATAAAAGCTTCTCCTTTTAATTTTTTAGCTATTGGTTTCACCTTATCTTCTTCATGAATATTCATCATGTTGAAGAAGTTTTCTACATTATCTATCCAATTCATAAATGAATCAATGTTAAAGCTACTGCTGAATATAGAAAAAATACCTACATATGATAATGTTTGCTTCTTTGAATTTGTCTTTTTAATGTACTATAGTCTCCATATCTTTTTGTAAAGCCTAATTCTTTACTAAGAACTTGTAACCTTCATTGAAAAGGATTAACTTGATAATCTATTTCCATCATAAAACTAATTTTCTTTTCAATAATCCACCATTACTTCAACTTCATCTTGATAAGTTAGTTGCAAGCACTATCTTTGGCACAATTATCTCTATCATCTCTATAAAATTTGCTAATTTCTTTTCCAAGGTAGGGAGTATGTCACAGATCTTACAGAGTTCACGAGTCATCATTTTGATAAGCTAATCCCATGATCAACGTCAATGAGAAGTTTGTCACCATTTTTGTTATCATCACTAGTCATCATCTTAAACTTTAATCTTAGACTTCAAATTGCTAATAAAGCTTTAATACCACTTAATGTAGAATGAAAAGTGAAAGTGGAAAAATATATTTCTAGCATACTAAAAATAAATAGTAATACTACAAATGAAATACTTTATCAATTTCTAAATTGAAATAAAACTCTTTAATAAAGTACATATATATACTAATAAAAAAAATCACCCACTAGGTTTAAATGATGTGGGACTTAATTTATTTATACTAATATTCTAGACTCAAAACTCTAACTTTACTTGATGTAGAACTTTAAAAAATATTAAAAAATAAATACAAATAATTAAAATTTAAATATAACATAATAAATTTAAAACTAAATAAAATACAATAATTAATAAATTCTTATCACATTTTATAGATAAAGTAAGATAAAAATTAAATAATATTAAGATATGAATACAGAGATGGAATGATGAAACAAATGGAAAAAAATGTCCTTTTGACAATTTCATTAATGAATGGATGAAATTCATAGGACATGATCGAAATTGTTGTAATTAGATAATTAAAAGGACCAAGATATATTGTTTGAAATAAAAAAAATTAAAATTAAACAATTTAAATGAGTCAAATTGTACCAAATCAAATTAAACCAAATTGAACTAAAATGGAATAGACTAAACTATAAAGTAGGTTAAACCATTCAAATTAGATCGAACTAAACTAGATCAAATTAAACTGAACCAAAATGAATTAGACCAAAGAAAAATATATTGAATCAAATTAAACTAAACTAAATCAAATTGAAACAAATCAAAGTATGCCAAATAAAATTAGATTACATATCAAATTATGCTAAACCAAACTGAACTGAACCAAATCGTACCAAAATGAATTGAATTAGATTGGACTAAATTGAATTAGATTAATTTAAATTAAATCAAGCTTAACTAAGCCAAGATGGAATGTCTTGAATCAAATTAGATCAAATTGAATTAAATAAGGCCATTACAAAAATAAGGTTAAATTTCCTCACTAAACAAAGTAATTAGGTACCTATTTTATAGTTGAATAGGTATGGATTATATCTGGGGCTTTGGGTTGTCAGAATTTTCCACTAAGTAAGCTACTATTAATTAGCACTTTTATTTAATAAAATATATTAATTAAAATTTATCATATATCTGGATGAAATCACAGTTTTAATTTATTTTTTTAATTATTTTGGTTTCCACAGTTTATGCTATTTTCATGCTTAATTTCTATTAAATATTCCTAAATGTTACTTGCTAGAATTAGTTAGATATTAAATTATTTCATTTATTGAATATTGTAAAGTATTATATCATCATTAAATGAAGATAGATAGACTTTCACCAAGAGTGATTACAGCTCAAAGGTTGAGGTGATAAGACGATAACTTTATCATCTTTAGTCACTCTGAATGTCATGCTATCCATACCTACAACACTAATAACATTGACTAGTCCTCAATTATTGCGCCAGTCACCTAGGAAAAAATCTTATACTTCTCAACTTGCTGCTTAAAACCTTTCACAGTTTGCCTTTCAAAACCTTATTAAGCATCCTACCCAGTAAGATACTTCGTTATAGATCAGTTGTTTACGATGGCCATCGAATTTGTCTTGGGGTGAAGACCCAAATATTGGTAGGATTTAGTTATGAACAACTCGTAAGCATTGTTTAGCATTCAATGATATGACTATAATTTATATCTTAATAAATGGCAACTTTGTATTCTGCACTAATATATTTTATTGTATTAGTTGTAAGTTAATTGTTGCATCTAACCATGATTTTGTCATAAACATAATAAAGGTTATCCAAGTTTGCTTTATGGAGTTATCCTCTACATACAGTAATTACTGAAAAGGCCTTAAAGCCTGGTGGTTAAGTGATTGTTAAGTGAATATAGTTCTAAATTGCAAATTTATATTATTAGTTTAATTTACCAATGAACAATGTTTAAGATGAAATGTTGAATTGTTGCATGCTAGGTATAAGTGGAATGATGAATTGAAATGCATCATTGAGAAAAATTTTATCCATAATATTACAGTGAACTATAAAAGTATGATGAATTGAATAAATAAAGGTTTGCTAGAGAAGCTCGAGTTGATACCTAGCTATGTTTTGGATGATCTTAAGAAGAAATGAGTTAAAAATACTAATTTTAAGAAAAAAGCAAGAGGTCAATAAGAAAAATTGGACATCTACTACTAGAATGAGCTTGCACACTACAATTCAATCTTTATATCTAAGTATAAAGAAAAGTGGTAAGACATTAATAATAGTTACTTTTAAGTTTTAATTGCAGATATAAGCCATACTAACTTATTGTTATTTTATGTTACATATAAATTTAAAAGTAGCTAGTCTAGGTCGCATGCCTATTGATCCAGAGGTGTTCTTGCATATTCACACTCATGTGAATAAAAAAGGCACACAAGAATTTATGAATCACTGAGTGAAAATATTTCAATAAAATTTGGTTTTTTAAGTTCAATTGTGCTTAATTTCCTTTTTTTATAATAAAATGCATTCTTACTATTATTCAACCTTTATTTTAAATCTATAGGGTGATTATTATAGGTTAACGGAGGAGCATTCTTCATAAGCTTTGGTTGACAATGGCAAAAGTAGCTTTACCCATATTGATTAAACCTTTATATAGATGGCACTAGAGGTTAAAATGAAAAAAGTTGTATTTATGGCATGAGTTTTTAGGACCATAGTTGGTTTGTTATCACAAGCTAAGCTACAAGAGTTGTAAAGCATGATCCAACACTAGGATGAAGAGCTTATAGAAGCATGCAATGACATTATGTAGAACAAGTAGGTGATGATAACCTAGTAGCAACAACTCTTTTACTTAACAAGATTAGATTAATCACCATGGTTGTTACTTTTGGATAATGTTTGTGAAGTTGAGTATCTTAGAGCCATCTTTGGATGAGTTAAACTTTTAGCAGGAGAAAGGCGATAGTTAAGTCATTATGCATTAGGACAATCATAGAATTATTGGATTTCATATTATACATATTGGATTCCTTTCTTTTGTAATATAAACAAATGATTATAAATATGCTCAAATCAATAGAAATGTGGCTATAAAATTTGTATAAATTGTTATTGAATTATATTTTTGCAAGTTGTTTATTTTTGCAAATGTTAAAAGTTTTTGCAAAAATTTTCAAATTAGTGATGTAATTAGCAATAGATTTATGAACGTAATGCTAATAATTTTCCAAAAATTCTCTAGTTTAGCAATGAAAATTTTCATCACTAAATATGGGAGATTTGTATTTAAATA
This sequence comes from Sindora glabra, assembly GCA_020226215.1. NCBI lineage: Eukaryota > Viridiplantae > Streptophyta > Magnoliopsida > Fabales > Fabaceae > Sindora > Sindora glabra. The sequence continues at coordinate 43,919,291 of CM035226.1, forward strand.
CCCATATCAATGATTGATTTAACTATAAGGTTAAAATAATGAGGGATTTTTCCATTGTTAAAATTGAAAAATAGAATATTTAGTGATGGAATGTCTTTCACTAACTTTATAATTAGCGGTGAATATATACATTGTTATTTTCTAGTTGTTATTCAAATTAGGTTGTTAGGAGTCTACATTTGGCAACAGATCCATCACTAAAATTAATGATGCAAGTTTTAATGATGACTTCCATTCAGTCAATAATTCCATCACTAAATTATGATTATTTTTGTAATGTAGACATTTAAAGGAGAATGTTAATAATTTAGTGACAGATTTATAAGATTTAGAGATGGAATCTTTTGTACCTAAATTATGATTATTTTTGTAATGTAGACATCTAAAGGAGAATGTTAATAATATCTTTAACATGGATGTCCTTAATTTAAGCAAATATTTTATTCTCCCCTTATGATTAATTATTAGATTTAATTTTTTTTATGAACTATTATTATGAAATTTTAACATATGACTTATCTACTCTATAAATATGAGGTTATAAGAATTATTATCTATGTAATTGAATCAAATATTCTTCTTTTCATAATTCTCATTTATTTTTTTATATATTTATTTAATTATTTCTTTAGTGTGGGGTGTTTTTCATAATACATATAGATCAATATAATATTTTTTTATAATATCCTTATGTAAGAATATGCTAGGTTATTTTTTATGAGAATCCAAAACATTTTTACTTTATTTTTTAATACAAAATTAAAAATAATTTAATATTTATTAATGTCAATTATTATTGGAGAGGTAAGAATAAGAGAGAGAATTGATTAACTAATTAATTGTTATTAGCAGTGGGAGATATGATAAGTCAATATTAAAACTCCCTCTCAGATATATATGATTTGAAAAAATATGGATATGGAATTTTAGCTTCTTCGTTAGTTTTCCAACACAAAAATTTAAAGCTTAACTTAACTATCTTATGCGACAAGAAAAGATAATCTTTCAGAAAAAAATATACAAGATTATTTAACCACTTTAAGAATTTATTTAAGAAAAATTTTAGTTAATATAGAATGTGAATAAATGACAATTCTTACTCTCTCTCTCTCTCTCTCTCTCTATATATATATATACATATATAAAGATAGACACAATTATGTGGACATCCTAAAAGTAAAATTGTCTGCAACTTTTCTAGTTTATCTATCTCCTAATAAAATAAAAATCTCGATTTATTATTCCTGCAACGTATTAAAATCTCCCTGTATCACTGATGATTAGGTGCTACTGGACATAGGACTTCTCTTTCCTATTCTTGGCAGCAGACCTATTAGCATTTTGAGCTCGAGCTATGGCCTTAAGATCCTTGATGAAGCTTCCCATATTTTCCTCAGAAGATCCATTGGGGGTCAATGCATTTTCTAATTTCTTCTTCAACTCTTTTATTGCAATCTTAAATTGGTTCCGGGATTTTCCATGCATCAGACGGCTGATATTTCTTGAGACCTTGTCTTTGGTGATTAACCCTTGATCACTCAAATTAATCCCAATCTTCCAATCATCTACCACTAATTTCCTATTAGTAAACTGGTCAGTCAATAAAGGAAAACACAGCAAGGGAACCTCACTCCAAATGCTTTCCAACACTGAATTCCACCCGCAATGAGTAAAAAATGCTCCAACAGCCGGGTGGGTCAACACTTCTATTTGACTGCACCAAGGTATGATCATCGAACGGTTACCAATAGCCTCTTTAAATCCGACGGGCAACGGGTCAGCATCAACAGAGCTCACGATATCGGGTCGGACCACCCATACAAATCTCACCTCGGATTGTAAAAGCCCGTATGCAATTTCCCACAGGTCTCGTTTCTCAACATGAGCAAAGCTACCGAAAGACACGTACAGGACGGATCCATGAGGCTTGCTATTGAGCCATTGGGTGCAGTCTGACTCCGACCACAGGCTCATAGCCACTGAGCTTCTGGCGAACCCAGCTGGAAAAACTGGGCCGATGGCGTAGAATGGTTTTTGAGCATGCAAAGCAGCTATAGTGTCGGGCTTGAGCTCTTGGACTGTGTTGCAGAGCACAAAATCAGCACCTTTAGCGTCTTTGAAGGCTCTGGATATTATTTGGTGGGAAAAGGTGGACGTATCCGTAGCTTGAAGGAAAGAGGGCAGGTCCTTTGTTTCGATGGCTTTGACGCCAGGGATGTAGCCAATGGATTCTTCTCGGATATCTGCTCAAACAAGAACAAAGTATTTCATTTCTTTTTAATGTGATGCTTTGAAGTTTATACGCAGGAGAACAAATATATTTCATACACGTATTCCATAACCAAATCTCTATATAAAATAGGAGAAATTCTTAACCATGCCACATATTCTTAATTACCATTAATAAATGATGAATAATTACCAATTTTGTTACTCATTTATTAACTTTATAGAATATATTCATGTTAAAAATTTAATTTTTTAATTTTTAAAATATTAAAACTTATAAGAGCCCATAATTATTCTTTATATATTAAGTATAATTAAAAATGCATATAATAAAATCAGAATATGCAAAAAAAAATTTAGAAAAATATATCTTGAAATTCATGACATGGCATTACGAGAATGCGTGCAGCAAACTAGTATACATAAGAAGAAAGGGACAAAAATCGCAAGAAAATTCTGCACAACTGCCAATGGTATCAAATTTCTAGAATGGCTGCGCTGGACAGATGAAGATAAGGCAAAATACTGTGAAAACTGAAAACTAGTGTGCGGCTCAGAGTTGACATCCAAAGTTAGCAAATAATTTTAGGCTTAGCTATGTATTATCTGGATGGGAGAGAAATTAGGGTTTTTAATTATGGTAATTACCTTGACAATCATAATGGCCGTTGATTCGAAGGAGATCCAGGTGATAGTAAAGAGCAAACACTAAAGCAATCTCTGTCCAGAACGACACGTATAGCAGATCAAACTTCTTAGCGATGGCCGATGGCCACACGAAGAACGTGTCGGCGATCAAACACGTCACCCGCGGCTCCGATTCCCTGACAATCTTGGCAACGAGCTCTTCTACGTGAGCCGAGAACACGTGTAACAACGACGCCGCACGCTGGTCGTGGTTGAGCGACCGGTCGAAGTTGAGAGGAAGGCAATCGGAGACCGTCGTGTAACGTATGTTGAGGCCGGAATTACCTCGGACGGCAGCGAACATGTCATCGGCGTTGCCATTGTTGTTGGTGGATAAGGAAGCCTCGGAGGCTTGGTGGTGGATGTAATGGGTGTTGACGAAGGTGATGGCGAAGCCTCGAGAAGCGAGGTTGATGGCAAGATGAACGGAAGGGATGACATGACCCTGAAGTGGATAAGCGATGGGAATAGCGTGAGGTTTTGGATTGTCTGAGTTTGCCATATGGCTCTTTGTATTGATATCTCCACGCAAATTAAGTGAATTGGCTGAGGAAGGTCTATGTGGAACGGAAAATACTATATTACTCCTGGAGTATTGTTCTTTATTTTAGAAGAGAGATAGACACAATTAAATGAGGTGAACTCTACCCTGTGAACCCCACACCCACCGCATTGTGTCTATTTCTATTTTTTGAAATAAAGAACAGTGCCATACTTCAAGGGTAAGATAGGGTTTCTCCTATGGAACACCGTGCGTTGGGCTTTTATGCACTTGTATGTTCTCGCAGTGTTGTGTAGGTTCTCAGAAGAAATTAAGCTAATTTGGCTCAGGAGCCAGTAGCCACCATGGAATACCGTATCTTGCCATAGTGTACTTGATTTAGTACAGAGAAAGAACGAAGTTAATAGATGCTTTAGGTTGCCGGAATTTTTTTTTTAATATTTCTTGGAAATATTATAATGGATGGGTATACTTTTAGAGAAACAATACATGGAGTTTTATTTTAAGAGATTGAAATATTTTTAATAGTGAAATTTTTCTAAAATTAAAATTAAAAATACAAATATTAATACATTAAAATTAATTTAATGATGAAAACACTTCATCTATTTTTTGAAATATATTTTCTATTAAAAAATTTCATTTCTTTGTATAAAGATAAAAGAATATGATATATAATTATACTTTATGATAAAAAAAATCTATAGTTATGACACAGGAGAAAAACATCTTTTTTAAAAAAGAATAAGTTATTTTCTATCAAATTTCTTATGTTTAATATTAAATATATAATTTTTTTTCACCATTTTTATTATCTTGATATTTTATAATTATATTTCATGAAAGATATCTTCTATTAAAACAAATGAAGCCTTAGGAGGTGGAGCTCCCCACAACACTACTCATATTTTTATGTTTGATTGAAAATTAAGAAAATGATTTTCTAGGGTAACAATCTTTTAAAATAATTTTATGGAAGGTGCATATTCTGCATTCTTATGTCATGATAATATTTTAGTAATATAAAATAATTATTTTGCCAATATTTTTAATATTTATCATCTCATTTTACCATCACTCAATATTATAAACTATTATTCATAGTCACCTATAAGTATTGATTGTTACTCGTTGCCATTTATTAATAATAACCACTTTTTACAACTACTCATTTTTATTAATCAACATCTACTATCATCAATACTCATTGTGACTTGTCAGCTACCACTCCTACCACTCTATTATAGTTGGTCATGATTGTCACTTTTACCCATCGCCTTAGGTTGTTACTAGGCATTTGTTATCCACTATTGTTATAGTTTATTATTATTATTAACTGTCATTTGTTTGTATTGTTGCCCATTGTTCATTATCACTTTTCATTATTGATTATTGTTTATTGTCATTAACAATCATTCACTGCTCTTTTGCTACTATTAGTTATTATTTACTATCACTTATTGTTATTAATTATTACTCACTACTTTCAGATACAATTATTCACTTAACTGTCAAGTACGACATTTTTAATAGTTTAATAATATTTTTAAAAATATATTAATATTAAAATATAATAATATAACATTTAAAAAATTACATTCTTTGAAATCCCATTTCATTCCAAAATAATGTAACTTTCAGAAATATACAGGATATACACTTCTGTGAATCAATAATAATAACGTTACTTAATAGCTTGTTAACTTGGAATAAACATGGGAGGTTTCGAGTCGTTGTTTTTAGAAAAGTTGCCAATACGCTTAATATTATATGGACTAGTAACAACTAGTAGGTGAGATACTATAACGTGGTTCAACAACGCAGATATGGATCCCAACGATGGAAATTTTTGACGAACTTGAATATAACTGGTTTGCCTAAGTTTACGTTCGAGAACAATTGCCACGCGTGAGCGGATAAAAATGGACGATTGCCCAAGTGCCTAATTTTGCGGCAGACAAAAATAAATGGGTTTTCAGCGATGCGAACGTTATAAAACATGGTTTTTAGAGGGCATTTGGTTCACGAAATCTTACATTCCCAATAAAATATACATTTTCGAAAATGTGATTCATAGATATGTAATTTTTGGGATGTAAAATTTTTATATTTGGTTCAATACGAATATTTTTTCACATTTTCGAAAATATTTTTTCACATTCTCAAATATATTATATTCTCATATTTAGTTCATACTTATATTCTTAGGAATCTTATTACTTTTTTTAAAGATACCCTTATCAATTTTTTATTATAAATTGAAATAAATTATAGATTTAATTAAAAATATATGAATAAAGACTTTTGAAGTCTTAATAAATTAATAATTTAAATTATATTTGATTAAAATATAATAATAATTTAATATATAAAATATTAAAAATGTTAAGAATTTGAATTTGAATTTTCATATAATTAATTATATAAAGTAAATAAGTAATTTCTCCGTCATTGACAAAAAAAATTTTGTTTTCTTTGAAAAGAAAATAAGAGAGAAAGAAGAGAAATAATCTCTTTTAAATTTAAATTGAAAAGAAATAAAAAAAATTTAATTTTTAAATAATTAAAATATAATAATCACATATTTTATCTTTAAATATTTTTTTCATCTATTTTCTTCATATAAATAAGAAAAGAAATTAAGTGTTCATTTATTTTATTAATAAATATTTTTTATAAAAAATATTATTTATATATATATTTATAAAGAGATGATATATTATTTATATTAATGATTAAAAAATATTATTTATATATATTTATAAATGAGGGTATAGAAGAATATGAGTAAAATTATCTTTTTTCTTTAATATCAATATTCTCATGGGATGGGAATGTGGGATACCCACCTCTCTCATGGAAATATTTGATGAGAAATTGGCCTTCAAAACATTCCTAGGAATATTACATTTCTGAATATTTTTTTAAAAAAATTGAACCAAATATGAGAATGTAACATTCCTATGAAATATTCTCAGGAATGTGAAAAACATCCTTTGAACCAAACGCCCCCTAGGAAATTCTTAAATGTTCACATGATTGTAATATGTATTTTTATTTTTATTTTATAATTATAAATTATAATTTTAAATGTTTTAAAAAATTAAAAATATGATTTTTAATGCATATATATTTAATAAAATTGACATTTAAATAAAAAATTTTAAAACCGAATTTTTTATTAGGTGAAGATAAGGATGCGTATTTTTATTTTGGAGTATATAAACATATCTTCCAACAAAATGTTGCAAACTTATAAAATGTTAAGATTTTATACAAATTTTACGTGATACAATTTTTTTAAATTAGTTAGAATTTTAAAAAGACAGCTACAAAACTTTATATGGAATTACAATTTTTAATAGAAAATTGTAAGCGAGTATATCAATTTAACATTGGTCAAGGCCATTGCCCAATACAAATTCAGCCTCATAGCTCTCAACAAGAGAAAGGTTTGTTGAACCGAGGCAGGCATAAGATAAGCCAACCGATGAAATTCATTTTCTGGTTACTCACAATCAACAGTACGCGAGGAAATTTTTTAAATGCTCTAATTATAATGTTTTTAAACTATTGACTATTTAATAAATATCAATTATCAATTTTATTCTACATTTGTGATGTAATTAAGTTTTTTTGAAATTTATAAATATAAAAAATTTAATTTTTTTCTAATTTTGAGAAAATATAAAATAGCCTCCTTCACCTTTAAGGTGATTGGATTTCCACCTTTCAAATTTGGAAAATAAAAAATCACATTTTTAAATTATATAAAAATTAAAATAATATCTATCATCCACTTAATTAATAATTTTATCAAATTATATGAATTTTTTAATAAAAAATTGCAATATTATATTATGCTGATTTATTTCATTATTTTTTATGCGTAATTTCTATATTATATAATTAGTAGAAATTATATGAATTTTTTAATAAAAATTGCAATATTATATTATGCTAATTTATTTCATTATTTTTTATGCGTAATTTCTATATTATATAATTAGTAGAAATTAAATTAAGTACTTAAAAATGTGTATTGATATTATGTGTGAAAAAATCACGAGGCAAACCAATATATTATAGTGATTCTTATTTGAAAAAATACATGAAATAATTATGTAATTTGATAAAATGATCAATTAAGTGCATGGTGTAGAGTTGTTACACCATTGAGTTGGCTTTGCTTTCTATAGGGAAACCGTAATATTTGATGTTTTATTCAATTTAATTGTCAAACATAACCTTTTTAAGTTTTCAATTTTTACAAACTATGAAATAAATGAATTTTATATTTTAATTAATATATAACTTTAAAAATTTAATAAGATGTTAATATATATATGTATGTGCATATGTATTTTTTAATAATTTTATATAAGTTTAATAATATTATATATGTATATCAATTTTAATTAAAATTTAATCATGTTGTTTATTGCATATTTTTTCTTGGTTGAAAGTTTAGAAAGTTGATTTTAATTTTAAAATAACTTTAATTTTAATATTTTTATACACAATTTTATTATGCATTAATCAATATCAAGACAACTTTAATATTTATTTATTGCATTTTAAAAACACATTTGTATTATATACATATTAAACGATTCACACATCTAATTTAATAGGTTCAGCGAATTTGACTTTGATCCAATTATTTTGTTAAGTCAATAATTGAACTAGCTTCCAAACATTACTTTTAATTATAAAAATTTTTTAATTAAAAGAAATGGAAACGTAACAAATGTTGCACAATTCTTTTTCATTTTCCTTTAACAACCTTATCCTCTTTTTCCCTTCATAAAAGCTATAACCTCATTTCACCTTTGCTACAAAAAATTTACCATATTTTTATTGCTAAATAAATTAGCAATGAATACAAAGCCATCAGTAAACTACCCATTAATAATTGGGTTAATGATGGATTCTTATATACATTGATAAAGTTGCAACCCACGATGCTCATATAACAAATTTACAATGATTGATCTGTCGTTAATTCCATTGGTTATTGCTTCTAGGTAACGATATAATATTTTGTCACAAAATTTGATCCATTACTAAACTAAGAATTAGAAACCCAAGAGTAAATAACATGCATTAATATACTTAAACTAAAACAAATATCCATTCAACATTCAAATTTTCGAAATTGAATTTTATAAAATTGAATGTCAATAATTTATTTCTATAAATAAAAAGTAATGAAATCAATTAAATATAGTATAACAAAAATAATGAAACCTAATGTTTATACATATAAAAATCAACCTAAACCTTAAGAAACCAGCTCCTATTATCCTACTCCTACTCATCCTCATGATAATCTCCTCCTCGGTTAGTTGTTGCCTCATCCTTTAGGAAAATGTCAAGTGGTATCTTTTGCCTCTAAAATAAAATGGTTGAAGTAATAGCATGGAAGTTAATCTAGCTTTATTGGATAGTAAGTTGCTACTATTAGGTTGTCATTATTTAATTGTTTTGTGCAATTTCCTTTCATGTCTCCCCATTTGTCATTTAATGGTTCTTTGTAGCTCTTATAGTTTAGATTACAAGAATGAACTAGTCATGGCAAATAAAGGCCAAGCAACCTTGTTCTCCTTTAATCCCATGCCATAAATATGACCCTTGTTACAACCTAAACTTGATCATGAGTAACGTGAATTTTGTTATTTAATTTTCACTAGTTTCAATATTATTTATACTAAGTTTTCCTATTGGAAATCTCTCTATTTTTGTGGGGATCAAAATTTATTTTAAAATTTTATGGAAAAATAAATAGTATTTCTCCTATTTTTGAATATTTTTTGAAGGTCACACACCTTAAACCATAAAACCTATAACTTTTACAAATACGACAATAACATGAACACATATAATATAGCACAACCTTACCACAGATATAGAAATAAATGACTTCATTCCTAATCCTAATCCTAATCCTAATCCTAATCCTAATCCAACTATTAAATTCTTCAACTAAGTGATCTTTGATTCTTCATAAATGTAACAAAGCTTAAATACACAATTTTAATATGAAAACATTAAAAATAAAATAGAATGAGTTATGAGAACTCAATGAGCATATATCTACCATATTCATGTTTAAAATAAATTACATAAATAATCAAGTACTAGTTATATATTAAAATAGAAAATAACTGTGAACCAAATTCTTGGATTATGTCAAAATAAGATACTAGCTCTCAAATTGATGTATTTACCCACATGCAGCTAAATTCCTTATTTCATATCACAATTCATAATAATCTTAATTATTCAATTGTACGTAATATCATCATTATTTTATATTCAACTCATTTTAGGTGTTTATTAAACTTTCAAATAGCCAATAAGGCTCAATCATAATTGAGTATTTACAATCATATCAAACAATAGTATTTAGCTACAAGCAAAAGCCAATGTCACATTATGATATATAATAATTTATAACAAATACACATGCATCCATATTTTGACTTTCAAGTTTATCTTGTACCCTACTTGCTTTTTCATTTTTGTTCATCTAGGGTTTACCTTGTATCTTTTACACTCTATTATTGAAAATTTTCTATTCAAAATTTACATCATCACCCCTATTATATTTCTCAATTTCAATGCCACTTGTAATATAATTCATAATATAATATACATATTGGATCTCAACTCTACATATCATAATTTCAATGCAATTTTCAACACAAAGTAGCTATTTCATCATCATGAGCAATACCAAAGCACATAACAATATATATAGAAGCAATATCATGTCTTTTTGTATAGCCACAACCTTCATTCACATTCTAATATAATTCTACTATGCTTTTCCAACAAATAAGTCACAATATAATCTCAATCTTACCTAATTAATAATCAATAATAGCATTACTATGCTCTCTAAGTATGATCAATTAACATCCATTTAAACAGATAACCATACCCATACCATGAATATCAATTCTATATCACTCGTGCATAACCATAAAGGTAATTCTATCATAATTTATGCTACAGAATTGTACTTTTAAGAACTCACACACACACACACACACATATATATATATGTCTATCTAATTGGTGTCATCAATAAAAAATGTATAAATTATAATATTTAAATAATATATTATTAAGACATTAGCTTAAGGTAACATTTATACTTACTTGAGGGCACTTATTTACTCTTGGAAGTTCCAAAACATCCATACTCCTCTTTTTACCTTTTCTTCCTACTTCATAATTTACAAGGATAAATTATAACCATAAATATTAATATCACTCTTTTTCTTTCCAAGCTTACTACGTCAAGTTTTAATCATGATATATTCATATTTTAATATTCTAAATCATATTTTACTCATATTCTAACATTGATCATGAATTAAAGATTCATTATAATATAAAGATTTTTGAATTACAACCATATGAGCAAAATATTAAAACTTGAAGCTATGATAAAGTTCTATTCAAAAATTTAATATGACAAATATAATTATATTGGCATTACTCATTTCTTTCCCAAAATTATTATTTTGGGTTCTAATCAAAGTATCTCATCATCCTATATCATAAATTTCTTATATTTTCTAGGTCAATTTAAAAGAATTAAAGGTTTTCTTAAATGAGAGTTCCTTTGAATCAAGTGTAAAATAATCAACGTATTAAAGATAGTGCTTTAAGAGGGCTCAAATTATATTATATTATAAAACTATATATGTGATTCTTAATAATTTTAACTTTATTTTAAGAAAATCAAATTTCACACTTAAGGGACTATTTCCTGGATCAAAATCATTTAAGCATAAATGTTAAAATTGGATGGTCTAAACATATCCTAAAAATGTCACTTTAACATTCCATAACATGATATCCTTATATTTCCAAGTTAATATTAAGTTCCACTAGGTATGATAAAAAATGCATGTTTCTTAAATCAATTCCAAATCTTCCAAAATTATTAATATTAATGATATAGAAAAAAAATTTTATCATATGACCCAATCACCTTATAACATGAAAATCATACTTTTCATGAGTATCATCATATTTTTCAAATACACATAAAATGGGTTTTTCAATTTATGCATGTAGATTTGAAAATATTAGGAGCTTTTTATTTAAAGCCACTTACCACAGCTCAGGGGAGATGTTAACGGCTCATCGACAGTGAAACAATGCTAAACATTGGCAGATCAAGAGAGAACAATAGCTCTCTATTGCAAAATTAATGCTGCACTTTGTGGCCATCTTGCATACTATCAGCAATAGTGGTTAGCTAAGGAGCGATAGCAGCTAGAAATGAAGCAAATCACATCGAAAAATAAAGGAAACTTCTAGCACCTCTTGTCACTATCTTTGCTCCATTTTGTAGCTCTTTTAGGCATGGCCCTAGGCAGAGAAACACTAGTGAATAGCATTATTGGTTGCACTAACACTAGTAATAGGAGGTATCAAAAGTAATAGCACTAGCTCGACAGAAAAAAGCCATGAGTAGGAAGAAGAAAGAAAAAGAAAAGAAAAAGTGATTGTGTATGTGTATATGTGTGTGTGAGAAAGAAAGAGACAGAGAGAGAGAGAGAGAGAAACTAGTAGGTGAGGAAGAGAAAGAGGGGAAAAAGGAAAAAAGTAGGGAGCCATGGGCTTTGATTTAGCACTTCTCATGCACTATAAGCTCAAGCCCTCATTTGATCTCACCCTTCCATTTCTATTCTATTCAATCTTAGTCACTTATTTCCATTTTAAAGTTTCATATTTTATAAAACTCCTTCCTTCTAGATAAATTTAAGTTCCCAACTTAAATATTTCATCTCTCCATAAAGATTAAAAGAATAATTTAGTTATTTATAAGTGCATATATTCATTTATGTATTTAACATAAGTTATCATATCCCAAACTTAAAAAATATTCTAATAAATTATAAACTTAAAGGTGAGAGTCACTTACCAAAAATTGATACTTATTTTTATAAATTTCTCACCTTCAATTTCTAAAGATCCTAATAATATTTGGATAATATTTTTATTATATAAAATTATGCTAATATTATATAGCTAAAATTCAAAATACTAATATTTCACTTTAATATAAATACAAATAATTTAACTATCCTTTTTAATTAAAACATACATTTCATGGTATTTAATAATAAAACTTTTAACATTATCTTAGGGTATTATAACCCTTTTTATTCTAGCGCTGGTAGCATTTACCCATAAGGATGTCTCATCAAAATGTGTAAAGCTACCTTTACCACCCTTAGTTAATGCTTGAGAAGAGCATCTGGCATCCTTGAATACTCACCTTACAAATTAAATTTAAAAGTTAAATACTTTTTGATAGACTACATATAATGTAATGCACATTAGAAGAAGCAATTAAATCTTACATAGGTTTACAAATTCCTTAACACTTTTTTTGTTCACATAAGTGTGAGTGCATAGGAAAACTTGTAGATCAGTAAGCATTTGATCGAGACTAGCCACATAAAAATTTATATATAAAATAACACCAAGTTAATATGGTTCGTGTATGCAATTACATTGTAAAAATAACCATTATTAATGTTTTAGCATCTTACTCTTACGCTTAGATATAGAGATGGAGTCACTAATATGCAAGCTTCTTCCAATAGTAATTATCTAATTTTTCTTATTTACCTCTTGCTTTTTTTTTAAGTCAGTATCTTTAGCTTATTTTTTCTTGAGATCATAAAAAATTTGTTAGGCATTCAATTAAGCTTTTTTTGGAAGACCTTTTATCTAGTCCATTATGTCTTTATAATTCATTGCAGCCTTATAAGTAAAAATTTCCTTTATCAGGTGCATGAGCTCAAACTTCCATTTGTATATGACTTGAAAACATTAAATAATTAAAGTTAAATGAGTGTAAATTGACAAACTAAATTATAAATACAAATTTAACAATTAAGAACCTATAGTTACTTGTCAATCATTGAACCATTAGTCTTTAAAGTCTTAGAAGACCTTATTGTAGGTGAGGCTTAGCTCCATGAAATAAGCTTAGATCATCTTTGTTATATCCTTAATAGGACTATAGATAGATGAAGTAATCAACTTATAACTAAATACATCAGTAACATATATATAATGATTATAAAAATTATCAATATGTTAATAACAATTATTGAAATTGAATATTGATTAAATAATACTTATGAGTTACCTTTGAGGTACACATAGACTTTATCATCATCTGAGTTTTTACCTTAAGGTAAAGCTAGTGGCCACCTTGGATGAGTCGCCAATATTGGAGCAATTTGCTAAGTAGGTTGTTGCCAACCAAGCTCCTAAGTGGGTTGTTCTAGAGTAAAAGGTTACAAGGCATGAGACTCCTACCTAAGTGATTGATAAGGTAGCACTTGCCAACAAATCTATGGTCTTAATATGGTAAGAGCGAATGGTATAACAGATAGTGTTGTAACTAGAGTAGTACTTTGAATCACAAAAGATGATGGTATTATCCTTCCCCTATAATGGCACGATCGCGTGCTGCCACCCCTAAAGGGAGTATCTCTTCCTCTACAAAATAAAAACTTTATAACCTTGAATGAATGAAAATGGAAGTTAGATAAAACCATATAGGCATCGATGTTTAAACATACAGTGAGTCTATACAACATCTAAGCAATTCATTGATACATAGAATTTTATAAAGTATTCCTAATTCTTATTTATATTATTTTCCATATATAAGGCCCTTTTAGTTCATTTAATACTTAGTTTTATATATATACAATTAATCTAGTATATGAAATAGAAAATTATTCATAATTGTCATTTAAAAATTAAGTTAAAACAAAGGCTAAGTTAAACCTACCATGAATATACATATATCAATACTAAAACTAGCATAAACTTCACTAAATAAACCTTTAATTCATTATTTTTAACCATAAAAATATAAACCCATTAATATATTATTTTTAAATATAAACACAAGTTAATCGTTTCACTTACAAATCTTCCATCAAAATTAATCAAATTAATTCATCAAAACAACATAAAAACTAGAAATTTTACATTCAAATTATTAAAACTAAGGTTAAGTTAAACTTACCAAGAATATACATGTGTTAATTAATACTAAAACTAACATCAAACTAATATAAATTTCGACAATAAACCTTCGAATTCATCATTTTTAACCCTAAACACATAAGCCCTCTAATTTATCATTTTTAATTATAAACACAAATCAATCATTTCACTTTACCAAAATTAATCAAATTAATTCAACAAAATAACCTAAAACTAGAAATTTCACATTCAAATGATCAAAATCAAGGCTAAGAATATACATATATTAAATAATACTAAAACTAACTTTAAACTCACATAAATTTAACTAAGAAAATAACAAATTCATTATTCTTAACTATAAAAATAGACCATAAACCCCCTAATTTATCATTTTTAACCATAAAAATTAATCATTCAACTTATAAATCTTTACAAAAATTTTCAAACTGATTCATTAAAATAATCCAATGACTAACAATTTCATATTCAAATCATCAAAACTAAATCTAATTAAATTAATCTTTAAAACAACCTAAAAATAAAAAATCCTTAAAACCTAACTTTTTTGGAAAAATGAGTAATTAAATGGAAAAGAAGACATCACGGTGCTTCAAAAGGCTATTGTAGTGATAAAGGGTTATGATAGTGAAAGTGAAGGCTAAAGAAGTCACCAAAGGTAAAATGTAGCATGATGGTGAAAAAAGGGATGAATAAAAGAATGTGGAGAAGTAAGGAGTTGTTGTCATGACTTAAATATAATTTTAGGTTAGCACTAGATAAATTCATTGCTAAGTCCTTCTAGTGAAATGGTGCATTTGACTTAGACACAAAAGTAAGTTATTCATAGATGTTCATGATATGTTTCTTATGTAGACATATCAAAACGAGTTAACTTAACCTTATCAAGCTAACCCAATGGATAAAAATTATACATCGGACTAGTTTCAAATTGAGCTATTTTTTCACTAGATCGAGTTCAGATCGGATTGTTATAATACCAGTTCTAATCCCAATCTCAGATTGATATTTATCAAGCGAGTTTTTATAACCCATTATATTTTATTATTATTATTATTATTATTATCATCATCATCATCATCATCATATTAATTATTTATTTATTATTAATTTTACATCATTAATTAATTAAAATATATTATTATTTATTAAATATAATTATATATTATTATTATTACTTAAAATTTTATTATATATGTTAATGAATTATATATATTATATATAAAAATAAATATATATTATTATAATCTAGTAAATGCATGAATTTATATTTAATAATATATATTTAATAAAATAATTTAAATTTTATATTAATCAAGAATTTATATCATATATTTATTTTATTTAACAAAATAAATATATATTGATCAAGTCCAAAATATTATATATAAAAATAAATATATTAAATAATTTATATAATATCAAATTTATGTAAATAATATATTAATAAAAATAATTATAATAATTTACATATAATAATAATAAATAAATAATAATGTATTAAATTATATTTATGTATATAATATATTTAAAATTAATATAAAAATTATTTATTTAAAATTTTTAAATAATTTAAAATTTTAATATTAAAGTACTAATTCAAATTTTAATATAATTATTTATTTTGATAAACTTATATAATATATATTGATAATATTAAATATATAAATTTATTAATTTTAATATTAAAAATTATTTAATATTGCTCATATATATAATTTTAATATACTAAAATTATTATTTTAATATCTACATAAAAATTAAATATATAATAATAAATTAATTTTTTATTACTTATTACTATTACTTGACTAATTGACTAACCTAATAATATGACGAGCTAATACTTACTAGTTTTAGTTCTAATTCTTTACTAAGTCAGGCTAATCAATCCCAATCTCTTATCAGGTTGAGCTACTATTATCATTTTTCATACCAGTGCTAATCTTAGGCCAGACAAAATTATAATAGTCTTAGACTAATCCATTAAACCCAACTCATTTTGATATTTCTATCCTTATGGTAATTAGGTTCATGAATTATGGTCAATAGACAATATAAGCTACTAGGTGCATTGGTCAAACTTTTATGATCGCCTTATCTCAATAATTATTAAAAATTCCATTACTAAATTCTAAAAATATTTCATCATTGTATTAATTTTTTTTAATTTTGGATGCAAAGTTTATTGCTAAATTATCATGGAACATTAATAACGGATTATAAAATGTTCATTGCTAAACTTATAATTCATTACTAAATATTTTTAGGAGTTGTAGGCCTTTTTATCATTAAGTGATCCTTCACAAATAATTCATTACTAAATATAGAATTTCTTATAATGTTTCTTCATTTTCCTCATCTTCCTTTAAGCCTTAGCATATCACAAGATGAGTAAGCTTTACTCCATTTTACCTTCATCTTATATCCTATATGGTAAGAAAACTTTAAATCCTTAACCTTTAATGGACGAGTCCTTAATTTCATTTATTTTTTTATTTCTTTATAGGAATCTAATTTAGTTTTTATTAAAGAAAATTTAGATAAGTTATGCCCTAACCTAACCATCTTTATTTTGTTGCTTAAAGACTTCATTTAACAAAATTGACACTTTAATTTCCTTTGTTCAAGAGTTGTGAGTAGCATTCTATTTAAAACTCTAATTAATATTATAAATTTTGCATTTTGGCATGTTAGGGCTTAGAAGAGTTAATGCTTTTAATTTATCAGTTTTATGTTGGATTTGAATGATATGATGTGATTCTAATGAAATGTGATGATCTGGTTATAAGTTATTATAATATGAATAAGAATTGAAGCCATAAAAAAGTATGTGAACAATGAAAATTGTGAAAATTTGAAAAATTTCTTAACTGAATAGATTCAATAGGTCCAAGATTGTTTTTGTTTAACCTAAATTGATTCACCAATCGATTTTACAATCCATTCACTAATTGATTCACTTTACTAAAAAGCATGGTAATTAATTCCTAAATTGATTCATTGAGGCTTAAATTATTTCTGTATGACCTAAATTGATTCTTAAATCAATTCACACTATTCCTCATTATATTTTTACTTGTTTAAAAGCATTTAATCAAAATATTTTAATTCTAAGATATTTTTCTTAAATATGAGTGGTCGTAGTAAATAATAAAATGATAAATAACATTTAAATTATTAATAAGAACCTTTGATGCTGTTATGATGTGTGCATGAAATGTGAAATGATGTGGTCGAGGCAATTACTACATACATTATTGTAGTTAATACACTGGATCCATATGCTTATTTGTGAGAGGATAAGGTTGATTCTAGATGAAAAATGTTAAGGCTGTGAAAGATAAGGATCAAGAAATCAAAAGGAGGATATTTATTTATGTAAATTTTATTTTTATAAGTCCTTATATTGGAAATCTTTCTTTTACTATCTATGTGAACATGTGCTATCCTCAAGAATTATAGTTAAGATAAGTGCCCTAAGTTTTGGTTGTAAATTAATTATTTTACATTTTTTTAAATTGCATTTATATAGGAAGTTAAATATAAATCTTAGGGTTTCTTCCTACAACTTAAGTATTTATTTAAATTGTCTTGCTATTTATTTGAGTAAATTATTTCTCACTAAGTTCCCAAACTTATCTTTTTGTGGTTTTAATTTTTCAAATACCTAAAAATACATTCCACCTTCATTAAAGTAAGTTAGATGCTTTTTTACAAGGGATTCTTACATTCTTTTGCAAACTTGGTTGCAATTATATAAAGTTATTTTGATGAAATATATTAAAACTTGACTAATTTAGGGTTAAGGTCATCCTTTGATAGATTAATGCTTGAAAATAGTGGAAATAATGCTTAGTTGGGCTAACTTATTCTTGTAGAATAGTGCGTTCATAAGTTAGCCTAACTACTTTTTTGAGAGAAAGCCAAGACTTGTTAGAAAATTTTCAAAATATGAAACTTATCTTAATTCATTAGCCATATAAAGATGTAGTTATTGTTATCTTTCCTATTTCGTATCCAAATGATATAAAGGAGGCTCGTAAGACTATTTAAGAATAGTTCTACACTAGATATGATTGTAGTTAGGCCATGATAGGAGTTTACAAGTGTAATTTCTAATTGTCAAAATTGAAAGAGAAAAAATCAACCAGTTCAAAATTGGAAGGAGCATTTTACCTTTTTTCCTCAATTTTTAACATATTGAAGATTACAAAACTTATTAATGGACTTTTATCTATTAATAAATAAGGATAAATATTATAAATTGAGTATTCAAAAATTTCACAGTAAAAAAATGCCTTTTGCATATATAGTATCTAATATTAAGCATTTAAGTCACAATGGTTAAGGTATGAACATATGCACATGAACTACCTAATATTTGTGTCACAACTTAAATTTAATTGTAATTGGTGTGGATCTTCCTATTTACACTAACCTTAATACTATTCATACTAATTTTATCTAATGAAAATCTTTTTATTCTTATGATGATTCAAAATTCACTATAAATTTTATGAAAATATGAATAGAATCTCCCTTATTTTTGAACACTTCCCTAGGATCACACGCTCTAAATCATATAACTTGTTGTACATATAACTTAACAGTAACCTAAAAATGCATGTATAGATATACAATTTAATACATTGAGCATATAATTAACCTTGTATCTATCTCTAATCCCTAGATTTGGTTCTAACAAAATCCTAACTCAATTTCATTTGTTAAGTTCTTCTTAGATTGCCTTGCACTCCTTCTCAGGCTATTCAATTTAGTGTCCTCAAGTTAAATCCTAAAAATATTAAAGAAAGGAATGAGATATACAATCTCAATAAATGTATATCTATAAAAGAAAACATTATCAATAAATAATTACAATTAATTCAAGTAGCAACACAAAATAACCACTTAGTGGTTTCCAATGCACATACTTGACAACTTTACCTTACAATATCGCAGTCATACTCCCATTGTTGTGCCTATATCAATAATCACACATACATATACATAATAAAACCCAAAAATGATTTTTCACAATTTCACCATCACTTAGTTTAATTTTAATATAAAAAAGAAGTCAATTCAACATTACAAGTGAAATAGAGCTCCCAAACACACTATTTCATACAAAATAATTTGCAAATTCATATTTTCAAGCATTAATCATCTCAAGAACTTATTTATGGTTAATTACCTTATTCTTAAATAGCTATTAGGTTCAACCATAATCAGATCATTATAAATATAAATATTTAAAGATAATAAAGTATTAATTCTATATCGCAATTCATAACTTATAATGAAATATATGCATCCATCTTTTGACTCCTGGGTCAATCTTATGCTTATCATAAGCTTTCTATCCTTCTCCTTCCATGACGTGCCTTATACCTTCCATAAGCCTATCACTAGAAATTCCCTATCCAATATTCATATCATTACCCCTATCACATTTCACAATCTCAATAATTCTTTGATGTGTAGGCCACATTGTACTAAAGCTAGATTAATGCTAATTTGCTAAAAATAATATAATATAAGATGTCAAACTAGGTCGTAATCCTAATGATACATTGATTTATCTTTTCTAAAATTACTTACTAATAATAATTATATAATTACTTAATTATTTATGCACTAAAAACACTAAGAAATTAATGCAAACAAAATGCCAATGCAACTCAAACAGAATGCTAGATAGAATGCAATAAAATGTCAAATGCAGTAGTATGTAGTATGCAAAATTAACAAGAATCAAAGTTATAAGGTTTTATGAATTAAAATTGAATTAAATATATTAAACAAAGTAAAAAATAAAATAAAGAATAAAGAATAAAACCAATATAATGAAACAGTCAATTCAAGGAATTGAGAGCTATAATTTAGATTAATCATGGATCAATTAATATTTGATTTTTTTAATTAATTTTTTAATTTTAAATTACTTAAAATCCTTACAATAATTTATGAATTCTATGCTAGATTACCATATATGATTTAATCAATTAAGATTAACTAAATTAAGTAATCGTTATAATTTTTAAGTTAGATTAAAATTGATTTAATGATAGTATCCAGTTAAATTAAAAAATTAAATTAGAAACTTGAAAATTAATCTCTTGACCTCTATCCCTATATGTAAAACTATGATTTACTAACTATAATTTAACATAAAAATAGCAAAAGATCAAAAATTATAAAAATAAATATAAATTATACCAAATCAACATCCAACATATGCAATTTCAAGAAATTAGCATAAAGTATTAGGAAAAGAGAAAAATTAATTACAGAAAGTCAATATTATAAATCATAATCTTATAATCTAACAAAGAAGAACATTAAAATCCTTGAATCAACCCTAAATTTAGCCTTCTATGGCTAGAGAACATGAAAGCTAGAAGAAGAGAGAAATCTATGTTTTTGAATTCTGTCTAGAGTATTATATCTAAGTCTAAAGGTCTAATCTATGTTGTTACCTTTATATTTGACTTAATTACCCTAAAACACTATTGGACCTTAATTCTATATCTTTTAGGATTACAAAGATAGGGCTTTCCTAATTTTTAGAAACTTATAACCTATTTTTACAAAGCAATTA
The DNA here is from genome assembly GCA_020226215.1 of Sindora glabra. NCBI lineage: Eukaryota > Viridiplantae > Streptophyta > Magnoliopsida > Fabales > Fabaceae > Sindora > Sindora glabra. Next base: position 43,940,377 of record CM035226.1, read on the forward strand.
ACTCTAAGAGTTATAACAGTGAATTCTCGCAGGTTTGACTTCCATGCAATATATGACCACCAAATTTATGTAGTTTGAATAAATCATAAACATCAAAATTATATAACTAGAAAGATTTAGGTTCTAGTTTCACATTAATTAGACCTTTATAGTTCTAGATAAAGCTCAAAAACTAAAGTGGCTTAATTGGGATAGAAACAAGGCTTCAACTTCTTAACTAAATAAGACCTTCAAACTATGCTTTAACTAAAATATCAAAGTTATAAGTCTTTCTTTAAGCTTTCCAATCGTATAAAGATCACTCCAATTTGACATCCAAAGTTTAAAACATAGCTAAAATATAAAAATAATGTCAAAATTCAGCATCACTAGAATAAATTCAGAACATTATAAAACTAACTCGAAATTATAAAATAAAGCCAATTCTATGAAATTTAGCAAATGTAACACACTAAGAGATTTGAAATAGGAGGAAATAATATATTAAATATTTTTCATATAAAATTCTTCCACACTTAGCTCTTACATATCCTTAAGTAAGACATAACTTTATTAAAAATTAAGAAACAAAAAATTTTGCTTTTTAAAAAATTTAAAATCACAAATCCACAAGCAAGAAATAAGTAAAAGCTAGTAAGAAACATAATTTATCATGAAGAAAAATTTTGAAAAACTTAAAACTAACAAATATAGCAACTTTAGTAAAAAAAAATCATCATGGTGAATTCTCACAAAATTCACTATCTTATTCTCAAGTTTTTAGAGTAAGTGTTTCACTTAAATTCTTTCTATAAAATTACCTTACCATAAGCTTACTAATCATTTAATCTCCACTATTTAAATCACATGCATAACATAAATAAAAAAAATTTATTTAAAGTTGTAATGTGGCTAAGAAAAAAGAACAAAAAATAAAAATATAAAAGCTTAGAAACCAAGGAAATCAATAGAGTACTTGAATAAAAAATATATGAGTCAATCATAGAAAATTATAACTTAACACAATAATTTAAATTTAAATTCAAATTCAAATACTTATCAACTTATTTATTTTTCTTTTTTTTATTAATTTCATTTTCCTTCTTTTTTATTCATTTTTTAATTTTGTATTTTTTTTTCATTTTCTTCCTTTTTTTAACTAGCTTTTGAACTTAAAGTTATTGACTTTTCATAATATATAAACTCACACACCTACACTTATTCAAAAACCCTTCTCACAAAAATTCAAATGCTTTACTAATCTTCAAGGTGAGGTAAAGATACTTATTTTTTATTGAAAAAAATTACTCACAGGCTAATCAATAAAAAAAAAAGTAATTAAAGCTTAAGAGGGCTAACAAAGGTAAAAATTCAAGGTTAGCTTTATGGCTGTGGTTTAAACAAAGGAAGAATGCCTTTATTATTTTTGTGTATACATGTGCAAATGTAATTTTAAAAAGAATTAAAGCAAGTTCTACAGAAGCAAATCATGGAAGAATATCACAAAAGAAAGACAATAATATGAATTTTTGACACAAAGTTCAAAATCTAACAAGATAAGTCATGCTACCAAGTTCAATATACTAATTTAAAATTCATCACTATATCAACCAATTTAAAAATGCAAAATTATTCATTCAATCATATTATAAATCCTATCTAATTTCAATTAAATTTTACTCATAAAAATGCAAAATCTCCATCAATAGAAAGCAACTAGAATGACTAAAAAAACTCAAAAACAAGTGAAAAACATAATCTTTTTCTTTTTTTTTAAACATTGAAAAGCATTAAGTGAAAACATAAAGTATAGAATAAATCCTAAAAATCTCTCCCACACTTAAATTTTACATTGTCTTCAATGTAAAGCATATCAATCATCATAAAGAAATATAAAGAAAGATAAAGGACAAGAAAAATAAAAGAAAAGAGTAGGGGAAAGCAAATCTCAAATAACATAGGTTGCCTCCCAAAAAGCGTCTTTCTTTAATATTTTTAGCTCGATATGGTTTTGAATTTCTTTAACTAAGGTCTACATAAGGATCAGTTACCACCTTGACTTCCATATTACCAATCTTTAATTCATCTAACATAAAAAAAGTGTTTTGTAAATTAGGATAATCCACCATAATACCTCCAAGTACTATTCTTAAATCACTTTTACTTGAATGTTTAAAATTATCTTGGCTAACAAATTTGACATGATCAATAAAATAATTAAAATGATAAATATAAAAGTACTTTTTTTCTTTTAAAAATGGAATGTCTCTATTATTATTTTTTTTTGTAATTTTTGAATTAACATTATTGTCATCACCTAAAAATGTAAACATTTCAGCACATATATTACACTCAATAGCATTATCTCTATAGGAATATTCATAGCTATCCACACAATCCATAAATTTAAAAAATTCAAGAAATTTAACAATATGTCATTATGAATAGCATTGATATATAAATCATAATCGACAAATGTAGAACTAGTTATATCAAAAATAGAAATGTCAAAATTAGAAATAACTAAAACAACAAAAATAACAAAGTCAGAAATAACATTAAAAATTCAAAATAGGGAATATTATGTATTAAAGGTTCCAAAATGCTAAAAAAAGATACAAAATTATCATGCATATCTTCATAAATATCAAATTTGACTATGGCACTATTAAACTCCATGTTAATGTTCCATCTCAAACATTAATTATAATTCTTTCTATTTTAAAAAAAGTCAGCCAAGAATGATTAAAGGAAAAACATTGGATTCCTTATCTTCCATATTCAAGATGCAAAAATCTATTGGAAAAATGAGTCCATCAACCTATACTAAAGTATCTTTAATAACACTAAAGAGATAAATGTTAGATGTATTTGCTAATTAAATTACCACTCTTGTTTGTTTTGAAAACCCTAAATTTAAAGCATTAAAAATAAAAAGAGACATGACATTAATTGATGTTCCTAAGTTTAGCATGTCATGCTCAACTCTAATTTTCCATATAACATGTAGAATGGTAAATGTGCCTAGATCTTTGTATTTTCTTGGTAATTTTCTTTGGATGATTGTAGATACATTTGCCCTCATACTTATTTTCTTATCATCCTTTAATTTTCTATTATTAATACACAATTTTTTCAAAAAGTTAGCATACTTTAGAATTTATTTTATCAAATCTAGTAAAAGAATGTTAACTTTTACTTTTTTTAAAGGAATAAAAATTCTAGTTTCTATTTCCATTTTCTTTTGTTGAAAAATTCTTCTTCTTGAAAAAGCGAGAGGGACAAGAAAATTAATAGGAAGAGAGAGTGGAAGAAAAGAATTTGCCTCACTTCTATCATGTTAAATCTCCTTTTCTAGTTATAGCTTATTTTTATCCTTTGGTTTATTGCTTATTTTTGGTTGAATGCTTCTTCTAGTTGATTTCTTGCTTGTTTATGGCTTGTTTTTGGTTTTGAGGATGAATGCTTGTTAACTTTCTTGCTACTTTTCAGCATAATGGCATTGACAATTTCTTTTTTTATTGCATAGCTAGAAAAAAGTTATCTAGAACTTTTTACTTTAAGCTCACTTATTATAGAAGTCAATTAGCCTACTTGGGTTTATAAATTCCTAATTGTGGCCTTTGTTATTTGCTGAAACTAAAGCTTATTTGCTATCATTTGCTTGACTAAATTTTTAAAAGATGATTGAAAAGATGTTGAATTTGAATTTATTTAAGGGGTAGGATTTTGTTATAATTTGGTATATACTGAGAGAGGATATTGAACTAGATTAAAATTGTTGTTGTATCTAAAGTTTTGGTTATTTTCTTGCCTAAAATACTAATTATATTGCTAGTACTAGTTAGGTTATTAGAATTAGCACTAGTTGTACTATTGAAATTGAGGCTTTCCAAGAAATACTACTTTTGCATATGCATAGTATTAACCATTATCTTCTTGTAATATTAGACATGCATTAGTGGGATAAGTTAGCCAAGAGCATATACCATAAAGTTTAGCAAAAAAAACTTGGAATTATTGCTACTGTACCATTGCCATTTATCTGATTAAGAGTTTAATTCATCTAATTTATTTTCTAATCTTTGTTGATTTAAATTTGAAAAATTCAATTCATACATGCCTTTAGTATTAGTAGCCTTACTTTTGGTTCCAAATTGTTAAGAGTTAGCTACCATATTTACTATTTATTCTTTTATTGCCATAGGAGTTTTGTTTATTTATGCACCACTATTAGCTATATCTATCATGCTTCTATCCATCGGAGGGGGGTCTTCATAGAAATACTAAATTAAAAGTTACTTACTGATTTGGTGGTATAAAGAGTTTGCACATAACTTCTTAAATCTTTTCTAATACTCATATCGTGTCTTAGCTACTTAATGCCACATATTTCTTTCTTTATTGTAGCTACTCTAGATGCAAGGAAAATTTTTTCCAAGAAAAACTACTTCATATCATTCTAGTAGGTGATAGGGCTAAGCTGCAAATAATATAACTAATCCCAAGCTGCTTCTATTAGATTAATGCTAATTTGCCAAAAATAATACAATATAAGATATCAAATCAGGTCGTATCCTTAGTAATCCCTTAATTTATCTTTTTAAAATTACTTACTAATAATGATTACATAATTGTTTAATTATTTATGTACTAAAAACACTAAGAAATCAATACAAATAGAATGCCAATGCAACTTAAATAGAATACTAGATAGAATGCAACATAATGTAAAATACAGCAGTATACAGTATGTAGAATTAACATAGAATCAAAGTTAGGGGGTTTTATAAAGTAAAATTAAATTAAATGTATTAAACAAAATAAAACACAAAATAAACAGTAAGAAAGAAAATGAATATAATGAAATAGCCAATTCAAGGAATTGAAAGTTGTAGTTTGGATTAATCATGAATCAATTGACATTTGACTTTTCTATTTAACTTTTTAACCTTGAATTATCCAGAACCCCTATAATAATTCATGACTCTTATGCTAGATTATCATCTAAGATTTGATCAATTAAGATTTGTCAAATTAAGCAACCAGTATAATCCCTAAACTAGATTGAAATTAATTTAATGATAACATTCAGTTGAATTGAGAAATTAAATTAGAAACCTCCAAATTAATCTGTTTACCCTTTGCTTCTATATGTAAAACCATAATTTATCAATCATAATTTAACAAAAAAATAGTAAAATATAAAAAATCATAAGGATAGATACTAATTACACTATATTAACATTTAATAGATGCAATTTCAAGAAATCAACACAAAGTATTAGGGAAAGAGGAAAATTAATTAAAGAAAGTTAACATTACAAATCATGATCTCATAATCCAGTAGAAAAGAGCCTTAAAATCCTTGAATCAACCCTAAATTTATCCTTCCATGGTTAAAGAACACAAAAGATAGAAAAAGAAAGAAAATTGTGTTATTGAATTTTGTTTAGAGTGTTGTGTCTAAGTCTTAAGGTATAATCCATGTTTTTAGCTTTATATCTAACTTAATTATCCTAAAACCTTAGTAGACCTCAATTTTATATCTCTTAGGATTACAAAGATGTGGCCTTCCTAATTTTTAAAAGCCTAGAACTTATTTTTACAAAATAATTAACTCTAAGAGTCATAACAGTAAATTCCTATGAGTTTAACTTCTATTTAATATATGACTACAAAAACTATATAGTTTTGATAAATAATAAACATCAAATTTTAAAGTTAGGTTTAAGAAGATTTGGGTGTTGGTTTCATATTAATTAAACTTTTATAGCTCCAAATATGGCCTCAAAACTGAAGTTGGCTTAGTTAGGATGGAAATAGTGCTTCAAGTTTTGGGCTAAATAAGACCTTCAAGGAGTTAAAATTGGGCTCTAACTAAAATGCAAAGATGTATATCTTTCTTTAAGCTTCCAATGGGGTAAAGATTATTTCCATCCAACATTCAGAGCCTAAGATATAGCTGAAAAAATAGAAATAGTATTAAAATCCAGTATTAATCAAATAAATTCAAAATATTATAAAACCAATCTTAAATTACAAAAAAAGCTAATTTTGTGAAATTTACCAAACATAACACACTACAAGATATGAAATAGGAAGAAATAATATAGTAAATATTTTTTAGATCAAGTTGGTGGCATAATTCACATTATAATTTACATATTACAATTATAATTCAATTTCTAGATGAAGAAATTTTTTTATTTGTCCTTACAGATCAACATTAAGATATATAATGGCATATAACAATAACACCATGCTTTCTTATAAGACCACAAACATTCAGTCACATCATAAGATAGTTTGTATCATATTTTCCAACATATTTCCATTATACATATAACAGTATAATTCTAATTGAAATATAACTATATCATTTAACATTGAAATCTAATCATAATTAATCAATGATTAATAATAATATCACCATGTCTTCTAAGCATAGTCAGTTAACATTCACTCAAAATGATAACTATTACCTTATTATAGATATTATTTCTATGTTACTCATTTTTCCACCCCTTTTTCCTATTTGGCAAGTCATTATATTAATTTATAAGTGTATGGGTATTCCTTATTTTCTTTCTAATTGTTAAAATTTCAAATTCAAATTATAATATAATAGCACTTTAGATTATTAGCTTCTACATTTTCTAATATTAGCTCTTAAAAGCAAAATATGTCCTTACATGGCTATTTTTGAAATCGAGCTTATATGAGTAAAATATTAAAGTGTAATGTATTTAATGGACTTTATTCATAGCATTCTATCATCTTATATCATTATTTTCTTATATTTTCAAAATTATCATAAACAAATTTGAAGATTTTCATAAATAAAAACTTTCTATATTAAGTGTAAAATAATCAAATTAGATCTTTATACTTTAAGAAGACCTAAATCATATTATATTATAAAACTAGTTACTCAATTCTTAATAATTTATTGAATATCACATTTTAAAGATTTGCTTGAATCAAACTTTAAATGCTGAAAATATTAGATTTTTTATAATACTAATTTACTCTAAGGATATTAGTCAACATTCTAAAGTATCAAATCTTTATTTTATCAATTTTATGTCAGGTAATTTAAATAATATAATAAAATAATATTTTTTTTTCTAAATTCAACATAAGACAAATGAATTATTAAAACCTTGTGCTATAAAAACATTCTATTCATATCATTTTATGAAGTTATACATTTAATTAATAATATTTTTAACTTTACTTTAATAAAGTTACCTTATTACACTTCTTATATCTAACCCTAAGCTATTTTTATCATATTGGTACTAGTTGTATAATAGTAGCAAGAATTGAATGACATCCTCATGTACATATATATCATATAAATTTCACATGTCATAATATCATAATCTTAATTTAATCACAATATGAGGTAATTAATTTGTCACCACAATTATCGTTATTTATAGTATCATAACTTTAAACACATTCAGGTTTCAATACAAGCATACCCACTTATCAAATAATAGTCCTAAGCTTCTCATGTATGGTCATAAGCTAAGTACAGTCACAATCACAATTTCAATTGAAGCATGTATTTTTCACAACCAAGGAACAACCCATTTAATACTGTTATTATATCATTTATAAAAGTTCAATCAATAATAATTAATTGGAAATAAATGGTGCTTCAAAAGCACCATTACATGCTACAATTTTTGGCATAATAAGAAGCAACTAAGATCATAAGTTCTTCATACTCATTTATATTAAGATGCATAGCTACACATTCAATTTGATAGTTTCACAACATATTATCTTAGTATGTAGAATAAATAGAGTGTATGTATAAGAATTTCTAAAATAGATATATATTCATTTAGGAATACCAATTTGCTCCAAGGATCCCTAAGTATTCCATTTTCATCTTTTCCTTTTCTTTCTATTTCACAATTTATGAGGATAATTTATAAATATTAATATTACTCACTTCATGATTACCCCATTATGTACTTATTGTATAAATATAATAAACTATGTTATCTTTGATGTTTGAAGATCAAATACCTTATGTTAAACTGTTATAAATTATAAAAATATAACAAAGGTTAGGTATGACATGCTATATAGTCGCCTTATTTATGATATTTGAATGATGTTTTATGAGAAATTCAAAAATTATAAAATTATTATTCATAAAACTTATTTTACATAAAAATAAACTCAATTAGCTTTTCATATACTAATCATTTGCCTAAAATAGTAAAGATATAAAAGTGTTCTGCCTCTTTGAAGATAGACATAGAAATTTCACTTTTCAAAATTTTAAGTTTTTAACTTTTATCCATTATTTTGGGAATATCTCAAAATATGTGTATAAAATATTAGTTTGAAACTAATTCTATTTGAAAGTAAACTTAATTACTTTTTCAACGATAGGTGACTCTTTTAAAACGAGCATAAAATAAAAGAATTATGTTCTTTTAAAATTAATATAAAATTCTAGGGATTGTAAGTTCATTATGCAATTGATTCACTTTCCTTGAACTTGCATCTACACAAGGAGAATTGCACACTCGATTCTTATACCCAAATTTGCTTTTGGACTATGAGAATTGATTATATGCTTGATTCACATATGAAAAATCACATTTTTTTAATGAAAATTTCATTATTTATCCAATAAAAATGCCTTCCAAACACTTATTTTATATTCTAAACCATGATACAATCATTAATATAATTATTTAACATCTTATATCATCTTTCTTTATCACTTATTACATCCACCACATCAAATTAAATGTGTTTCAAGTAAAATCATAAAAAGACTAATATTTTATTAATACCATTACATAATCACAAATCCATGAATTTAATTAGATTATCAAATCAATTTGTATGGAAGAAAGTGTTAAGAAGCTTGTTTAAAGATTTTTCAATTTTAATCATATCAAAATTAATGGATTATAAAGTTAGGTAATGGATTCTAGAGTTAGGGTTTAAAATTCCTAATAAAACTAAATAACCTCTATTTTTTTCATCAACTTAGAAGAAATAGGAGATATTCTTAATGAAATCAATCTTTTTACCTTGATAGGATGAAGAAATCAAGAATTGATGTTTTCATTACTTGATTTGTGGAATGGTAGGAGAAAGTGTAAAGAAAATTAGGAGAAATTGAAGGATGAAGAGAAATGAAAGAAATTAGGGGTTTAGGGCTAAAATAGTAGGTTAAAGCCCCAAGGACTGTTTTCAAAAAAATGCTTTTAAACTTTTTTCATATTTATACACTCACTTATATCAGTTCAAAACTTTATATTTCATGATTCAAATAAATTTTTTATCAAATTTTTACCCAATTCATATTCATATAGTATCAATTTTATTTATTTTATTTTATTTTATATTTTACACATAAAATTCTAAACTTAACCAAATTTATCAGTTACCTTAAGTATTCCTTTTCATAAAATAATTTATTATAATTTAAGAAAGGTGTAACAATTAGGCATGGAACTTAACATGATTGAATAAATTGACAAGGGATGCTAGTGAAGATTTTGTTACAATTCATATTTAGGAGTTAAGTTCACATAATTAGTTGACAATGCAAAGTAAAAATATTTTATCAATTTAAGCTATTAGGTGTTGGATGAATGGTAAGGAACTTAAATAATATACTGAATATGTTAAGTTTAAACCACCTTGCAATGAATGTAAAGAAAAGAGAAAAATACTTGTACTTATTCATATTAGTTGACAATGTAAAGTATAATGACTTAACAAGATAAACTTGTTTCAAAATTAGGTAAACAATATAACAAACCAAAACATGTGCAAAGTGTAATTTGCTATAATAAATGCTTAAATAAAATATCAAGAAAAAAAGCCTTAACATGAAGTATTTGTTAAGAAAAATATCACCACTCCAAACATATAAACATTAGACAATTAAATAAATTAAGTATCATAATAAATTATGCTAACAATTTTAATATGAAAAACTTTAAACTCTAGGAAAAAAACTTACCAATAATAAATGATCCATTACATTAATAAAAATTATAGGATAAAATCTGTGAAGATTATTAACCATAAACCTATAAATTTCAAACCACTATCCTTACATCTATTATAAACCCTTACGAAAGTTCCCATATAACCTCTATAAATACTCATATCATATATCTCTTTTATTTTAAATCCTTGGCCAATATAAATATTTATAACTCAATAATACTTGTTTGACAAGGAATCTCACTCTTATCTTAACTCAAAAAACTAATTTGAATAAGAAGATAACTCCTAATAGAGAATAATCATAAATTGATAATAATTTAAATTTAGGTCAAACTTAACAATCTCTAGTCTTGACACAAATTTTATTATTTTTATTAATCTTTATGCTTCATTAATTGCCAAATGAGACTAATCAAGGGCCACCAAGCACTAATATCATTTATCATTAATTATTAAAAAAAATCTCCATTCTAAACATATAAATGTTAAGCTATTAAATTAATTAAAATATCACAATAAACCACACCAATACTTTTAACATGAAAAAAATCCCAAAGTCCAAGAGAAAAAACCATTAATGAGAAAAGACCAATTACCTTAACAAAGATTACAAAATAATGAGTATAAATGTACTTAATTGTAGTTTCATAACTTTCTAACCATTATGGTTATATTTGTCACAAATCTCTATATAAGTTTCGACATAACACTCATAGACACACATTACATATCTCTCATTTTTCAAATAATTAGTTAATATAAATATTTATAACCCAAAAATACTTATTTGACAAGGAACATTACTTTGATTCTAATTAAAAAAACTAATTTAAATAAGATAACTCACAATAAAGAATAATCACAACTTAATAATAATTTGAATTTGATTCAAACTTAACAATATCACAATTAAAGTCAAGAGCCGAGATGGTATCCTTCCAAAGAAACTAAAAGAAGTTAGGTTTTGCTTTGTTACAATTTTGAAAGAAATTACATAATTTTATGTGAAAGTTATAACATCATTTCATAAAATTTATAATTTTTATGTAAATTTATAATTTTTTATAAAATTAAGCAAATGCATTTAAGATACAAAAGATGTAATTTTATGCATTTAAAATATAAAGGATCCTAATTTGTATCTTTCACTACTATAAAATTGCAAATAAATATCATTCAAAGCTAACACCAACATTTATTTTAATGTGATAATATTTTTAAAGTTATTTAAAAATTTGAGATGGTAATTTATAAATATAATTGACATCTATTTAGATGTAATAAATTTTTTAAAATTCTTAGGAAACTTTAATATGTTAGTTTTATACTCAACAAACATTAAAATGTATAGTTTTTAAAGGTTATTAGGTAAATGAGGAAACCTATAATGTTAATTTTATATATAACCAACATTTAAAGATATTGAAAAAGGTCAGGTAAGAAAATATTAAACATTAACACTTTAGTTTTGAACTCCATGTCTAAATATATAGCATTTGCAAGGTTACAGGAGACTATGAAAGCTTAAAACTCCTATTTTGTACATAAATATCATTTAAAGGAATTTCAAATGTTTCATTAGGAAATATAAAATGCTTATACGTTCAATTTTGGATTTAACTAATATCTAATTGTATGGCACTTATTAACTTACTTAGAAAAAAGTGACACATAGGATGTTAGGTTTAATGTTAATAATTGATGCTATTATTTTTCATATTGCTTATAAATTTTACTTTTATTTTTCATATGACACATTTCTATGATACATTTGTTGCAAATTTTATTGAAATATCTCATCTATTCTTTAATATTAATTTAAAGGAATGGATAGGATGCTTTAAAAAGTTTTGTAACATATTTATAAGTTTCGACCCATACTTTAAGTATATTATCAAGACTTCTAAGAATTTGTAGAGTTTCTAAAAATTTCCTTTTCATTCTTTAATATTTTAGCTACATATTTAGAAATGCTACAAATTTTATAGAGCACTTTCACTCATTCTTTTGCAATATCAAAGAAAGATTGTAACTACTTTCACATGATCTCTAGCATTTTCAAATGTACTGTAAGAATTGGTGAGTTATTCTAATATTGTCGAAAAAATAGTACTTTCTTCAATATATGAGAATTTACAATAAGGAGAAGGGTTTTGATTCAATTAACGTGTAAATTTAAATACATACTGATTTCGTTGTACTATGGTATTAATGATTTAATGCAACTTTTATGTAGCTTATTTTATGGATTCATTTGGATGGTCTCATATATATGTAATGCTTTGAAAGGAAATAAAATCTCTTGAAGTAAATTTTTAGAATTACTTGTCTATTTTATTATCTATTTATATTTTGAGAATAAATTATTTAAGGATAATTAAATTTACATTAAATTTGTATAATTAACAGTTTGGATTGCAAAGTGTACTAAATAAAAGATATTATAATATAAGTAAAATTGGATGATCTCAATTACTTTATTTACATTCATAATTTGATTACAAATGGCGTAATTAGTATAAAATACTTCTCAATGATAAGGTATTAGTTTTACGTGAATAATCAATATTTTAATAAATTATAATGTAGATTGTTTACAAAATTAATCTCTAAAATTTGAAACTTAGGATGTTAATTTTATATATAATAAATGTATAAAGATATTGCAAAAGTTTGATGAAAAATGTTAATCTTTAACACGTTAATTTTAAACTTTATTAATGTCTTGAGTTATGACATCTATGAGGTTACGAGGAAACCATAAAACACTTAAGATAGTTTTGTATATAACTATGTTTTGAAAACAATTCAATCATTTGGCTAGAAAATGTAAGAAATTTACACTTTGATTTTGTACTTAGTCGACATCTAAAGGTATAATAATCATTACTTCCTTAGGAACTAGATTATACTAAAGAGATAAGTTTTGTTACTAGTAACTAATATCTAATATTTTGGATAATGCCTATAAATTTTGCTTTCACTACCTATTTAAATTATCTCATCATACCTTAACATCTATTATTTAATTTGAAAGATTAGATTAAATATCATTGCTCTCCTCCAATTTCATTTTGTACATCTAAAAGATGGTAAGGAAGCTTGCCAAAGGACTTGCTTACTTTGATATCCTTTACATTGAATAGAATAATATTCAACACAAGAGAATTGAGAACAAGGATAAACTAAATTTGCATGGACTGGTATAAAGAAAATGACAATATTTTTCATTTATTTATTGTAATCTTAGTATGTACGTTGTTTATTGTAAATGACAAGTTGGTTGTTTATTATAAATTATAGTGTTTTAAGTGTATATGTCAATGTAATGATATGAAAATAAATAAAATTAAAAAATATATATTTTTATCATAAATTATCTAATTTTTCATATGTTTTTAAATTTACATTTAATCTATTATAACAATGAAAGACAACAATTTTTTTTATAAATATCTATATTATAACAATGTTTTGTATTAAATAATCGATATTAAACATTATTTATTTAAACAACACCATATTATTATAGATGGCAATGTTTTATAAGAAAACTAACATCTAATAGCTAACATGATTTTCTTGATCTCATTTTATGCATTTTTATTTTTTAATAATCGCTTTGTAAATTAATATAATATTGCTTTATATCATTATTTACATTAACAAAAAATACAAATCGACTAATGAGAGAATGAAATAAAAAACTAAAAAAAGTGACACCATTTGCAAAATCAGAATTCCTTTAATAAGAAACTTTTTAAAACTTAAAGATGAACTCTAAGAAAACCATGAAGTATTAATTTTCTTTTACTCTTCTATGAAGACAAGATATACTCATAAAATCTTTAAATATTTTCATTTTAGATATGTTTTAATATTTTTATTCTAATTATGTGGTGTTGTTTATTTAAACTTTGTGTTTGTGCATGCAAAAATCTTTAACTTAGAATGATTAGGGTTAAAGTTATGAAGTATTACTAAAATATTTCTAATGCTCTATTAGCTCATAAGTATACATAATAACCTTAAGTACAAAATAAATTACATATAAAATCTTGCATACATATATATATATATATATATATATATATATATATATATATATATATATATATATATATATATATATATATATATATATATATATATATATATATATATGGATTTATTTTAATTTTGAGTATGTGTTTAAAAAATATTCTGCTTGGATGATTTGATGCTTATAGATATGTGATATGTTTGAATTTTAGGTATATAGCTAAGAATATAAAATTTGTAATGATATAAGGTTTGCTTTATATTCTCGTATATATATGATTTTTTTTACTAGATTAGCTAATAATAGATCGAAGATGGATATGTGTTTACTGGTATAGTGCTAACTATAAAATTAGGGTTAATGATTTTTTTATCAAATTTATAATTTTTAAATGAAATAATTTAATGATAACTTTATAAAGTACCCTTCCATTAAATGTTATTGTGTTAAGAGGGTGATGGTTAAATAATTATGAGATTATCTATTTATCCATGACATTGACATTAAGTATACTTGATAGGTTTGGCATAATAAAAGTGAATGTATAGCCAATCTATTAATGATGAAGATGAGGGTTTCAATGCTTACTTATGAGATGTATCATATGATATTATAGATAATTTTATTGAATGTTTGAATGTCTTGGATAGCTTGTTGAGTGATGTGGAAAAGTTATTGTATCTGAGTCACACAAATATCACATATTTATCTATTGTCTGAAAATTATTCAACTTGAAATTAAAAAATAAATGGAATGATAAAAGCTTCACAAATTACCATAATTATTGAAAAATATGCTTCTTGAATATAATGTTCTACTAACTCATGCTTATGATATGAACAAAAGCATATGCTAGATGGGTATAAAGTATAAAAATATTCTTGTATGTCTTAATAATTGCATATTATATTTGAGAAAAGTACAAAATATTAAATGATTATCCAAAATGCAATGTAATATATTACAAATTGAAAAAGTATGATGATAGCATAAAAAATGGGGCTTCTGTTAAGGTGTTATGATATCTTCCTATAATACAAAAGTTTAAATGCATGTTTGTCAAAATAATAGATGCCAAAAACTTAGCATAGCATGTGAAGTGGATGATTTCTAATGGCAAGGTTAGTCATTTAGTGAATTATCCTAATAGAGAATAATTAACTTATCATTTCTTGAATTCAATAGTAAAGCAAGAAACCTTAGACTTGCACTGTGTACTGTGGGAGGAACTCTTGTGATAATACAAGTAGCAAATATAGCACACATGTAATATTGGTAATTTACAATCGCTCTCCTCATTTATGCATGAAACACAAGTATATAATGTTAACATTGTTGACTTTGGAGCCCAATCAACCATAAAATGACATAAATGTCTTTATCGCTTATTAATAACTTAAGATTTAGGTGTGATAAAGGTGTTTTAGTCTTTTATATATATCATTAGAAGTCTTTTAGGTTGCATGTTATGCTTTTTTGCACAGTTAGTAACTTTCTAAGTTATAGAAATTTTTTAGGATAGAATGTTAAAAGGTATAAAACATGCCTTATTAGTGAAAATGACATATACTCTTATTAACTTAAGCACAAGAAGAAAATAATGTATCTTAATTATAAGAGATTCCTATCGGTTTCCATAACTATCATAAGCTAAGAAAGGGTTTCAATGGCTTATCAAGGGAAGTATTGGTTGTATAGCCTTTAATTAGAAGGAGGTTTATAAAAAGGTGAAAAATATTAACATAATTTTTAGTAAACCCAATTCACTTACAAGTAGCGACACTTCATGGAAGAAAATGTATATATTCTTCAATCTTTTATATTAGAAGGACTTATTTGTCAGATATAACATTAATACCATGCATGTGAAGAAAAATACATGTGATAATCTGATTGAAATGCTCTTAAACATACTAAGCAAAGACAAAAGATAAAGTTAGAGTAGGACTAGACTTTCTTAAAATGGTCATATAGGAGGAACTAGCACTAAAAAAAAGATTAACATATATATTTACCTCTGACTTGTTATATCTTACTTAAAAACGAGGAAATGAGTTTTTACAAGTTTTTACATAGTGTTAAAATGCCCTAAGGATATTCTTTCAATATTAAAAGTCTTATTTTTATGAAAAATATAAAATTAGTTAATTTGAAAGTCTCATGAATGTCATACTTTAATATAGCAATTTTTATCAATAGCCATTCGAGGAATATTTTCTAAACATGTGAGATGCGTTATCATGAAACTTTGTTTCTTCTTCAATAAAATACATGACAAGATTATTGACTTAAAGAATTTAGATAAATTATGAAGAGATATATTGTTTTTACATTGTGTTACCTTGAAATATATTTTTCACCTTCATTCTTTAATATTATGGTACATTTGATGAGAGAGATAAAATCATATAAACTAATTTATTTAAGGTGTATGTACTCATTTAAGCAACATATAAAGGTTCTAAAAATGTATATGCATGTACTAGAATAGACCCAAAGGATTTATTGTTAAAAAGTACATTAGTAAGGAGGTTATGGAATTTTTACACTAAATATTTATCAAATATAAGCACTATTAGGCTTCTTGAGCCTTATTATAATTTTAAGAAAAAGTATATCAAGTACTCAAGTGGAGAGCATAAACCATGAAATATATGCATATATATACTTTTATATCCTGCAAAATAGTGTAAAAGTTAAGCCTTACATGGATAAGCAAATTGCTTTCATAAAAAATCTCAATCATGGCAAAAATGAGCAATAGATATAAGCTAAACATATTCTATAACTAAATGAAAAGCATGATGACACAAACATTAGATGTTGTTTTTGACACTATAAGATGATTAGCTAATAACCCTCACACAGAGCTCATATTTTATTATATATATGATATCAGTGGATATTCTTTCTACATAAAAGGTATATAGTGTAAGTAGCACTATATAACACTTTAGTAGCTCAAGCAATGCATACCTTTATTAACAAAGATAAAAACTTTACTTATGCGATGATGTCGTATTATAGGGTCTTCAAAGATATATGAAAGCTCAATTATGTCCAATTAGAGGAGCCCATGTTTCAATATAAATAGGTGGAGAATAACAATAACATCCATGTAGACAAGTCAAGATTCACGTTGGTGGATTTTGGTAAGATAAGTCATAAAATAAAGTTATTCATAATGAGATCCTAAGAAAAATAATTTTTTTATATGATAAACCTAATTCATAAAAAGTAGTTTATAGTTCTTTAAGGAAAGAGATAAACTACAAGTAATAGGAATGAAAGGAATTTAGTGGAGTTTTATGTGTGAAAAGATCATGATTTGGGAATATGAGTTAATGATCTTTCCAAAGCAATTTTCTTGCATAATTTTACTATATCAATGTTCCAATTTTTAAAGTTATGCTCATATATATAATTACTTGTTTATTAGTTTATATTTCATTAATTATTTCCATTTTATTAATGCAGATTTTATGTGAGCAATAATAGTAATGAAGGGATAAGAATTAGAATATCCTTATACAAAAAAATTTGATGATAATTAGAAATAATTTTGCTTTCATCAATAAACCTCTTATTTATGATTGCTATAACTACTAAATTGTTATGTGTTTATTTTTCCCTTATAGTTTGAAACATAGCTTGGTTACATGCTAACATTCAACAATCTAATCTTTCTTTCATGAGGTATTATTTAATTCAATGTCCTAATTATATGGAATTAGTGTAATAGGAAATATGGTTTCTATTTCATTTTAGTTTTGAATTGGATTAGAGTATTTTAAGGTTAGTTTTTATTTCATTTAAGAGTTTTGTATATATTTGAAATTAAAAGTAATATAGTAGGAAGTGTTCTAAATAGCCATACAAAATGGATAGGGTGCACAGAGGGAACCAAAGGTCTTTTAAAGGGGAAGGGAACATACTGCATCAATTATTTAATAAACTTAACATGGTATATAAGACATTTCATCTTGGATTTTTAAAATTATCAATGTTTATCATTGAGTTTTAATATTAGTTTAATGGTAAAAAGTGATGCCTATGTTTTAATAATTGACAGTCTTAACTTATCATGTTATATTTCTCATAAAGAAACAATGACAATTTTATCAATAGAAAAACTAATATTATTTTATTTTTTTATATCATTGATATAATTAGCATTATAATAAATATATAATGATGCTAGATCAGACATTAATTGAAAATTGATATATAATTTGTTAAATATTGGACATCTATTTACAATTTTGTAGTTGTGTTTTCTTCAATCTGCCTCTCTCGAAATTTCAAATAGTTGATGGTAATGCTTTAAGGAATGTTATTTATGACTTTTTAGATTAAGTGATGTAGCATGTACAAATTTATATATAGATTTACACTTAACTATTGGCAACCAGAATTATAAGTAGTTGAAAGTTAAAAATAAAATTTAGTATGTCTAGTTGTGATATTTTTAAAAATATAATAAGAAAAGTTTTATGAAGATAATATATTAAGCATAAAAATTTAAAATGGTAGTGATTAATACAACAAATATTAATTTTTACTTAATAGTATAATTTTATATTAAAAGTTACAAAGCAGGCTAGTATATATATAAACCATAAAATATTAAAAAAATAAATATCTCATATTATAAAATAACTCAAAATTAATAAAAACCAAAAATAAAAGGAGAGCCAAATGAAATAATATGCAATTTTATTGTGCTTTTGTGATGTATATATGTCTTTAACAAAGAAGTAAACACGCCTTTATAGGCAAATTACCTTCTACTAAAGGAAAGCAATAATTAAGTTACCTATATATAGCTTACCATGTAGCCTATTATTCTCAAATTCTCTTTACACAAATTTAGATATACATATATTATAAAATATTATAATACTCTTCTTTGGATGTTAATTTTATAAAGAATATATTTTATTAAAATCTTTATTAAGAAAACCCTAATGAGAAAAAAATTCAATAAAGGGAAAAAAGTACATGATTTTTTTTATCAATTGCCTCATTAAAAACTTTATCAATAAAAACCTAGTGGAAAAAAATTGAAAAGGAAAAAAGATTACAACATGTATTCAATTTTTCCTATTGAAAATATTATTAATATTTGAAATGGCATAATTCAATCTTATGAATCAATTTTTCGAAAATTGATGTAGACAATGCCTTTATGAATAAATTTGTTAAATTATCACTTGAGCAAACAAATTTGTTAAACATTAATATGAATGTTCTTTTAAAGATTATGATTGAAAAATAATTTTGGAGAAAGTGTACTTTGTTCTATCTTCTTTAATGTATTATCCTTTCAATTGAGTTATATAAGTAACATTATCTTCATACAATCATGTTGAAATTTCTTTATTCGAATCTTAACCACATGCTTCTTAGATATGTTAAGTTATCGATCTTAATGAAACATATTTTTGACTTGCATTATAAATTGTTATTATTTTTACATGATTTAAAAAATTAGTAGTTATAATTTGTTTTATTAAACACCATGATACAGCTATACCATCACATGTAAATAAATAGCTAATTTAAAAATAAGTTTTATGTGTGTTTGAAAAATATCTTGAATTTGTACAAGCCAATTAGTTCTATTTCTAAATCATATGAATAATATAATCCTATGCCAGTTGTTCCTATAAGATAACTAGAGATATTTTTTGTAATATCCCAAGTTAAAAATCTAAAATTTTATAAATTATGGATGCTTGAGGATATTTATTTATTTTTTAGTTAATATGTGATTTTAAGTTTATTTTTTATATTAATGATTTTGAAATATTGAAATGATCTTTATGAAAATATTTGAAATTTATTTATTTCTTTATATACATAATCATTATTAATTTGAGGTTTATTTAAAAATTTATGAGGATTTTCTTATAAGATGGAAGTAGTAAATATTGGTATAAAATGTTATGAATTAATTGTTAGTAATTGATAAATTATCCTAAAAATTGAAATATTTAGTTTCAAAATTTGTACTTTATCAAAATATACATATACATATACATATACATACACATACATACATACATATATATATATATATATATATATATATATATATTATGTATATATTAGTAAAGGATTGCAAATACATGAAATGGTATTTTACATAAATAAGATTTATGATATAAGTGGTTGGGATTTAATAAAGGGAGGGCTAAGTAATTAAAGTTAATGGCTAGGATTTTAGGTGTAGAATAGGTTATGTACTCATGCTACATTGAATAAAACCCCAAAGCTGCCTTTTTTATTTTTCTTTCGTTTCCTTTCTTGATTCAACAGTCTTCTCTTCCTTTTTTTTTCCAAATTTTTCTTACTTTTCTCTCAGTATTACTGCCCTCTCTCTCATATCCTTCCTTCCATCGCCTTAGCTCTCTCTCCTTCTTTCTTTCTAAGCCACTAACAGACCTAGCGCCACTGCTTGTAGCAGCCTTATTGCCAACTTTAGAAGTTACTACGGTGCAGCTGTTGATTGTAGATGTAACAGCATCGCATCTTGCAACCAAACCAATAGGAAAAGAAAATATTGGTTCTCTTAAGCTACCCACTAATAATCTCACTCTCTTCTTTGGCACCATTGTGTGGAGGTTTTATTGGACATGAAGAAGGCTTTAAGAACTTAGCAAAGCAGCAAGTTCCTTTATGAAACAAGGCAAGTTAAAAACTGCAATTTTGGCGAGCTCACCTATTTTTCGATGTCGGTGAGCTGCCGACGACTCCTTTAGATGGTGGTGAGCAAATATATATCATAATATTTTATATTTGTACTGATTTGAAGATGAATCCAAGAAAACTATTTTTATATAATTTGAGAAAAATGGTATTATTTCCAAAAAAAATGATATTTTTATGTTTTAGTAAGATAAAGTTAACATGGTTATATTGTTTTTATATTATTAATTTTACTGATAGTGGGTGTTCAAAGTTAATTTAGAAAAGTTCTTATTTCTATGATGATCTGGATTAGTATGAGTAAAACTATTTTTACAAGGTTTTGGAAGTGTGATGCTAGGTTAAAAAATGATATTTTATGTTATAAAATGATAGGTTATTATGCTGAAAATATTTTTGGAATAGTATATCTAATTTGAAATAAGCTAGAAGACTTCACTCTTATATAACTTAAAATATTAAGTGAAAATCTTGAGAAATCTAATATTTTGGTTTTAAGACTTTGATTTAGATAGTTTCAATAAATGTGATTTATTTTCTTATTCTTTAAAGAAGGATTAAAATGTATGTATGTATGTATGTATAAAGAAATATATGCATGGTTTTATACACTGAAGTGAATAGAGTCCATTTAGAACTTGATTTGGGAGAACTTTCATTTATGGGAACTTTTTTTGTAAAATTTAGGCTATATGAGATTAAATGCCATGATCAGGATATTTACAAAAAATTATATCTTTATACTTTAAATGATTCTAATTTGATTGAAGAAAACTTATTTTGCATACATATGAAACATATGATAATGCTTTTAAAGGATTAATCGGGATAGTTAAGACTTTTTTATATGATCTACCTTAATATTTCTATATATATGAGTTCAATTTCAAATTACTATATAATAGCATATTTTGATCTCATGAGATAATATGGAAAAAATGATAATAATAAATGAATTAGTGATTTAGATTGTAGTATACTATGATATGAAATAGAAATAGAAATGATTGGAAGGAATGTTTATTTATTCACAAATCATTATGATAAATTACAAATAGGAAGAAAAGAGCAAAGTTAAACTCGGATGCTTTAGGATAAATGAAATAGGTGGATCCTACTAAGTAAGTATATATCTTATCACTATTTTTATTTTAAAAAGATAATTTAGATATTGTAAATTGTATTCTTCCTATTAATAATATAGATTTCATGCTCACATTCATATCTATATATTTATATATAAACTTAATTTCTTTATATAAGAGTAGCTAACTATTAAGTGATTACTAGTTAATTAGAGTGCGTAGCTGAAGTATGATGATGTTATTAGTGATCACTAAATGTTATGATTGAACTGTTTATCACTTGTATGCTAGAAATAATAGTATAAAATGTGATTTGAGAATTAAGCTTTCCTATATATACTATCTATGCATGCTACCATAGATGGCATTGAAAATTATAAACTGTGTTAGAGTTGTGATATTGGAAATTATGAATTGTATTGGAATGATACTCTAAAAGCCAAATGGAAAAATTCTTGGCTAACAATTGTGGAGAATATAAGATTGATCCAAAAGTTGGATGGGAAATACTCGGTGAGTAGTTGAGAGAAGTATAGACTTGATCCTAAAATAAAAAGGCGGCTACATATATGATTACTATAGCTGAACGTGTGGTTAGATATGATATTAGAATTTTGCTTTTTATTAGATGTCATTGTTTGACATGTATGTAAAGATATAATGTGACTGTGATGACTTATTTGCATTTTGGCCTTCAGGGTTATTTGCGATTATGATTTCTACCTGGAATGGGTAGTGTATGATATGATGATAATGATGTTAAGCACTATCAGATAATTGAATTTATTATAATTTATGATAAGAAGTATAAAATTTAAGTTGTGTAGGTGGATACTTCATCTAAGGTTTAGTTTTACATGTTTAGAAATTCAAAGAGCTTAGGTTAAAATTATTTCCTTAAATCATACTTTTAACTAGCATAAAACCTAAATGAATTAAGATTTAATAATGGTAGATATATGCTCATTGAGTTCTTATAACTCACTTTATCTATTTGCAATGTTTTTATAGGTTGAAATAAATGAATTTGAGTTTAATGCTTCTATGGAGGTTAAAGACCGCCTAATAAAAAGGATTTAATAGTTGGAATTCCTCTTTAAGTTAGGATCAACCTTTGAAATAGAATTGTTGTTGATCCATCATTTGATGAGTTGAAATGTTTATTTGTGCCTAAGTTTAAGATTTGTATAGTATTATGTATATGTTGATTCTGTAGTATGTAAAAGATATCTAGGTTTTTTATTTTAAGATATGTGGCCTCCGAGAAGCATCCAAAAACAAGAGAAAATCTATCCATTTATCTACAAAAATTTCAAAACTAAATTTAAAGCTCCCCTAAAATTTAGAAACTCTCGTTAGATAAAAAGAATGAAAATTATGAAGACTTGTGAAAATCGATAATAAGATCCATGCCGATCACGGTCAGGATAGGTTGTGACATTTTTAACCCTATTCCATATATATTCAAGTTGGAGAAGAACTATATATTGCTACTAAACTTATTGGAAAAGTAATATTAGGATATATGTTATTAGCAAAGTACATTAGTGCATAAATTGCACTAAGATATGGTATTTTCAGATCAAGAAGTGTTTCATTTTCCTCTCGAGCCAAAAAAGGTCTTTTTTAATATCAAGTGAACAAACCACCATTGATTACTTAATGTGATTTATTCATATAAAAGCTTTTCTATATAATTTGCTTAGTGGACAAAGATGCCATTAATTAAATGCCCAATTTGCAAACCAAGATTAAATTCTATCTTTTCAAGATATTTCATTTTCAACTTTCTTTTCAAGTATTCTACTGCCTTTAGGAATTCTTTATAAGTTCTAATAATGTTCAAATTATCAACATATATAGCAATTATGGCAAACTTAAATTTAGATTTCTTTATAAAAACACAAAGGTTTATAAAATCATTATTGTGTCTTTTTTTAATGGATATTCACTAGGATGATTGTACTATATTTGTCTAGATTGCTTTAATCTATACAAAGATTTTTGTAATTTAATTGAATACATTTCTCGAGAATTTGACTTGCATGTTTCATGCATTTTAAATCTTTGAAGGATTTATATATGTGTGTGTGTGTGTGTGTGTGTGTGTGTGTGTGTGTGTGTGTGTGTATCATTGTCAAGCTTGCTATAGGTATACATATCAACATGGGTATTAAAAAGATGCACCCCTATGATCTTAAAGGTTGATGAGGTATCATAATGTAATTACGTCTATTAAGGGGGAATATGTTTCTTTGTAATCAATTCTAGGTCTTTGAGAAAAACCTTATGCTACAAATCATACATTGTTTCTTGAAAACTAATTTTTCTTATTTCTTTTTCACATAAAAACCTATTTGTACCTTAACCTTAGGTGTTTGGACTACTAGTCCAAAAATCTCATGTTTTGAAAGTGAGTTTAATTTTGCATGAATTACATCTTTCCATTTTGGCCAATGATCTTTATATCAACTTTCTTTAACTTTCTTTGATTCAAAATCTTCATTATTTTATATAACATTAAACATTACATTATATGAGAAGATGTTGTTGATAACTATTTGTTTTCAATTCCATGTTTCTAATGTGGAGACATAATTTGTTTATATTTCTTCATTTTTAGCAATCTTAGGTATCTAAACTTTTTCTAGAAGTTTATTATCAATTATGTTTCAATTTGTTGTGACTCATTAAATTGTAATTAGCGAGAAGCCTGATACTTATTTCTAGTAGCCTTACCCACTGATTATGCAAACTTTAACATAAGGATTACCTAAATCCCGTAAATGTTTAACACATAACCTAAACTCTAATTAAATGAACAAAATTTCTTCTATTTCAAGGACACTATAGGAATTAATTCCTTGATATTGTAAACTTATGACTCAATGGACATGAATAACGTTTGTCATAAGAAACTAATAAGACTTCATACAACCACCAATGCTATATAATCTATAATTATAGTTTACTCTTCATCTGTTAACTTCAACATTCAATAACCTCGGACTTCTATTAAGGTAGCTTCCATGTCACTTATGATAAACCTGAAATCATTAAGAATGAACAAGGAATGAATTTAAGAACTCAGTAAGCATATGTATATACGTGTGTGTACATTCTTAGAGCTAATAACTAAGATCACTTAAAATAAGAAGGATTGTTATAACAGAAAAGAAATTAATTAAAAGTAACAACTAATCTAGGATTTATACTTGAGTTTTCAAATTATCTTAAACTTAACTATCTTTTTAGAAATCAAAGTAAAATTATGAGTTAAACTAACCTTTTCATAAGATATCACAAAAATTAATGAAAATAGAAATTCAACCTTTATTGTGACTACTAATTAACTATATCCATTCACAAACCCAACCTTATGCCTCCAAGTTAATATTATCCATTCATAATGGTTAATTCTGAATTTGGGATCATTTTCTTTTCATCATATCATCTTCCCCATTCTTATGTTAGTTAGGCTCGATAATATTTCAAAACCATATATCATTAATAAGTGATATAATATCTCCTTTAACATATGATTTACATTAATTTACAAATGACAATCCTACACTTGTTCATGTGGTCATAATTCACACATTCCATAAGAAATACCATCGAATATAGCATTGTTATTGTATAATGCAACAACAATATCAATACCTTGCCTCTACTTAAGGCCTTCAAAAGTTTTACAACAATGTTCTCACATTATATTATTAGATATGCCTATTTATTCCATGTTAAGTTTAGCAATAACATTATATAGGCTAAAAGCTAACTATTATCTAGTGTTAAGAATTTCTCACACATAGTATATCAGAATTAATAAATTCAACATCAAGCAAATATTTTATATATATATAAGCACTCAAATGATAAGTAATCATGTAATATTAACTAAAGTAATGGATTTAGATATGACTTTCATACACACACACACACACAGAAACACATATTTTTACATATATATTTATATATAGATACATATATTTATAGCCTTAGCTTACAGTATTATTTCTCCTTAGAAAGGCTTCAAAACTTTATCATTCCACTAAATCTCTTATATTTTCACCAAATTTGAGAATAAAATTAACAGTATAGCAATCGTAACTATTTCTTCTTTCTAATTCCTATTTTAATTTCTAATTACAACATCACAACCATTTAGAACACTATTACCTAATATTTTAGGATTAAAATAAAAAATATATTTAACAACCATATTTAGGGATTTTTTTATTGTGGCTTAAAAAGACTAAAGTATTACAAGTTTTTATTTCATGATTACTTGCCTCTTCTGAAAAATGGTTACTAACAACCTAGTTAGTAATAGAAGTGAACAAAGACACTAGTGAAATAATAGCAATAGTTCCTTATTTAACCATATTTAGCATAAATTTTTAGCTTCACTCTTAACTATTGTTCATGTAAATTAAGATAAGAAAAAGAATAGAAGCATTATGATGCTGAGCAAAGCTCTAAAGGCCAAAAAATGATTACATAAAAAGGAGGAAAAAAAGCGATCAAGCTAAAAGAAATGGTAGAGAAAGTAATTAGGGCTTTTATCCAAAAGAAAATAATAAGTTTAATCTTAAGAAAATAAAAAGAAAAGTTCAAAAAAAATGTTATAATGTAACATGTAGTTTTGTGAATTCTCATATCATTTACTTTTAACCATGAACGATTAATATAATGGATTTTTACTACCACTAAGAGGATAATATTTGACATGTATATATATATATATATATATATATATATATATATATATATATATATAATCTTAGAAAATACTATAATTTTATAATACTTCCAATTCTAATAATCTTTTTCTATTATTCTTTCTTTTCCCCAATAATTTCCATAATAATTCCATAAATCTTGTAATCAAACCTTGATTAAATAAATATAATTTTAATATTACTAATAAATATATTGAAATTTCTTAACTTTATTATAAACCAATCACATATATACTAATAAGTAATTTAATGACTCAAAAGTTAGTTAAATCAGAAAGTTCTTAAATAATATAGTTACTTTAAAATAAATACTTTAAAGACTTAAAGAAAAGAATTTAAATATAATAATATAAAAGTTTAAATATTAACTCAGATGTTATAAGTTCTTCTTTTCTTAAAAGAATTTGTCCTTAAATTTTAGACATGTTGTACTAGAAAAGAAATTAAATAGGGACACACTTATTTATAGTTAGTCAAAGAACATTATTACTAGATTCACCTTTCTGTATTATTAGTTCTTTAATTATGCAATTACTACATCTCATCTTGTCTTATGTTTATCTTTTATTAACACTAATATAATTTTATATTTATTTTCTCTATTACCTAAGACTAAGTATCTACCCTAATCATTATTCAATTATGCCTAATCAATTTTAACTTCCTAATGATATATTAATATCACCTATTCCTACATATTTATTATTTCTTTAAAATATATCCTACCTAATAATAAATTTTCAATCAGTTATCCATTCTTTTATTCATCATAAGATTTATTCAATTATAGATGGTTATTATTCCCTCTTAAGATTTTCATACATCCTCTAGTAAAGAAGTAGACTAATAAAAGCAAGAAGGTCAAGAAAATGTAGATATAGGAGTTTACCTCCTGCATAACTCATTATTTGGATACTATTCTTAATTCATCACTAAAAGCAAACGTAGATAATTATATATATGTGTAATTAAGAAGGTTAGAATAACCATTTAGTGTCTTAACAATATCCTATTTTAATCTAAAAAGGTTATTTATAAGTTTTCCAATCATGAAATAATGTTTGGAAGATTATATCCTTGATACAAACAATACTTCATCTTTATAGCAATATCTCACATTCCAATCAGGAATCCTATTATCCAAGTTATCCACAAAATTTCTTTTTAAGTTAAATACACTTACCTAAGATGTACATTTTATTACGAATTAGTTTCATCCTAAGTATAAGATAAGGCATAGGTTAGAGTTAATTAAATTTGTATATTTATAATTTATATGATTTATATTATGAACTTAATTTGATAAAATTCACATAGAATAGAAGTGTCAATAGGTTATCTACTTATAACCAATGGGTAGTTTTCCTTTATCAAGGAATCATATGCTATAATAATTTTGAAATCTTCCCCTCAACATACTTATTATTTCCTATACCAATTTCTACCTTCTACCCAAATTTGATTAAATATCCATCCGATTATTTTCTTTTTTAGTCATTATTCATCTTAAAAGTTTTCTTTTACCCTTAATTAAAGTGGTTAGATAAATAAAAGTAAATAACTATAGGGGAACCAGAGAGATATTCAAGTATCATTTTTTCATCATTTTTCACCACATATAATTCAATCATGAATGGTTAGCATTTTTATACAAATTCTTAAATAACTCATTTCAACATACAAACCTAGTTTATATGTACATCACACTTACATTAGCTCCACATTCTTATTTTCAACTCATTTTATAAAGATCATAGTGGCTAATCGAGTATAATACTTAAATATGAGCTCTTAGTAAAGAAGGTTATATTTGAACACCATGTTTGAGTACATAAGGATAGAGATAAACTTGAGCTTTGATATTTGAATATGGTATTCAAATACAAGACCCCAAAGAGTAGAGGTTGTATTCGAGTATCATATTCAGATACTCAAAATTAGAGATGAAAAGCTCTTTCAATATTTGAGTAAGGTATTCAAGTATTAAGCCCTTAAGTTCACTCTTCAAGAAGCATTTGGGTACTTTAATATTAAGCCCTTAAGTTCACTCTCTAGGCAATAAACCTTTAAGTACTATAACTAATTACTTTATTTTAGAATTCTAGAAAATGTTCTTAAAATACATAACTAAGCAAGCTAATTTTTCACTTTTAATTTATAAATAATATTTTAACTCATTAAATATTAAGCAAATGATATATAGTAATATTCTCTAGTTATAGACAACAGGGATTTATTTCAATGACAAGAATCATTTCGTAAACAACAAAATATCATGTAATTCCCCTTATCAACTAAGGTAATTAATTAAACTTACATTTTTAGCAATTTAGGTAAATTATCTACTTATCTAAGGTGATGGAAGAGATATACATATCTTGTATTGCATAACTAAGGTAATGTTGTCAAATATTTAGTTAATAGTTAAAGAGTTAATTTCTACCCTTTATGAAATCAGTCACCTTAATATTTTAATTCATTAATACTAATAAATAAAGGTACCTACTTATATATAAGTATAGTACTATGATAGTATGTCAATCATCATAGAAAATATATAAGCATTCTTTTAAGAATACAAGTAAACAAATAAAGCTACTATGCAATTGTACTACACAATTTCATTCATGAAATAGTATTTGAACATTAGGCTTCTAATAAATACAATGAGAAAAATAACATACTACTCATCAATTTATAATTACAATTCATTTTACTCCATTTCATTCCACTACTTCTTCTTATTTGTGGTTTCATCATTGTACTTACAAACGATTTCTTTAAAATAATTGATATATAAACATGAATGACATCTATATCATATTTCTAACTTAACTATGTAATATGAATATTAATATAAGTGTAAAAATCATACTTAGGGTAATCAAGTACAATAGTTGATTATAGGGTTCCAAAATATAATCTATATTAAAATATCATGCTAAAGTATACTTATTCAGAAGCATATTAGTTTTATTAATATTGGAATATAACATTCAACTATTAGCCATTGGAGAATAACTTTTGGGCTGTCATCGATTAAAATAATTGGATATAACTTTTTAAAAGTAAAAATTTTCTTGTATATTGAATTATAGTATTCATATATTAGCTTTTTGAAAATAATCATCAAAGCTATATTCAAATATTATAGTTAAATATAAGCTGTTGCAAATTACTATTCCTTTAGTCTTTTTTTTATAACTTTAAGTATACATTTAATTTTGAATACCATCTTTATCATTTAATTTTTAACTATAGTATGATAAAACCTCTTATTATAAACATGACTTCCTCACATATTCAACGTGACTTCTTATTTTTTTTATGTCTTTACTCTTAATATACAATAAATTATCCAAATTTACATGCTTCTTACTTAAAGCATTATTCATTTCCTTTCAAACTCACACTTGAATCCAAATATATGCCCATATCTATATATCAATTTAACAAAGGAACAATAAACTTCGAATTAGCAAGGCTTTTGTGTGCATGTGTGTATGAAATAGTCTAAGACCATAATTCACTTTGTAAATTAGCATAAAGAATGTTAAACAATCATTAAGGTAGAAACAAATGGAATCTCCATCCTACAAGTTTTACAATGCAAACATTAGTGGATCTTCATATGCTAGTCACTTGCTAAAATATTTATCCATAAATAAATAATAAAAAAGAACATGTCACTATACAATTCACATTATTTAATTCTTGTATATTATAAAAACATCAGTTGCAACACTAAACCCATTTTTGGAAAAGAAAATCAATATAAAAAGCTTATAAGACATAGGCTATTAGGTCGTCGTTACCATTTATCATTTGATTTTTATAAAGAAATATTATGAAGTTAAACACCAAATATGCTAATAAATAGAACAAATAAAATAATACTACCTAAACTCATTCAATTCTTAATATTGCCACTTCATAACTGAGTAATACTAAGTTCTACTTTTAAATCAATGATTAAGTTTGCTTACAAAGTAAATGATAAATTAAGAGATA
Organism: Sindora glabra; assembly: GCA_020226215.1. NCBI lineage: Eukaryota > Viridiplantae > Streptophyta > Magnoliopsida > Fabales > Fabaceae > Sindora > Sindora glabra. The sequence continues at coordinate 43,970,953 of CM035226.1, forward strand.
GTTTAATCACTCAAATCAATATTTCATAATTTGAAAGCAACTATATAAATAGCACAAAAAAGTTATAGAGTTTATTCAAGCAGACTATACTAAAGTTAAATAATGATATACTATTTCATCTATTCACATTAAGACCCTTCTATTGTTTCAAAATTTTCAAATTATGTTCTCATATAAGTAAATAATGCATTTGTGAACATCTCTTACACCTTAAACAAGAATTTATCCTAAGGCATAAATAATGAAAATATCTAGTATAAAGTAATATATACATATATATATATATATATATATATATATATATATATATATATATATATATATATATATATATATATATATAATAACTTAGATTATAAAGGTTTATAAAAATCCATGGCATGATTCAAAATCAAATTTCTTTATACCCATATTGTTAACTGCTAATCACATAATTAAGAACTTAATATGTTTACTTGAGTTTACCAATTGGGGTTTCTTAGCCTATACACTAATTGAGTCTAGATCATGCTCAAATACCAAATTTGTTACAACCTACTAAACTATAACTAACAAAAAGCTTAATATTTGCATTATATTAACCTTATCAACTAATTATATAAACTTTGACAATGTAAGGATTATCTAAATCCCATTGAAGTTTAACATGCAACACAAACTCTAATTAAATGATTATAATGTCTTTTATTTTAAGGACTCTATAGGAGTTAATTCCCTAAAATTGTAATCTTGCAACTCAATGGACATATACAAGGTTTTCACAAGAAACTAACAAGAATTATAGACAATCAATACTATATAATCTATAATAGTAGTTTACTCTAACTGTTAACTTTAACAATCAATTGCCTTAGACTTTCATCAGTGTAACTTACATGTTACTTATAATAGACTTGAAATTATTAAGAATAAACAAGGAATGAGTTTTAAAAACTCAGTGAAAATATGTGTATGTGTGTGTACATTTTTAATGCTAATAACTAAGATCACTTAAAATAAGAAAGATTGTATATGTGTGTGTGTGTGTGTGTGTACATGTTTAATGCTAATAACTAAGATCACTTAAAATAAGAAAGATAGTAATAATTAAAAAGAAACTAATTAAAAGTAACAAGCACTCCAAGATTCCTACCTAAATTTTTAGATTGTCATTAACTCAACTATCCTTTTAGGAATCAAAGTAAAATTTTGAATTAAACTAAATTTTTCATAATTACCATATAAGCTCGTTCACAATAAAACTATCATCCATTTTATTATACAAGATATCATAAAAATTAATTAAAATAGAAATTTAGCCTTCCTTGTGACTATTAATCAACTTTAACTATTTACAAATCTAATTTTATCCTTCCAAGCCAACCTCATCCATTCACAAATGTTAATTTGAATCCACTATCATTTTCTTTTCATTATATGATATTCCCCAATCTTATGTCAGCTAAGCTTATTTTTAAATCGCATATCATCAATTGATAATTCAATGTATCATTAAACATACAATTCATACCAATTTACAAACAATAATTCTCACACTTGTTTGCATGGCCACAATTCATATATTTCATAAGAAATACTATCGAATATAATACAACTATCATATAATGTGGTAATAATATCAATACTTTACCTTTACTACAAAGCCTCAAATGTTTAACCACAATGTTCTTACATCACATCACTAGATATGTCTATATATTCTATTTCAAGTTTAGCAACAACATCGTTTAGGCTAAGAGCCAAATATTATCGAAAGTTAAGAAATTCTTACATATAGTATATCAAAATTAATAAATTTAACATCAAGCAAATATTTTATGTACTTATGAGCATCTAAGCTCTATATAAATGACAAGTAACTATGTAATATTAACTCGAAAAAACTTTCACATATATATACACTTTTACACATATATTTACATATAGATACAAATATATATATCATCACCTTCAAAGTTCTACCATTCCATTGATTCTCTTATCTTTTCACCAAATTTAAGAATAAAGATTATAAGTATAACAATTTCTTCTTCCTAATTCCTATTTCAAGTTCTAACTATAATCCTAGCCATTTAGAATACTTTTTCCTAATTATTTCGGATTGTAACAAAAAAATCCGTTCAAAAATCACATTCAAGGATTTTTATTATAGCTTAAATGAACTAAAATATTACAAATTTTTATTTTAAGATTACTTACCTCTTTTCAAAGTGGCTAGCGATGGTAGAAGTGCATAAAGATGCTTGCAGAATAATAGTGGCTGGGTTTTTATGCAAGCAGATTAGATGCAATTTTTTGGCTTCATTCTCAACTATTGCTTGCATCAACCAAAAGGAGAAGAAAATGAATGTCATAATTCTAAGTGGAGCTATAATAGCAAAAAATAATAACATGAAAAAGGAAAGAATAGGAAGATCTAGTTAAAAGAGATGGTGAGGAAGTAATTGGATTTTTTGTTTAAAAGAAAATAGTGGATTTAATCTTAAGGATATAAAATAAAAAGTTAGAAAAAAATGTTATGTGTAGTATGTAGTTTTGTGAACTCTTATCTCTTTTACTTTTAACCACTAATATGATAGACTTTTACTACTACTAATAGGATAATATATGATATATATATGTATATATATAATCTTAGAAAACACTGTAATCTTATAGCACCTCCAATTTTAATCATCTTTTTCTATTATTCCTTATTTTTCCAATAATTTCTATAATAATTCTATAAGTTTTATGCTTAAAACTTGACCAAATAAATATAATTTCAATATTACTCATAAATATATTGAAATTCCTTAACTCTATTATAAAGTATAATAAGTAATTATTTAAACAATTGCATATATACAAATAAGTAATTTAGTGACTCAAAAGTTAGTTAAACTAAAAAGTACTTAAATAATATAGTTGCTTTAAAACAAATCCTTTAAAGATTTGAAAAAAAAATTAAATATAATAATACAAAAATTTAAATATTAACCTAAATGTCACACAATTCTTTTCAAGAGTATTTATCTCCTTAACACTTTAAATATTCTTTAGATTCATTTGCTAAAATAGATATAGATTGTTCTACTGGGATATCAATTTGAACTAGAGCATTTGTAGCTTGTATATATGATTTAGTTACTCTCTTTGGATTAATAAATGCATTTAGTAGTTAGTTCGCTATTCTTTACAAATAAATGATCTTTTTAACATCAAATTAATATATTTTTATGTAAATATTAAGGTGATTTAAAGATGATATATTCCATATAATATCCTTTTTCTAGTGGCTTATTTTCTCTCCTTAATGCTCAAAAATTTATGTTATTAAAATGACAATCAAGAAAATAAGTAGTTAAAATATCTCTTATCATTGGTTCAAGATATTTAATAATTAAGATAGATTCATATCCAATATATATCCTTAACTTCCTTTGAGGACCTATATTTGTGCTTTGTGGTGGAGTAATAAAAACATTTACTCTAAATCCAAAAGTTCTTAGAAAATATTTGGCTTTTTAGCAAAAACCAATTTTTAAGTGAAATATTTATGATAACTTGTTTATAATGCATATAAATGTTGTTGCATGTGAAATGACATGTTCCTAACTAGAAATAGGAAGTTTTATTCTCATAAGCAATGATCTAACTATAAGCTGAAGGTGTTTAATAAATGATTTTACTAAACTATTTTGTGCATAAACATATGCCATAAAATGTTCAATAATTATTCCAATTAATATACAATAATTATTAAGGTTTTTAGATGCGTTCACTAGCATTATCAAAACACATTGTCTTAATTGAGTAATTAGGAAATTATGCTTGAAGTTAAATTATTTGAGCAAATAATCTAGCAAATGCTAAGTTATAAGGTGACAATAAACTCACATATAACCATCTTAGAAAGCATCAATTAAAATCATAAAATGCCTAAATGGTCCACTTGGTGGATGAATAAGTTTCTATATGTTAATTTGTATTCTTTTAAAAAATACAGGGGATTCAAACCTAATTTTAATTGGTAATAGCCTTATAATTAATTTGTCTTGAGAATAAATAGCATATAAAAATTCATTTGATTGAATAATTTTATAATTTTTTAATGGATAACTATATAAATTTTTTTTATTTTTTATATTATTATTGATTCAGAGTGGCCTAAATGATCATGTCAAATAGTGAAAATATTTTAGTTAGCAAACTTTTAGTTTATTATAACATTTATTTCAATCGTATTTATATACATGTAATATAAAACCAAAAGAAAAATATGGTAATTTTTTCAATACATATTTTTCATTTGACATAACTGTTGTAATATAAAGATATTTAGTATCATTTTTATTTATTGTTTCAATATGGTACCCATTCTGTTACATGTCCCTAAAACTTAATAAGTTTCTGCGAGACTTGGTTAATAATAATGCATCATTTATAATTATTTGTATTCCTCATAGCAAAATTATATTAGTTCTTTTGGAACTTTCAATCAATTTAGTATTATCAAATATTTTATTAACATAATTTTTGCTAATCTTTGACTAATCCATGAGACAAATCTTCAATATTGGCTTTTGATCCAAAAAATTAGGAAATTCCCATATTTTCTTCATTAAATAAAATAAAATAAAAAATTGTAAGGGAAATTACAAAGTAAAAGGGAAAATCTTACATATAAAAATTTGTAACATGACAAAAGGAAACACCACATATGAAATTTTAAACTAAAACAAGTGGATGAAAGAAAAACATAACTAAAAAGTTTGAAAAATAAATTCTCTTAATTTTGGGCATTTTTATCACCAATCAGTTGATTAATTCTTTCTTCAGGATGTTTAAAGAAATTTATCTCTTCTAAATGTGTTAGATTGTAATTAAAGGCATCATTCTTATAAGCAAAATTTTCTTCATATTTTTCTTTTTCTCTTTATGTGAAGCTTGATAAAGTCTAACTAAATATTTGGATATATAACAATATGTGAACAATGCCTTTTCATGCCATATTAATAATATATATTTTCTAAACCTTTTAAGTTCTCATTATTTTGTCTATTTTCTTTATTATTCCCTTACTTTTGTTGATGAGAAGTAATTTATAATCATTCATATTATTTTTATAACTACCATGATTGCAATAATTTGTTTAATTTTTTCCACAACTATGATTATAATCGCAACCTTGGCCTCACCTAAACCTTTCAATTTTTAATGCATTCACTTTAAGGATTGGAGTAGAATCAGTTAAGCGAGTTTCATGATTTTTTATTAAAAACTCATGATTTTGTTCAATAATAATAAGACATGATATTAATTTAAATTATTTTTTAAAATATTTTTTATATTGTTACTATGGGAGCATATTAGATACATGAAAAGAAAAAAATATTTTTTAGCATGTCTTCTTTAGTAATTTTGTTTATACATAATTTTAGTTGAAAACTAATTTCAAATATTACAAAATTTTATTCACTTACTATTTTAAAATCTTGTAAATATAAATGCATCTAATCATAATGAGTTTTTAAAAAAATTATAATTTTCTAATGGTTATACCTTTCTTTTTAGCCTTTTTAAAGGACAAAGGAATTTTCTATTGTAAAATATTGATTTCTCAATCTTTTGTGAAGATGGTGATGAAGGAAAAATCATTACCTTTACAAAATTTTATAATGATTTATGATTTTCTTCTTTAATTGTATCTTCAAAATCCATAGATTCTAAATGTATTTTAATATCCATTATTCAAGACAAATATTTCTTTCCAATAATATTAAGGGTCATAAATTCAAATTTTGTGAGTTTTACCATGGTAATAGCAAAAATATAAATAATGATTGAATTATAAAATCAAATGTCAATTAAAACATGAATAATAGATAAAATAATGGAAAATTGTAATAGACATTATTATTTGTATATGATACAAAATTAAAAATAAAAATCAAAGTAACAAATAATATATTAAAGGTAAACAATATAATATAATGAATAAAATATATCTTAAAAGAAATGACTTTAGAGAAAGAAACCTAAACTTGAAAATTGGAAGATAAGTTGCAATGTAAATAGAAATAGTAACTCCAAAATTTCATTTCATTTCAATTAGGCAAAATTTTATGCTGATAACATGCTATAAAATAACTCAAAACTAATAAGAACAAAAAACAAAAGAAGCGCTAGACAAAATAATATGCAATCTTATTTTGCTTTTATGATGTATATATGTCCTTAACAAAGGAGTAAACATGCGTTTCATATGCAAATTACTCCATGTAAAGGAAGGCAATAATCAAGTTGCCTACACATAGCTCACCTTATAGCCTATTATAGCTCACCATATAACCTATTAGTGTCATATTCTCCATACACAAAATTGGACGTCTATATATTTAAGAAGGTATATGGATCAGGTCATCAAGCTTTGGGCTACTTTTTATACATAATTGCATGAAATACATTAGCTCAAGCTTGAGTTTGGCTTATTTAATTTTTAAAAGACTTAGCTTGACCTAATCTAATTAAATTTATACATTGAGGCTTGATTCGAAAATTCACTTATTTTTATTTTTATTATTATTTTAAGTAAAATATACATTTTTATATAAAAATGTATATTTAAAGAGATAATAGGACTTTTAAGCATATGAAATATTTAGTTATATTAAATTAAGTATTTTTTGCATTAGAAATAATTAGATAAAATTATTTTTTGTAATATATAATTATACTATTAAAAATAATTTTATATAATTAGGTTGGACCAACTTGTATCCTATTATCATGGTTTAAACTCAACCTAAATATTAATCAAATTATGAAAAAAATTAATAAATATTTGAATTATAAAAAAAATTCAAATCTAATATTTTTTAGGCTGGACTTTTTGGGTCATCTGACCCATGTATAAGTCTACATATGTTATGAAATATTATAATATCTAATATATTTTGTAAGTGCTAAAAGTTAAAAAAAGAAGAAGTAAAATTTAAAAAATTATAGGGCCAAAATAAACCAACATAGCACTTAATTCTAAATTTTAAATCAAATATAGAAGATTGAGCCGCATCATAATCATGCCACTCTTGAGTCTATTATGGTTTTTAGGTACCATTTTGTTTGCAAAATCATACATTTATAAGAATATTAACATTAATAAAATGTGATTCCCAATATTATACTTCTTGAGAACGTCATATTATCATATTTAATTTAAGGGTTTATAAAAATATTATAATGATAATATAATATTATATTTTAATTAATTTATATGCTTTTAAAAATAATATTACTCATATTGTAAAAATACTTTATACAAAATAAATATTATTTTGTCTTAAAATATAAAGTTATATTATGACCGTAACTATATAAAAAAAATCAAGTAATATATTAATAATGAAAATATATTATATTTTATGATAAATTTTTTTAAATATTTCATTTAAAAATATTATATATTATAATATATGTTTATATGTCTATATGAATCATATGTCGAATAAGCTCACAGTCATAACACGAATGAATTGAGTTCTTAATAGCTTAGGCTTAAGATTCACATACAAAATTTGCTAGGTAATTTGTTAATTTATGGGAGTGACTAACATGCATCACCACAACTAAATTTAATGATTCAGATTTATGAATTTACAATATTATATAAGTTAAATGAAATTTAATAACTAGTTTTTGCTTGAATTGCTTATTTATCTGTCTGGTAAGCTTCATGTGCCGAACCCAATTTCAAATCGAATTGTATGCTCTGGTCAGCTTGGTTTGACCGATTGCCCATGCTGCGTCCGGAGTAGAGAGAGAGAGTGAAAAACGGGGTTGGAAGAATAGTCTGAGATCCACGATCTGATTAGAATCTATCTATTTCCGGGTTCAAGCCCACGTGGCCCACTGGAACTGATTTAGTTCTGCTGTTTTTAGTTTCGGGAAAGTACATGTAACCCCTTAAATTTTTCCCTAATAATATATTTGATATATAAACTATTAAGTATCATAATTTATCCCCTGAATTTTTCAACACATTGAAACAGTCAGTGGCCTGTTGTTGTTAATAGCCCTGACCCACGTGATTTCCATATGAGATATTTCCTCTATTTACTGTATTTTCTGCAATCCTAAAATTTACTCACGTGAGTCAAGCATAATGTAATTAGTAGTAATTTCTCACCTTTGACTCTATTTTGCTATAGCTAAAACAGAGCCTTCTCTGCTATTCCATTTTTCTATACTTTTCACAGAAAAAAAAATCCTACTTCATAACCTTAAACATTAGAGCTAAAATGATATTGTGATCGTAAGAAAGATTCATCTCTTGGCTGAGAAAACGAAAGCTTCACACTACATAATTCTGCTCGTTTCAATAAAAGGAATGCTGAAATTTCTATAAGGTCAAGCATGCAGATATATTTGCATGTTTGATGCACACACAAGTAGGAAATGGGCGAGCTATAATAAGGAATTGACGAGATTACAAAAAGAGAATTAATAATAAAACCATGGAAAAACTTCCACAATGAAAAAAACTACCATCTAATCCCTTTTTGCAGCTATCATATAATTGAATAGAACACAAGCATGAAGTCAACATGCTCAAATACTGAAGAAAATGCTACATGAATTTCAAAACAACGAGATACACACTATAAATCTTAGCTTGAAGTGAAATGACTCTAATTTCGACAAATACATTACTCTCTTATCACTATCATAAACTATATGAACATTCAAACCGGCCAAAGCAATTGTATCATCTAAACAGCTATTAAAGGAATGAGAAAAGGAAATGGAAAGATTTGAACAATAATTACGACATACCCACTCAACCCATTGGCGAGAATCATTGAAGAACTCAAAAAGAGGATTGGACAAGAGTTCCTGATTTGAGCAGAGTATACTTTGAGGAATGTTGACTTCAAATCCGCCATTAACAGAGTTCCAAGAGTGATAAGCAAATACAAAGAGAAGAGATAGTCACAGACTTAGAATAATTCTAGGTGTGGAGCTGAGCCATATCCTTATACTGCTAACTGCTCACAACATCGAGCTCGTCTGTGCGAGAGGAGCTAGTGGAGGAGGGTAAAAAACAAAGGGAAAAGTACACGAAACACCTTTGAAGTTTGGATGAGTGTCAAATGAGTTTGAAGAACAAATGAGTTTCTTCTCTAAATCTGTAGCAATATTTACTTCTTAAAAAAAATCATCAACATGCAACCACCAATGAACTACAGATGTTCATTAAGATAAAGTGACATCAGTAAAGAGCATAATGATCTCAATAAACAAGGAACACGGTGGAAGGGAAAGGGGAAGTGCACTACATCACTAGTAGTATTTCCAACTTCTCTACAGGAGCATGGTGGCTACGAATATAACAAGGCCTCTAACTAACTTCTCTATAGGAGCATGGTGGTTGTGAATATTTTTTGCCCCTTTCATTCTTCAACAATCTTCAAGCAGCTCTGAGTTTTTGCCTTTTTACATCTCTATATCTTTGCGTTTTTGCATTTCTGCCTTTCTTCTAGGTTTACGGAGACCACAGTAAAGGGAGGAAAGAGCTCACATAAAAATTATGTGAGTCAAGGTTGTTAAAAGTAACAACCCACTGATTGTTTCAGTGTATTAAAAAGTTCAGGGGGTAAATTGTGACACTTAATGATTTTTGTATCAAATGTGCTCCTAGTGAAAAGTTTAGGGGGCTATATGTACTTTCCCCTTTCAGTTTGAAGCCAGAGCACAGTAATGGATGGTCGTTGGTACGAACCGCCATTCCCACCAAACCATTGAAGCAAAATGCAGCCATGGCTAATTCTAACCTCTGAGTCTGAGACTCTGATTCTCCTTTTGTCTTCGTGTAAGAGTTGGAGCATAGTTGCATAGATGAGACAGGGAATCATAGGATTATTGATGATTTCTGTCTCATCTCTCTCCCCGCTTCTATCCTCAATCTCTCAGTCCCATTCCAATTGTGATTGTAACTGATATCAACAGCATTTTGGTGAAAGGTTTTAATTGAATAAAATCGTGCCCCTATCATCTTACACAATGTCGTTGCTGAGCGGGGAGAGAGCCGTTGTCATATTGTTCATCTCTCTGATTCTCCGCACCCTCCCTCCGTCTCTTCTCTCCCATGGCCTCTCTCTCTCCTTTCTTGCCATTTCCTCTTTCTTCCTCGAGATCCGCCATGACTACCACGCTCCCAGTTACCCCTCACTTTTACGCACCAGGTATTTCTGCGCTTCGAATTTCTTCATCGCCAAACAAAGTCAATCGATCAAGTTTCGCTGAATTTTAACGGTATTTTCAGGCCTGGCGCTTCATCGGGCATACTCCTTGGAGCTGTCACTTTGCCCGCCGTTATTCTTTCCAAGCTGATCCAATTGTCAAGAGGACTGTCACTAGGTGAAGTTAGAATTGAAGGTAATTTACTGCTTTCCTTAAGTACTCTTCTCATCCTTCACAACTGTATTATGCATAATTTGGATTCTGCTTTATGGCTAGTTATACCTAATAATTCTATAGGCTTGACAGGGTTTTTGTTCTTCTATTTACCTATTCATGATGCAAAGTCCTATTTTTTTTATTATGCATAGAGCTTCAGTATCTGACATTGCAATATTGGGCCGCATCTGCCAGCTGCTTGAGTGTGCTTTTCTTCGTGAGCTGGACTTTACGGCGTGCAATTTCATCACGGAGTGATTGGGGTCTAAGGTTTAGCATATGTTTCTCATTCTTACAAGCTGCCATCTGCTGTGTTTCCCTCTCTGCAACATCTGAGAGCGGTAAGTTTGTGACATTCATAAGGAATCTTTCTTTCTAATCACTCGCAATGATAGAGAGAAGTTGAGTTACTTTTGAAGCTAAATATTTCTCACTAAAAGCAATATTTTGTCTTTCTCTGTTTAAGTTCCATAATGTTTCATGGTACTGAAAGTGTTTTTGGCTCTTCTTTTCAGGATTACATCCAATATTAAACCTATCCTTGGTCTTTTTTCATGGATTAGCGGCCGTGAAGCTGAGCCAACATCTTCTCAGTACTTTTCCATTTTGTGCTTCTATTGGTATGTGTTATAATGCTAGTCTTATTCACCTATTCTTTTAGGTATATGGCATTTCAATATTGTAAGAAGGGGAAGAGGTTTATAATAAAGACAACATGTACTTGTTATTGGGCTATTTTGTAGTTCATGGATTCTTTGGAATTTGATGGAAAATTTCATTTCTGGAGAGTACTGATAAATCTGGTAAAATAGTGTGTCAAACAATTGAAAGACTTTATGATATGAAGTGGTCATATAACAATGGAGAACCTGTTCAGATTTTACCCAATCTCAACAGCCTTATTTGAAGTCTGTACAATTGTTGGATTACTGCCACAACATTATCATATCTCACCATAATGGCATGGTTTGATGAATTTTTTTAAATTCTTTTTCATAATAATTATAGTTTTCTATCTGTTCTTAGGGGAAGCACTTTTGGTAACTGTGGGCATTGTTCTGTATTTTGGTGACATGTCCTTGCACACTATTGCAAAGGTTTGTCAAAGTGCTTTTTCTTAATAATTATAGTTTCCTTACAATTTATTGGCTTTACCTCCTGGAAAACATCAGTATATATATTTAGATGGTGGTTACATTGTTTAAGCAGTTATGTGGACCTTTGATGTCATCAGAATTGGTTACTTCAGAATATGGAATTAGTCCAAGTGAGATAAATGTTATTATTCAGGTATCAGGATTTAAGTGATGTAATTGATTGTTGATAGTAAACTATAGCTAGATCAGTTAATGTTGTATACTCTTCTTGCAGGGACTGTTACTTGGCCTTCTGCTATATCCTATAGCTTTCAAGTATATTATTAAAATATGGGAATGGTCCATAAATTCAACTTCTGCTGAAGCAAAAAGATACAATGAGATTGGGAGATCTCTTATATTTTTTGCTTCCCTTGGATTGGTCATGGTTGTCATGATGCCATCATGGATGCAGTTGGTACATGAGTTTCAAGTGCATCCTTTCCTCTGGTATTGCTTTAATATCTGATTCACTTTTTCTCTTTTGTTTGCTGGTGCTGATGCTTTCAGCTGTCATCTGATATAATGTGGTCATAAACTGATAATAACAGGTTGGCAGGAAGCATTCTGGTTAGGAATGATCAAGCTTTGTATCATATATGTCATGCTGATCATCTTATTGCATGGTTGAGGGATATGATATAGTAATTGATTCTGTTGCATTCACATGTACATATTTGCACATGCTGGTTCAGCATGCATATTACCATCTTATACAGACTATTACTTTTGTATGAATACACAAACAGTGACCCAAAGTTTAATATAAAATCACCATGCAATGTGATGTTCTATTTTGGTAAAATTCACAGCCTTACTGTTCAGGTCATCATTATCTTTATCAGAAATTTTTAGATTACCAAATTACCATATTGCACTATTGCTTTGCAGGGTGCTTTCCTTTGTTTTCTCAGAGCCGTTCAAAAGACTTTCATTATGTATCTATTTGGTGTGTGTTATCTGCATTTCTGTTTTGCGTTTCTATAACATTTCAAAGAATAGCAAGATTGAGAGAATTCTTTTGCGGAAATACTACCATCTGATGGCTGTTATGATGTTTTTGCCAGCTCTTATCTTTCAGGTAATTTGGGTGTAAGCTATGATTTGCTATTTGAATAGTAAATTTTATGATGGTCAATGGTTGTAGCTGTCCATCAGATTTAGTTCTGACCTTTTCATTCTTTACAGCCAAAGTTTCTTGATCTAGCTTTTGGTGCAGCTTTGGCAGTTTTCTTGACTTTAGAAATTATTCGAGTAAGTTCTCAGAAAAGCATTCAAGTTACAGTATTGATTTTTAATTTGTAATTGCATTCAAGTATTTAGACATTTCATTGTTGATTTCAAGTTATAATAAGTTGAGTATGGCAGAAGGAATTCAAACATAACTTCAAATTTAAAGAACACAAAAAATCTTGCTAAACATCTGTGGAAACAAGAGTCAATCATTTAAGTAGACGGTATTTATGTGTGTGACCCATGAGGTTTAGTTGGGTGGATCTTGTGAAAGTGCACGGGCAATAGTCTGTTAGTTGCTGACTGGAGGGAGGTGGAAAAGGATAATAGACTAATAGTCTGTAATCTCCAAAAGATTTGTAGGATGTTAGGAACAATGTTTTTATAACGTGATTCGTTTATTTATTATAGTTTTGGGCTGACGAAATTATATTCAGAATTCTAGAATGGGATATTGTTAAAATAATAGAAGGGTCTTAATTCATATCTGCATATATCCAAATATGATAAGCTGATAGTCATCAAATGAACCCCATAGTCTCCTCCCTGTGGGGACTATGAGATGGCCACAAAGACCCCATTGGCAGCCAGGGTTTGAAAACCAGCCTGTTCAATATGTGAAATGCTTGTTTGTCTTGTGAGAGACGTGAAAATATTTGATTGAAAATTGAAACGGAAACTTTTCAGTCTGTTTGCTTTTGTTCTTTTCATTGCCCTATCACAAAAATCCTAGTTTTGACCAATGGGTCCAAGTTTGAGTTTTTTCAAGTGCATTGATGGGTATAGCTTGTTTCATAATTATCCTTTCTGAAATATATAATGTTTCTTGTTTGCTTTTGCATTATAAATTTGACCCAGGTATGGAGAATCTGGCCGTTGGGACAACCAATACAACAATTTATGAATGCATTCACAGATCATCGTGACTCTGATCTTCTTATTGTCAGGTATTTTATTATTTTTCTTCCCTTTAGCGTAACCTTTAAAACCTATGGTTTATGATGCGTAATAACTCCATTTGGTCCCCTTTCATAATGTGGTATTTTTTGCTCAGCCATTTCTCTCTCTTACTGGGATGTGCACTTCCTATCTGGATGTCTTCTGGGTACAACGATCGGCCTCTCGCCCCTTTTGCTGGAATAGTGAGCCTGGGAATCGGAGATACCATGGTGAGATTTTTTTTTTAATTAAGTTTTTGTGTTATTTTACCTTAAATTGATTTTCCATTTTATAGTTCCTCTGTTTGTTTAGGAATGGCATCATAAGATTCCACAAGAACACAACCATCTCCAGTTCTTAATATTGATCCCTTATCAAAAGGCAAGAATTAATCCTTGTTTTCATAGTTGGAATCACTTCCTTATATGAATTAGGATCTTCAATTATCTTGTCAAAAGGTGAGGTATATCGGGGGAGAATAAGGTCAACTTGTGGTACAGATGTGTAATTGTGTTTGGAAGCTGTTATGTAGGTGCATATCTATATATTCTTTGTGATGAGAAGTCCCTTTTTACTGCAATTTTTTTTGGGAACTTGCATCTGACAATATTTAAACCTAGAGTACAAGAACTTGAAATTGGTCTGGAATTTTCAGTAGGGCAATCATGTTTGAACAAGGAAGATCTGTAGGAAACAATGTTTATGAGGGATCCATGTGGAGGTATGATATTTTGTCTGTGGTGTGGAAGAGGGATTATTAATTCCTAGGAAGGCTCTAATTGTGATTACGCTCCACAAACTGTTCCTTGGAAGCTGAGCAGCAATAATTTTCTATAAATACTGAAAAGGGATTGTAAGATGTTACCTTCTGTGGTTCATTGATACATATGTTGTAGTTGAAATGATTTCTTTTTATGTCCAGGCATCAATGGTTGGGCACAAGTATGGTGTTCTAAGGTTGAGTAAAACTGGCAGTAAGTATTAAGTACTTTTCTTATTAGTGATTTATATCAGTATCTTGTAATGCGCGATGTGAATGAGCTGTTTTACCCCCTCTTGATAGAGAAAACGATTGAAGGCACTGCAGCTGGTATCACATCTGTGCTGATTGCTTGCTCATTACTCCTTCCACTCTTAGCATCAACTGGATACATTATTACCCAGGTCCCTCATTCTCTCTACCCCTTCTAGAATATATAACGTGAGTGCTATAATCCTTGGATAACTGTTTAATTTTTTGATGCCTTCCTTTCCTGTTGTTTGCAGCATTGGTTCCCTTTGCTTCTGGCTGTGACTTTAAGTGGTTTGTTGGAGGCCTACACGGCACAACTCGATAACGCATTCATACCACTTTTTTTCTACAGTCTTCTCTGTCTGTAGGTGCTGCTGCTACCATAGACATACGTAATTAAGAACAGTAATTACAGAATTCAACCAAAGTGTATAGACGTGATTTCTCACAACGTGCTTTGTCTGCTCACATTCCTTTTTTGTATATATAAGTGACGCAGTGGTAGAGAATGCTAACAGCAGTATAGTATGACCGTCAGATAGACGGTTTACGTAGTTAAGATTGTGTCTTACAGAAATAGGGGCATACGAGTGTTCATATTAGGGGGTGATGCCCGATACAAACATAGCATACGCGCGACCCGAATAGAATTTTTTTATTTTCTTTGATGGTATCAATTTCTCGAGGCCAATACCATTATATAATAGTGTCATTTTTTTTTTGTTTGAAGTTTGCTATAAATAAAAGCTTTAATTTGATTACTGTAATTCATGAAGATATACCAAATTCTTGCAAGGCGGCTACTATATAATTTTCAATCCTACTCTCTTTTTCCTGTGTGGGTTTCACAATATATCTGGCTCAACGATTTGTCAAATTCACTTTCATTTTCCTAATGAAAAGAATATCATTAGCAAATGATGTGCGGGATCAAATTTGTCTCCGCACGGCTTGAATTAACCAGCTAATCTACGATATGAAGGCAATTGATTCTTTTGCCCTACGTGTCCCTCGTGCCAAATCCAAACAACATCCTGCCTTCAATCTGGTACTTACCCTCTCCTCGCATGAGCAGTGGCCCGCCTATCAATTGTGCCTAATCCTAATTTACATATAAATTTATACGTACGCATTACGCCATGTACTAAGTCAAAAATAAGGAAAAAAAAGGGGGGGGGGGAGTTCCAGCATGCATGCTGCTCGCTGCAGCACATTCTATAGAGGTTTCTATACGCAAAAAAGGATGAAATTTAAGCAGCCATAACAATTATAATAACAAATTAATAATATAAAGATAGTAAATTATACTTTATCCACTAGAGTTTTGTTCTTATATGATTCTAGGTGTCAAAATTTATTCACTTATACTTTTAACATTTTGATCATATAAATTATTTTTTATCTAAAATTTAACAAAGACACGTGAGAAAACAAAGTGGATGAAAGCCTTCAATACAACAATTAGGAGAGAGAATATATGCATTTCACGTGTTAGAGCTTTTGGGATACAATTATATAGAGAATGAGTGCCAAATTTAGAGAAATAAAAACTACATGTGTTTTTTCATTAAAGTTTAAATGGAAAATATATCAAACTGGTAAAGTGTTAATGATTGAATGAATAAGTAGATAAATTTTAACACTTAAAATCATAAATGAGTTAAGTGATATAGAGCAAGACTATACATGAATAAATTACAATTTACTTAAAAAATATTTGTATTTCTCTTTTTTAAAAAAGAACTTTGAAATTAATTTTGAAGGAGAATGCAATAGGTTGTAGAAGAATCTCAATCCAAATCATTGTAATACTTGATTTGTTAGGAATTGCTTGAGAAAATTGCTTAGCATTGTATTTTATTTATTTACAAAAATTTATAATCAATTAACCTAACTACATGAATCAAAATCAATCTAAGAAATAAAATAAAATCCTAATGAAATCAATCTAAAATTATTTTGGAATCAAAATATATAATTTTTCTAATGTAACTCTACACTTCCCCTTAAGCTAGAACTTAAATGTCATGTGCATTAAACTTGTTATATAAGTAATTAATTCTTGGATCTTGTAGGGACTTTGTAAATACATCAATTAGTTAATCATAAGAATTTACAAAGACTGTATTGATTTCCTTTAAGATGATATTTTCTTAGATGGAGTGCTAATGCTACTTGATTATCACACACAAGCTTCAAAGGAGCAAGTTCACTTCAACTCCTAAATTATCTATTTGAACTATATAAGTTTACATGTGTCCAAGGCCATGGCTTGATACTCAATCTCAACACTTGCTCTTGCTACCACATTCTCCTTTTTGCTATTTGACAAATTAAAATTCCTTCCAATATGAATGTAATAACTTAAGGTGGAATGCCAATCACTTGGATATTTAGCCTAATCAACATAGGAGTATCCAACAATCTAAGTGTGTCCTTTATCTTCATATAATAACATTGGAGTTCCCTTAATATATCTAAGAGTTTGTACCATAACATCTTAATAAGTTTCACAGGGTGAGTTAAAGAACTAATTCACCACACTTATAGCAAAAGAAATATCAAGTTGAGTGATTATGAGATAATTCAATTTACCAATAAGCCTATAACATTTTCTTAGGTTTGCAAAAGACTACCCCTAAATTGGTAAAAGTTTAACATTTGGATCTATAAGAGTATCAACTAGTCCATCATGCTTGTCTCACTCAGGAAAGCATATTTCCTTTTACAAATGGAAATGCTAGAATGAGATTGAACCACCTCAATACCAAGAAAGTACCAAAACTTTCCTAGATCCTTGGTTCAGAAGTGATGGAATAAATGTTGTTTAAGTCAATCAATTTCTTTTGTGATAATTTCTTGTAATTGTTATGTCATTAACATAAATAATTATATATATGGATCTAAAATTAAAAGAATGATAAAATATAGAATGATCAACTCTACTTTTGTTGCATGTCAAAATCTTAAATAATTTTGTTGAATCTTCTAAACCTAGCTCATGGCAATTATTTGAGACCATTAGAGAGATTTTTTCAATCTATACATTAAATTAATCTCTCCTTGAGCAATAAACTTTGGAGGTAGCTCTATGTAAACTTTTTCTTTAAGATCAACATGTGGTCTAATTGATGCAAAAGCCAATAATCAACTTATTCATAGATAAAAAAAGGTGGATTGAATCAATTATTACAATCGGGCAAAATGTATCCTTATAATCAAGGTTGAAAATGTGAATGTAACCTTTAGCAATCAGTCAAGCCTTCAAGTAGTTAATTTTTCCATTGAGACTAATTTTAATAGTATACACCTAATGACATGCAACCAAAGATTTTCCTAACTACCAACTCATTAAACATTGTTAGAGCCACTTTGGGCAAGAGAGAGCTTCTTACATAGTTTTAAGAATGGAAACATAGAGTAAGTTGCATGGTAGGATGTAAATAAATGATGATAATTTAAAAAATTATAAACATGATATAGATTCCATGTAAAATAATTACTTTTATAAAGTGCAATGGAAATATCATTAAAATCATTTGGTGGATTAAAGGCTAGAGATGAGATTGGAATAGAAGATAAGTATGTAGGTTCATCTTTAGGAATTTAAGCTAGTATTGAATCTTTAGTAGCCTGAGCTAGATGAATGAATCATTTATAAGTAATGAGAGATTTGTCTTATGAAAGTAAAGGAGACACAAATATAGACTCAAAAAATAAGAGGGATAAAACCTTAGATATTGGAGTGGACTTTATTGAAGAAGAGAAAAAAGAAAAAATTCAAATAAGGTGATATCAATAGAGATAAAATCATTATTTAAATTTGGTGAAAAACATTTGTATCATTTTTGCAATCTTGAGTATTCTAAAATATGAATTTAGCAAATAATTAATCTTTTCTTGAAGAAAAATTATGAACAAAGCAAGTAGACCAAAAAATACAAGGAGGAAGTTTATCCATAGATTTTTTTTAGAAAAACTATAAAGTGATTGCAAAATAGAAGAAGATACATGATTAATTAAATAACAGGTATTAAGAACAACATCATCTTAAAAATAAAAAGGAATATTTGCATGTAACAAAAGAGTCCGTATAGTTTCAATTAAATAATGATTCTTTCTTTTAGCAATGTCATTCAATTAAGGTGTATGTGGATTAATGGATTAATAAATAATACCTTTTGGTAACATGAAAGAAAAAAAGAATGTAAAAATATTCTAATGCATTATTACTTTGAAGTATATAAATATTTGAACCAAATTGAGTACACATTTAAGAACAAAAGGATTTAAAAATTAAAAATAACTCATAATGATCTTTAATTAAATATAACCAAGTATAACTAAAGTATTCATTAAAAAAAGTAACAAGATGTTGAAAAACTTAAGATTGAAGTAACAAGAATTGGACCTTAAACATTAGAATGAATA
This sequence comes from Sindora glabra, assembly GCA_020226215.1. Taxonomy (NCBI): domain Eukaryota; kingdom Viridiplantae; phylum Streptophyta; class Magnoliopsida; order Fabales; family Fabaceae; genus Sindora; species Sindora glabra. Next base: position 43,990,144 of record CM035226.1, read on the forward strand.
ATATAAAAGAGGGATAAACTAGGAAACAAACTTCTTACATGTTTTCCAAATTAACATGACTTATAATATAAAGAATCTAAATCTAAAAGACTAGAAACCATTTTGCAAAACTTTCCAAAACTAGGATGACCTAAATAGTAATGGCTTAAGAGATTAAGTAGCAACATAAATTGCTAGAAATGGTGATCAAATGTGACAAAGTCCTTATGAATCATGTATTGTCATCCCTATAATTCAATCCTATATAAGAAAAGCATAAGAAACAAAGGTTATATAATAATTAAAATTGTGCATAAGTTAACTAAAGGAAATCAAATTAAAAGGGCAATCAATAATATAATGAAATAATTTTAATGGTAAAGAAGGAAGAGGATGTTATAACTTTTTGAAATTTAAAATATTTTCTAAATTATTTTCAAGTAAAATAATAATTTACATTGAGAGATATGGACTAAAATTTTATGTAATCAATAATTAATTATTTAAATGAACCTAAGATGAGGATTTTTTGTGAATTAGTTATGAAAAATAAATAAAGTAAAATATTTGAAGATTTTAAATATTTAAAGATGAGTATGTAAGTATAGAAGAAATTTAGGATAAACTTTTGAAAATGCCTTTGCCTTTATTATCCCTAAAATTCAAGCCATATCTCTCATTTCCTTATTTCTAAAACTCTAACTCCATTCTCATTTCACTATATTCTTCTCCTTTTTTATCTTTTCTTTTAATCAAGTTATAAGGAAGTTAATTTTTGCCAAAATTTTCATATAATCAAGGTAAAGCACTTAATCATTCATTAATGTCAAGCTTTTCTTCCATTTTTCCTTAGAATTTTGTGAACTTAAGTTTTAAGCCTAAAAATGGAAATTTAAATCTTAATCTCAAACTTGTTGGTTTCAAATGATTAGTGCAGCTAACTTAGGATTTTTTTCTAGCTAAAAACTCTTTCATACTAAATAAACGAATATCATAACCCTAATTTAGAGATTTAATTAAAATATTTTAGGTTAAGTAGAGGTTTTCAGGTTTTTAATGAATATATATGAAATAGGTTGGTGTATGATGTTTAACTTGGGTTTAATGTTGAAATTTTCATAAATGAAGTGACTTAAATGTGCATTTATGGTTTGTGTGGCTTAACAACATAATAAGTAAGTTTGAGTGAAAATTTACTATATAAATAATGAATTTTGCAATGATTCTATAGAAAATTAGGTGGTAGTCAACTACATAATTGACTTTATGCCTAAGAACCAATTTATAGGCAAGCATGGTTAGCCACCATATTGAAATGTGCTTTTAAGCCTCTAGTAGTTGACCACATAATTGATTATAATCTTAAAGAGTTGCTCTTTAGGACAACCTAGTCGAGTACATAGTTAATTTCAAGCTATCAGGTTATTATTAGCTTTCCAATAATTAACTATAACCCTGCTTTCACAGGGATCATAATTGACTACATAACTATTACTATGCTTTTTGAAAGGGTATAGTCAACTACATAATTAACTAAGCCTTGAGAATCTATTTTCGGGTAGTGCATAATTCAGTATATAGTTGATTATCACCTATGTGTGCTAATGATTAAGGAAATTGGTATGAGGGTGCTTTGATGGCAATTATATATTAAATCATATTAGATAACAAATTATTAAGGGATAAGGTTGAGTTTGTAAATAGATAATGATAGCTAGGAGTCATAAGAAGGTTTACTTGCTTTTTTATTTGATTGTTTATCAATTGTTATTGAATTATTTTTATTAAATTAGAAACATTATGAATTAATAATGCTTGGTGTGTGGAATGGTGAGTTAGTATTAATTGCACTTGTGAACCATATTCTTATTATTTTATTTATACTATTAAAAGATGACATGTTATAATTACTATTGATCAAATTTAGAATTTTAAAAGATTCATGTTATGGTTTAAGAAGGGTAATTTTTGTTGTTAAGAGTTTAGTTGCTTTAAACTTTACAAATACTTAAATGTTTACTTATTAAACTTCGAATTTATTCCTTTCCATTTTAAATTACAAATACAAAAGTTAAGTCTTCTCCATCACCTAAAAGTTAAGTTTTTAGAAAGCTCTCCACTATAACATGGGGCAAGCCTTATTTTATATAAGGCAAGGGTAAAATAATACAAACTTATGGTGGATGGGTGAGTAATGTGTAAGAACCTACCCTTGGGAGGGGAATAATAACTTGAAATGATTACTAATATCCTATAGGCTTAGGAGCAAAAGGAAAAACTTATTTACGTCTAATTAGACTAGCTTATCCTTAACTTAAAAGAAATATAAGCATCCCTTGCTTTTTTTTGTTAAATGAAATTTTGTTTCTTTTCTTGCATGGTATAATTATATTCACCTAGAATTCCTTGTATACTTTGCAATATTAATATAAAAAATAGGTTAGGCTAGCTAAAACTAAGAAATCAAATATCATAGTGGTTATGATTAGGGTTAGGTCATGACAAAAGTGACATTAGAGTATAGTTTAGGTTCTTCCTAAAAGGATAAGATTTTAAAGTTGGTTAATTAATTATATCTATATATTTTCCAAATAGGTGTTGATTAAAACTATACCAATAATACGAATGTACCTGAAATCATATATCACTAATACCATTTTAATAGGCCTTATAATGCTTATTGATATTGGTGGTGGTGTTTATTTATAGTAAATTATTTGATAATGATTTATTTATTATCTAATTGTTTGAAAAATCTTGTAAACTAAGTAATGGTAAATACTAAAAGTCAGTTGCAAGCCACAAACTTGAGCATAAAGAGTCATCTATAGGTTCATAAGTTCAAAGCAGTAGATGAAAAGAAAGGGGAATAGTAATAATTTCTCCTTTAGGCTACAAACTTCATCCAATAAGCTAAGAACTAAATGACTAGAGCTTTCAAACAAAATCGAGGGCATTATCATCATAAGAACTGAAATAATTGTAATAGAGATTGTGAAAAAAAAAATGGAGTATAAGTAAAAGGATACCTTTCTTAAAAGGAGTGTGGAGAATAAATTTTGAATAGGGCAGGAGTTTTTTAAATTGAAGCTAGCTAGGTATTTTGGTACTAAATAGGCCTGCTCATCAGTCGATTTTAGGCAATTAAAGATTGCTTAACTAACCAACCAAGTACGACTTTCATGGCCTAATTGATGCCAAATTAAACTATATGTAAGCTATTAATTGAGTAAAACCAATTATAGAATTTTCGGTCGATTAACATTGGTTCTTAACAATTGAAAATCTTTTTTTTAACATAAAGGGTCTAGTCCAATACCTTTTTAGAATTAGCTTAGGCTTGTTTTACATGCACAAAAAGGAAAACATAGCTAAGCCTTTAAAATTCAAAATACAAAAAATCTAATTAGCCATTCATTTATTATAAATCTTACAATAATATATAAATGAGAAATTCATATCCTGTGACTTCGTGAGTATGCAACCAAATAGCATTTCAAGCCTTTAAAAATAGTACTAGGCCTTTAAAATTTAGAATACAAAAAACCCAATAAGCCAGGCCTTTAAAAACAATACCAAGCTTTTGCAAATTTAAAATACAAAAAAACCTAATAAGCCAATCATAAAAATTACAATGACATAAAATAGAAATTCATATCCTATGACTTCGTGAGCATGCAACCAAATAGCACTTTAACAGCTTTTCCCTCCCTTAACAATAAGCAAATAACATAAAACAACTTATCCTAATAATAAAAATAATGAATAGCACAAAAATAAATAATTAGCATAAAAAAGGCTTTCATTTGAGCAAGCATGATAGCATTACCATTTCATTAAACTTCAAAGTAATAAGTCACAATTTGAATAGGGATTCAGCCCACTTACAATAGTTTAAAAGAAAATTAATGGTTTCAAATTATCAGAAAAATCATAATTGTAGTGCTTTATATTATTTTGACTAGGCTACCACCTTTTCAATTTTGTGCAGTGTATCTCCTTATACAAAAAATCTATACCCAACTACTAACTAGTAATTTACCAAAAGCCTAAAAATAAAAAATTTAGTTGCCATAATCTATATTGGTGGTAGTATATGTAACATAGGCTAGCAACTTCAAAAAAATCATATTAATTTTACTTCCTATATTGGTGGCAGTATATGTACCATAAAAAAATGTTATACAAAAGCAAAATCAATATTTCCTTCCTACTTGATGTCAAATGTAGAATAGTCTCCCTCCCTTTGTACAGTAATTGGTGGCTTACCAACCATCCAAAAGCAACCATTAATTTTGTGTAAGAAAATAAATTCAATTAATAGCCATAAGCTGTTGATTTTCTCCTTCACTACCTCTAGTAGGACTTATTCTAGTTTAGTTTATATCTCTAAGAACAATAGGTCTAGAAGATTTTGATCCATTATTTCACAGAATTTCTTGCATAGCAAAAAAACACAAAAATGCATCAATATAGTAAACTAGTAAAACATAAAAGATACATAAAATTTGAAAAATAGCTAAGAATGCTAAAAGAAAAAGTATATGTGTAGAAATTGTACCTTGTTCTATTTCTTTACACTTCTCGAGTTCATCGTAATTTCCAATGTCATTCAAGTCTACTTGTGATGGCCTTAACTAGTATTGGGTACAAATGAGGGCCTCAGTCATTTTAAGAGTTAGAGAGCTCCTAAATGCATCCAACACTTGCTCTCTAGTGCTAAACACTAATTCCAAAGCCATTATAGATATAGGGATAGCTAACACATCTTTAACTAACTTGGAAAGAATGTTGAATCTTGAAGCATTAACCTTCCATCATGCTAAAATGTCAAAGTTTTCTTTTTCATCCATATATTTTTTATGCAAATACCCCTCCATTTCATTCTTTGGCTCAATTGTATCCTTTTTCATCAAATATGATCTAAATGCAGTAGTCTTAGCTTTTTTACAATGACTTTCACTAGCTGAAGTAGCAGACTGTGATTCTCTCATTCCTTGAGTGTTTGAAAAGGCACTTGGATAGTCATATTCTTTTGAATACCATTCATACATTTTCACTAACTTATCTTCAACTTTCTTAGCTATTGTTTGAGCCATATCTTCCTTATATATATCCTCAAATGACCATGAAACATAAGCCATTTTAAACCTAGGTTATAATATATTTGTTATGAAAATAAGAGGATTCATATTTTCAATTTTCCCCCAATACTTTTCATACTTTTTCTTTATGTCATTTGCCATAACTTGCAAAATCAAGTCAACTATCTCACTTTTACTCCATTTCTTGATCTTACTTTGCACTAAAGATATATAAGTATAGGCAAAATTTGAAATGACATGTAATGAACTTAAAAAAGATAATATGACATCATAGAAAATTTAAAGAAAATTAATAAATGACCTTGCATTGTTCCAATCATCATTAGTTGGTAGACCTACCCTCGTGGGATCCTTTATAAAGTAAATAGAGTAATCACTATCTTCATCTTCTAACCTCTTAAATGCTTTTTAGTACTTTTCAGCCTCTTCTAGCATTTTATAGGTTGAGTTCCACTTTGTGGGCACATTAAGACATACTAAGGATTTATGGGTAATATGCTTCTCCTCTATGGCTTGCCTAAACCTACCTAATCTTGCAAGGGAAGACCTCACATATCTTATTGCATTCTTAATTGTAGAAATTAAGTAGTGGAGATTTTTTGATCCATTATTGACTAACAAGTTCAAGATATGAGCATAACACCTAACATGCATCATCTTACCATATAAGACCAATCATTTCTAATTCTTCAATTTTTTTTCAAGTATACAATAGCCTTATTATTAAAGTTAGCATTATCTACAATAACAGTGAACAATTTCCTTTCACCCCATTCATTTAAACATTGTTCAATTTGTTTCCTTATAGTTTTCCTTTTGTGATTTGGTATTGGACAAAAAATAATGATTTTTCTTTGCAATTTCCAATCATTATCAATGAAACGACTTGTTAAAACCATGTAATTAAGATTTTGCACACTTGTCCAATAGTTAATAGTTATACAAGCCCTAACATAATCAGATTTCAATAATGCCTTCAACCTGCCCTTTTCTTTTACATAAATCTTCATGCTATCTCTCCTAATAGTATGCCCAAATGGCACATTCAATTAAGGATGCAATGTCTTGAACATATACTTGAATCCAAACCCTTCAACTAATTTAAAGGGTTGTTCATAAAAAATGATAAACATAGAAATTGCCTTCCTACACTTTTCTAGGTTATACACATGAGGGGTAGAACCCATTAATATTTTTTTATTAGAATTTTTATTAAAATTAAGGACTTGTTGCCTAGGATCATTTTTCAACAAATAGTTGGACTTAAGACATTTTGAGATATAGGCTAACATATTAGAAGTGTCATGTTCTTTACTATCACATAAAAACCTAATTCCACAGTAAATGCATTTAGTTGTGGTCCTTATTAAGCATTCTTTTGAAATTATCCTAAGCTTTGCTCCACTTCCTTGTTGTAATACCAACAATCTTGTTGGTTAAAGGCTTCCTCTTTGTGACTTTTTTTCTCTTTGATGCTGCCTTATTTTGTGTGATTGGTGGTACACTTAGTTTAGCATCAGTGACAGTTGGAGTAGGAATGAATGCTGTTGCCCTACCAGTTGGAGGCTCACTCGGTTTATCCATGCAATATTACTTACACATAACATGTAATTAGACACCATACTTTACCATGACACATAAAAAAACTAAGTTTCTAATGTCAAATGGGTATATCATCACAAATAAACAAAGTAAAAAATATTGGATATAATGCTAATAGATTTAACAAATCTTGGATATGATCAATAATATACCTAAAAAGTGTTGTACATGTTAGTGTATATGCCATAAAACTAATCATGTTAATGATTGTAAATTTGAATCGTGTTATTTTAATGATAATTCTAATTATTATATTTATATATATTATCTGTAATATATTTAATTATAATAATAACTTTAAAATAATTGTATTATTAAATGTCCCTAGTCATATATCATTGTGGATTAAGTTGCTTTGATATGTTAAGACTAGCACGTGTTGTGACTTATATGGAATATTAAGTTTATACATAAGTACAAGTTAGAGAACTTGTATACTGGACCGACCCATCCTAAAAATACTATATGGATTGTTATATGAGTATCATGAGTGATTCTTAGTGATCATTATTAATATGGTCTTTTGACTTGAGATTGCCAAGGTTCCCTACATTTGAGTTTTATATTTTGATACTATTCTATGTCACTCATGGTTGAGTGAATGCAAGAGTAGTTATTAGATATGTCACATATCATGTGGAGGGATTTGTATGATCAAGATGGAATTTGTCCCTCCTATATAACAGGAGTAACATCTATGGGCCTCTTGATTAAGTAAAGTTGAGAAAATGTATGGCCATGCTTAAATGAATTAACATGGGATGTCAATTACATTTATTTCAGTTAGCTTACTTAAGAATCAAGAAACCTTAAGATTGGGACATACGGGAATGACACGGCACATGTCTCATGCTCAATCTAAATGTTTAGGATAAGAGGACATAGATGATGATTACGTGTAAAGGTTTAGTCAAATCACTGACTTTCTCATTACTTAGGTAACAATGATATATTGTTAGACACCGCTCATTATTTATAATCATTAATATAATTAATGATTATTGTCAACGTAATGAGAGCCTGTAGGGTTACACACTTAGAGCTTAGTGAATTTGGAATTAATGAACCAAATTGTTTAGGCCTAATATTTGAAAATTTCATGTTATAATTATAAAGCCTAATAATAAGCCCATAATTATATATGAAACAAAGCCCAATTAGTTAGGATTTTCTATGCACGTATTTAAAGAGGCTTGTTAGGTAATAATACAAGATTATTATTCACGCATCCTAAGTATAAAAAAACCTTAGCACCTCTCCTTGACCAAAAACCCTTGAAGAGGTGTAGCTAGCATTACGAGAAAAAAGGAGAATAATTCCAAATGGTGTTCGTGTAGACGTTCATCGATGATTCACAGGTTCGTGTGGATACCTCGGAGTCTTCGACTAAAAGGAAGCTGAAGAGGTGATCAATAACTAAGTTCTTGAGTCATCATTAAGGTATTGAACGAATCCTTATTTTAATTTAACGTTTTACATGGATCCGTTGACTGGGATTGGTTTATTCTGCTGTGTTTGTTTGGCTCCCGATCCCAACAGTATATACATAACAAGTCCTTATACAAACTCAGATAACCTTAAAAGAGTAATTCCTTCCTTTCAAGTTGTGTTCCAGCTTGTGTGTAAAACCTTTTGTCCTTATCCTTATTTTCTTATGCTTACTAGTTCTAGTTGGCTACAAGTGTAATATAATATAAATCTATAATACAAAGCAAAAAATTACAAATTTATAAATTAATATATTTATTTATACTTCAATTAGATGAGCATAAAAAATTATAACTTTCCAACATGGGGGTCAGAAGACTTAGATAAATTCTTCATGTGGCTAAATCAAACAAACATTCTTGTTTTAGAGCCTATATATTCATTAGCTAATAGGGACTAAACTCTCAACATAAACAAAAGTAGGAGTGTAGGACATGAAAATGGACCTCTAAAAACATAGAAAACCTCCTTGCTTTGCCCTTCTGAATGGAAAATGATAGACTGTACAATATAATAATTTTCCTTCACATTTTAACTACATATCAATGTAGTAAAATATAATTCTTCCAAATAATATAGGAAATAAGTAATAACTAAAAGAAGTAAGTACTAAAATTTATGAAGGTATTGAGTACATAAACTAGAATTATTTAATCAAACCTTACAAAAATAAAGTTATGTGACATTATGCTTGTAAGAAAAGTTATATGAATCTTCACTACAACAAAAATGTTGCGTGAATTAGAAAAACTTAATAATACATGATAAAAATAGTCTGTTTAACATATTTTGATACTAAAATTAATTTTTTTTAAAAATAGAATAACATTTAATATGATTATGATATGTTTTGAACTTTTTTAACCTTAAGCCAATTTTTATGTCCATTTCATAATATGACCTTACTAGTGATTTAGAACACAGTTGATTGCCATATCTACTTATAGAATCAATAATTTTTGCAATCATTCTTTGATTGATCCATGAGGCCTACATTATAAACTAAGCATAATTAACTACTACCAATACACACAATGAAAGCTATTAGTATTCTTAGTTAAGTAAAAGTACATTTAGGGATTCTTAACCCAATATAGTTGATATATTGAAGAAATAGATTTTGCTTTTTAATTGTATACCTTAAGTTATTTCTTTTAGTTATTACTTATTTCTGCATGATTAGCTGAATAATTTATATTATGCTAAATGTTTTTATGTTTCCCCCTACATACCTCTCAATAAGTAATAATTTATATTAAAGAAATAACTTAAGCTAAATAAGTACCAAACTACTTTCTAATTATATACCTCTCATGATTATCCAATCTAATGTAGGGTGCCATTATTGAACATTACTGAGTTTAAGTTATCAGTATTAAAAGAAACTCTCTTCAAACAATCATATATTCTTCTATTCTAAGTGCTAGTAACCATTGAAAATATGCTTATAGATCTTGATGCTAATGCTAACCTAGCATATCAATTAAAATAAAAAATCAATATGAAGCACCTCGACATATTAAATGTCATGACTAACTGTTTCCATATTAAAATTATAAGTATTTTTAAGATATAATAAATTCCCATTAATTGACACCATATGACTTCAAAATCGAAATGCTTAACTTATTGTGATTATGAAGCGCCTAAGTTACCATTCTTTTGAATGCTTTTATAGCTACTAACACAAATGGGATTTTATTCTTAAAACTTTATTTCTAGAAAAAATTAACATTATAATGAAAAAAAAACTAGAAATTAAAAAAAAAAGAATGACATGCCAATATATAATTAAGGAAATGAAGGAATCATATTAAATATCTTATCCCTACATATTGATGCATGATAGTTATAATGTCATATAATATACTTTAAGGATTTGAAAAATCTGACCTTATTCTGTTTAGAAGATTGTTGCATTATAACCTTACAATGCAAATTACTAGTTTGAAACTTCATCACTAGTTTTCAAATTTTTCATCCAAAAAATTATTTTCTTGAAAAAATGGAAGTCATTTATCTTTTTTTGTTAAGTCATGAGTCTTTAACAATCACATTGATAACTAGTCTTTACCCATTGATAACTAATTGGGTCTTTGACAATCACAAATTTTTCTAAATAACTAGTTGGATTCCCACCTAAGTTCTAAATGAAATAACCAAAAAAATTTAAAGATTTCATGAACCCAAGATATTTTGTTAGATTAAAATTTTATGATGAAATGATCAATCTATGCACTTTCTCAACACATGAATGATGACAAACGAATCCCTACAAGTCCCTTTTAGTTAATTATAATTATAAGTTCTTTGAAATAGAAGAAAATGATAGAACTGGGATATAATGAGAAAAAGTTAAATATGATTACAAGACTTGGGAAGAAAAAAAATAGAATGAATTATTAAAAGACTATCCACACAATGAAACACAGGATAATTGAGCAATATCTTTATCTATAGCAATATAGGAAGTATCATCATCATTCTAATAATACAAGTTTACCTATAACGTTGCTAGCATGTTTTGTGGTATCAAAAACTAATCAGACCCCTTCAAAAATTATGTTTAGCTGAAATAATACTCTAACTTTTGCCCAAAAGTTGCAGTCTAAACCAATGAATTTTACTATCAAAATGTTAGTGATAGGCAATTTCTTATCATATATAACTAGCTTTAGAATTGCAAAATTAGGTCATCAAACAACACATTCAAAGGCATTAAAAGCTCTTGTTTAATCAAAATTTTCAAATTTTCAACCATGCTATCTTCTTCCTAACAATAAACTAAAAAAGAAAAGAAAATAAAAAACACCTACCCACACACACACATATTAAGGGATCACAAATGATATGATCCTAGCAAGTAAAGAAGGGCCAAAATTAAATTTTTGGAATTCTTAATTAAGAACTAGCTCGTAGAATTAGCCCTTCTGTGATGTCAACACATAGCTACTATATTATGCTATTAGTTAAAATGATCAGATAAAGATATTTTGTAACTTCTAAGTCCATAAATGCACTTAGTAAGAGAAAGAATAACAAATGAAAAAAATTAAGATAAACCTTTCATTTTAAGTAATTAAGCCAATGAACAAATAGACCTTTCATTTTAAATAATCAAGTCAATAAAATGAATTCATAGTATGAACAATATACTAAAATCTGTAATTAGCTCAATAAGAAATTTCATTTAAGTTAGCAATTTCATTTTTATGGTAAATTTTTAGTTTAATTAGGGAAACCATAGAAAATAAATCTACTGATGAATTTTATTTCAGAGATTTCATGAGTTTTATACTAGAGAATTGACAAAGAAAGCAAGGTATGTTTCTAGTTTCAGCCTTTAGTACTAAGAACAAACTACTACTTGGAAGGATACCTTTACTGGTAAAATAGCTCTAGATCCTCCTATGTTAGAGGAACTACCAATGGTTTGTAGGTATGTATGAAGTAATACTAATTTCAACTAGAAATGGGTATTTACATCAACTATTTGTATCTAAAATTTAATTTAAATCCTTTAAACAATGTTACTAAGAAAATCCTAAACAAAACGCATTCAATGAAATCCCTTAAATAGATGAATGAAATCCAAAAAATTAAAAACTCAAAAATTTATTCATATATATGAATGATGAGTGAGGATTTTAAAATTATAGAAAAACAATCATAATTAGTTTCTTATACTTGAAGTAGTAATGTGCACACACTTCTTTATCGGTTTGTCAATATTTTTCGATGGAAGTTTTCTAAAGGCGATGAATCGATTGCTCGCCAATAGTGAGTTAAAGCTAGTAAGGCATAATTGGACTCTAGATGAGATGAAGAATTAGTTCTTCTCTTTTCTCTACTAGGGTTCTAGAGCAAATTTGCAATGAGAAGGCTAGAATAAAATGCAACTAGCTTCAACCACAAAAAGAACCTAATGAATCCAATATACTAGACGACATTATTATAGGGTGCATTCGATTGGTTTTCAATTTCCTTCAATTAAGACATTATTAACCACCGTTGTCCAAAAATTGAAATGTGCTAGCTTCTTCTAGCTACTCTTGTTTGCTACTGCTATTAAAACTGGCGTTAACTACCAAAATTTAAGTTTTGTCAGTTAGTTTATTATAGTTAATTCATACTTGAACAGCCTTAGTACTAATATGGAAGTGGATCCTTATTAATTTTTGGATTAGAATGGCTTAGCAAGATGCTACAATGCATAGAATCATTACTAATTGAACTTGTGGATTACCAACTGGATGATATGGCACATTATTAGTTCACTAGGACCATAAAAAATTAGGATTCATGCTTAACACTTTTAACTTAGGCAACTTTCTAGGAGAATTTCATTAATTACTTTTTATCTTAGAGTGTACAATAGGCTAAAGTTTGAGAATTTAAACATTTAAAGCAAGAAAGTCTCTCAAGTTATTGAGAATAATACATAGTTCACTTAATTATCTAGCTAACAATTTACTTGATCCTTGCTAAAATAGCCAAGGTTAAAAGTTTGTGTAAGGTTTACATGACTTTTACTTTAAGTGGATCCATGTAAATGAAGCTAAAACCTATCAATAAGATTTAAAATAAGCACTGAAGTTTGAGTTCAAAATAAAGGAGAGGAAGGAAAGGAAAGTACAAATAGGAATAAGAAATGGAGTTAATCAGAAAGGCCTAATGCTATATTTAATGTAGAAAAGATACCCCCTTGAATTGCTTTAATTGGCAAGGGGAATAGATCATTTGTAGGCTTAACCTATCTTAGAAGTATATTAAGTAGACTAACTATGGGAAAAAGCTAAAAAAGCCATAATTTTCCCTTAAATGTTTCAATGGGCTATGATAAGAGTGATTTTCAAGGAGAACAACTAAGATGTGACCGATGTGAAACAAATACTAAGGGTTATGCAACTAAAACTCCATTATATGTTATAAGTATTATCGAATAAGGCATAAGGCTAGGAAGTGTCTTAAAAACCCCATTAGCTAAGGTCTTAGTTATTTAATTTCTTAGTGAAATGCTTTAGCCTTTTCATTTACATCTCTTATGAGAAATCAACCATTACCTATAAGGAGTGCAAATACAAGCAATTGAAAAAGAGTTCTTAATGGAAGTTAAGCAAAAGTTTACATATTGACAAGCCAATTGCCCTAAGCTTCCAATACTATAGTGACAAATGCCCTTAAAGTTAATAATCTTCATAATAAAATTTTGTTTGACCCAAGAGCGATTTATTTTTTTATTTCAAAATATTTACTATTATGATTAACAAACCCTTTAAGCCTATAAGCATCTTTTTTTATTATGATGATCCCAATAAAAAAATCTTTGTGAGCCACTCATATGGTAGGCTTGCTTTGTATATATTCATAAGCATATGTTACTTGTTAACTTAGTTCTACTATATATGATTAACTATAATATGATTTTAAAGATAGATTAGTTGTCCCAATACCATGCCTATGTAGACTATTTTAATAAGACTATTACTTTTTGATAAAGGATTCATCACCCATTGAGTTTTAGAAGGATAAGTTGCCAGCAACCATTGGTTTGATTTCAAGCATCAAAGCTTAAAAACTTGTTAAGAAAGAGGGTATTGTATACTTGGTTATGGTTTAGGATTTGAACCAACTAGTTCCAAATATTAGTAATATTCTCATGGTATAAGAATTATTCGGTCTATTTCTAAAGGAATCACTCAAATTACTACCTAACATTGAAATAGAGTTTCACATTGACCTAGTGCTTGGCACTTTACCTTTCTTTACCTTAACAAAATTATAAGAGTTGAAGAAACAACTACAAGATTTAATAAATAAAGGTTTTATTCTTTCAAGCTCTTCGCCTTAGAGAGCTTTAGTTTTATTTATGAAAAAGAAGAATAGATCTTTGTGTTTATGCATAAATTATTGCCAATTAAATAGAGTTATAATTAATAATAAGTATTCCTTCCCTTGCATAGATGACCTGCTTAATTAAGTATATAGAGCTAAATACTTTTCAAATATAGATTTATGTATAGGTTAGCATCAACTGAATATCATTAAGGAAGATATTCTCAAAATTGCTTTTTAGGCTCAAATGGTCTTTTTGAGTTCTTAGTTAAATGCTTTGGATTGACTTTAAGCACCAAAAGATATATGGTATATTGTAATACTTTTAGAATCAGCCTCGACTGTATTTTAATGCAGCATAACAACGTAATAATGTATACTTCTTAGTAATTAAAAGGTATAAATAAAATTACTTGATACATGATTTGGAATGGCAGTAGTGATCTTTATCTTAAAGATTTGGAGGCACTACTTATATGAAGAAACTTGTGAAATCTATATTAACTATATGAGCTTGAAATATATCTTTGAGCAGAAAGACTTAAATTTAAGGCAAAAAAGATGGATGGAACTTGTCAAAGACTATAACTATTCAATTATTTGCCAACTTATAAAGCTAATGTGGTAATAGATGTTGGGAATTCGGATTATCACATGCAGCGGAATTTTAATCTTTTGATCCGAATTCTACCTAGGATCCATGCAAAAAGCATAAGTCAATGATTAGGGTTTTACCTATTGGGCACTCGTGTTTCTACTGATCAAAACTTGAGAGCGGATGAATTAAACACCGGCCGGAAGGTACAGCGTCTCTACGGTATCCACACGGAGTGAACAACGACCTCTCACCCTCCACGCATTTGCTAGGATGCGTTTTTCTCTCTAAGAATTAGGATTGGATGTTTTCTGAGTGATTTTGGGTTTATATGGAAGCTTAAAACGTGATTATTAAGTGCTGCCCTCAAGTCCCTTTTTATAGAACTTAGGCAAGCCATAATCCTAGTCCTACTAGGATAATGCTTCCAAAATCCTAATCACACTTAACAACTCATCTTATCCTTATCCTAGAGATAATGGGAAGAGATAAGACTTATCTATTAATTATCTAATATTAGATAATGATATTATCTCATAATATAAATATCTTAATATTAGATAATTGCATATAGTTATCAAATATCAAAATAATATTATCTCATAATATATTTATCTAATATCTGATAAGATAATTACTTGATATTACTTTAATATCAAATAATATCACATAATATATATATATATATATATATATATATATAACGTGAATTTATTATTCTTAATAATATATATGCACGAAAATAAGTCCAATTAATTGGATATTAATATAATTAAAGTCCAATTAATTATTTTCTTATTCCTACTCCTTTTGTGTGACCCTGTAGGTTCTTACTACGTTGACAATGACTTATTACTGAGCCATAGACAGCGAGCGGTATCTAGCAATACATCACTGCCACTCAAGTAGTAAGAATGTCTGTGATTCGACATCCACCTAATACATGATCAACGTTTTACATCATAACCCTTTTGTAAAAATATCCAAATTGAACTGGAGGCATGGAATGTGTCATCTTCGTCAATGTTCAATTTATATTTCTTGATACTGAGTAGACTTAAAATAAATAATTAATATCACATATTAATTCAACTGAGCATGGCCATGCATTTCTAAGTCTCACTCAATCAAGGGGCCCAAGGATATTTCCCTTTTATACAAGAGTAACAAAATTCCATTTACATCACTCACTTCCCTTTGCATGATTTATGACACACCCAATCAATGCCCTACTTGTCACCTGATTAAAGGTGACATAGGACAATATTAAAGTGAGTAATTCCTCATGTAGGGAACCGTAGTGACTTCAGGTCAAAGGTTTATGCGTAGTTGTGATCATATGAGAATAACTTATGACACGTTTATCCATGCAATATTCTCATAGTGGGTCAGTCCAGTACATTGTTCACTAGCAATGTACTCATGTATTGATTTGATATCACATATCCATGATTCGTAATCATCAGTCACTATACATGCTAGTCTCGATGTATTATTACTATCCTTTTTCATAATAATACTTGACTAGGGGCATTTTAGGAATAGCAAAGCTATTCCAAGGATAATTATTATATTAATTTATAAATTGCGCATAATAATAATAAAAACAAAATATAATAATTAAATTGCCTAAAATAAAATATAATACATTGTGTATAACTCTAATCATCTTATATGATTGGTTCTAGGACACACACCAACAATAGATGTATTAAGTTGAAAATCCATAAGTAGAGTGAGTGAAATATCTTTTGGAGATTAAAAGGTGTTATTAGCTTATATGGCACTCCAATCAATCCTTGTTAAGAGTAATAAATATGCTTAGAAGATTGACGAGAATTATGCAACAATGAAGGATGCGATGGGGAATGCTAAATAGGAATGGCTATTAATGAAAAGGGAATACTTCATTGTTAAGGGTGGATTTGCGTTCTATCAAGCGAATGAAATGAATTCCTACACCTAACTTACAATTCCTCATATACCATGCATTTAGAAGTGACCAAGATGCACCATGATTTGGGATATACTTTTTAGTGGAAAGGAATTTAGAAAGATATGTTGGATTATATGGTGAAATGTTTAACTTGCTAACAAGTAAAAATAAAACATTAGTGCTTGGCTATAATGAACTAGTCACATCTGATACTAGAATGTAAATGGAAAAGTGTAACAATGGATTTCCTAACTAGGTTTCCAAGAACCCAAAAAGGTATAACTTTATATGGCTCATTGTTGATCAGTTAACTAAGCCAATACACTTTATTCCAATTAAAACCACCTTCTTAACGACACAATATGATCAGGTACATAAAATTCTAGTCATTGTTGTATTGGATCAAAGTACTTAACTCATATCCTAATTTTAGTTGTCATTTGAACAAGCCTTGGAAACTTAATTGCAATTTGGTATAGCCTTCCACTTGTAAATGGATGCAAAATCAAAGTGGACAATTCAAATATTAGAGGATATGATTAAAGCATATACGATAGAGTTTGAAGGAAGTTAGGAAAGATACATGCCCTTAAGTAAGTTTGCTTACAACAATAATTACTAATTGGGTATTTAAATGGCCCTTTACAAAGCCTTTCATGATCAGATGTGTAGATCTTCAGTAAGATGGTTTAAATTAAGGGAAATAACACTCCTTGGACTCGATTTGATAATAAATGCCTTGGAAAAAGATTAAATTTTCCAAGATTGATTAAAAATAACCTAAAATTAGTAAAAGTTTTATGTGGACAAAGGAAGAGAGATTTAGAATTTCAAGAAGGAGATATGGTATTTATTTAAGTGTTATTAATGAAAAAAGTCTAGTGATTTAGAAAGAAAGTAAATTTGGCACATTGTTTCATTGGACCCTTCTTAATCATCAAGGTATAGGAGTGATTATGTGCTGCTTAAAGTTATTGGATAGCTTATATGCTACAAATCTTGTATTTTAAGCTTTCATGCTCCATAAGTACATATCAGATATATATCTTATGATTGAGATAAGTCATTGCAATTGGATTCCAAATTATCTTATTAGGGGTAACCAATTAAAATTCTAGATCATCAAGTTTGGAAGTTGAAATTTAAAAATGTTCCTTTTGTGAAAGTCCATTAGGAATGACACAAAGTTGAGGAAGGTACTTAGGAGCTAAAATTAAACATGTGATAGATATACTCATACCTACTCGATAAGCATCAAGATATAATTGGCTTCTTCATGTAGGAATTATTAGATTAACAAGATCTTAAAAAGTCAAGGATGAATTCTTTTGAAGTAGAATAGTATTATTATAATAATTTAAAATTTAGAATATTTTTTAAATTATTTCTAGGTGAAATAATAAATTTACATTAAGAAATATGGAATAAAATTTTGTGTAGTTAATAATTAATTATTTGGATGAACATGGGATAAGGATTTTGTATGAATTAGTTATAAAAAATAGAATAAAATATTAAAGGATGTTTAAAAATAAGTATATAAGTATGAAGGAGATTTGGAATGAATATTTAAAAATGCCTTTGAACTAGAGCTCGGCACCCCTTAAGTAAGGTCTCGGGTTCAAGCCTTATGAATAGAACAGACGGCGTTGAGAGGGCTCCCCCCATATTGGATCCGACGTGACTCGAATCCGGATTAGTCAGTGGCCCAATGATGCTTGCTGGATACCAGATGGATAAACTAAAAAAAAATGCCTTTGAACCTTTATTATCCCTAAATCTTAGCCTATATCTTTCATTTCCCTATTTTTAAAACCTTAACTCTACTATCCTTTCACTATCGTCTTTTCTTCCTTCATCTTTTCTTTCAACAAGCTAGAAAAGAGTTAATTTTCACCAAAATCTTCAAAGCAATCAAGGTAAGGGTATCTAAACCTCCATTAATATCAAACTTTTCTTCCATTTTTCTTTATGATTTAGTAAAACTCAAATTTTAAGCTCAAAAAGCAAAATTTCAACCTTAATCTTAAACTTTTTTATTTTGGATGGTTAGGGGCAACTAACTAATGATTTCTTCTAACTAAAGACTTCTTTACACTAGTTGAGTGAATATCCTAGCCCTAATTTAAAATTTAATTGAAATAGTTTAGTTTGAGTTAAGGTTTTTAAGTTTTTAATGAATATATATATAATGGGTTGATTTATGATGTTTGGCTTGAGTTTAATGTTGAAATTTGCATAAATAAAGTGAATTAAATGTATTTATGGTTATTGTGGATTAGTGTATAATAAATGAGTTTAGGTAAGAATTTACCATATGAATAGTAAATTTCATGATGATAAGTAGTAGTTAATTATGTGCCTAAGAACTAGTTCCATGCCAATTACAATTATAGTTGGATTGTGACAAAGACTTTACCTAACTAATACTTAGGAAACTATTTTGGATCTATCAATTAAAGTAGTAATGGGAAGAAATTTATTAGTTTAATTAAATGTAGTAAATAAAAATTTGTTACCAATTATGTGATTAGAAAGTCTCAAATCAAGAAAGAACTTGAGGTCCTAAAAATGTTGAATAAGATAAATAGGCTATAGAATTATTGATATGAACTGTACATGCAATATTCTTCCCTTGCTTGAATTGACTCAATAAGGAATTGATAAACTCTTGAGACTTAGGTTCAAATGAGGGTTTGGATTGTGTGGTAGCATATGTTGCTTCCATACCAATTTTAGTCTTAGGAAGGTTTACAAAATGTGATGAACATCCATGCAAGACCCAAAAATGATTTTATGAATGTCCAAGTTTCTAACAGTAAGTGTAAAAATAATGAGAGCCTCTTGGACCCCTGTGACTTCCTTGATTTACACTAAAAATGGTCATCAGTTGGTTAAGTTGTCTATGTCTAATCAATTAAGCCAAATTGCTTACCCTAAAACTTGTCTAATACCAATCATTGATATAGGCTAAATCAATGCAAACCAATCATATTGATTATGATTAATTATAAATGACTTGAGGTGGTTTGATGTTATATATTTAATTAAATCATACATAAAAAGATGAAACCAATAAAAACTATTAGAATGGAACCTAAAATTCATTTCCTTCTCTTTGACCATGTCCTTTTTTTTGCCTTCACTATTTTACAAGAAAAAAATAAAAAATATGGGATAAGTATTCAAAGAGTAATTTAAAAAGAAAAAAAATCAAGCTTACTCTACTTAACTTCTAAGATGACTTACTTTAAAATTTAGAGTTTTTAGGATATTTAATTTTTTTAAAAATATTTTAGTTGGATTTTTCCTAAACTCAAGCCACTCCAACTCTTTATGAATTTTGGAGATCAATGAAATAGCTTTAACTTTTTATGCTTTTTGGAGACTTGCTAACCATGTTGGCAAAGTAAGAGGAAATATGTTGATAAGCAAAAGAAAATAATGTAAACTTAGGGTAAAGTTTAGTTATGTTAGAGTTTGAGTACGTTGGGGGTAGTGGTTTTTTTTAATGTAATATAAAGACATCAAATGGTATAAGAGTAATAATTGAAA